>OY365806.1:32474553-32537053 GCA_959347315.1 Bimastos eiseni
AAAGAGATGAAGAAGTGAGTCGCTTAGACCTCGAGTACAACATCAAAGAATTGACGGAACAAACTTAACTGAACGGCGAATTGCAAAGCTTTGAATTAGACACATATCGAGCTAACCGGATTATAGCCCAGAGGTATTTTTGAGACGGGGATCCAGCAAAGGTCATAGTGTCCATTCATTAAGTGAGATATCTATTGATGTGAGAGGTGGGAACACACACACATATAAATTGTCTGGTAAGAAGTGAACATCCTATAAACTATTGAATGAGTTCTTTACTCATTGGGAAACAATGCGAGTTTCACAAAGTGTTGACGTAATATGCTGTAAAGGTAGAAGGGTCTTCGGTTTTGGCAGAACCTTTTGAATCATAGGCCTACATATATCGTTTGTGCAGAACTCCATTAGTTAAACCAATGACGAGGGAATTATATAATAACGAAGATTGCAGGAACCAGATGCATTTCAACTTCATTGTTTCTGAAATTGGCACCTACTTTCAGACAATGTACATTTGATGCGACTTACGAAACGTCGACGACATATATCCTTACTCAGCAACTGAATTGTTGGCAAGTTGGGTTGGGAGAGTTCAACCCCAATTCATTTTTCAAATCCGTTGGTTAATTATAAAAATTACCTGGGGGGGGGTCAAGCAAACCCCAGATTAGTTTTCAGTATCACCCACACCCATAGTTACCCCTCAACAATTTAGTCCGTATGCAGGCTTTCAGGTTCGTACAATTCTGATCGGGATATCTGGACATGTGAACTATTTTCAACCAACCCCCCTCCCCATTAAAATTAGACAATTCAAACCCTGCATTGGCTAGTAGGTTAGAAACTAAAATAACATGTTAAAATTATTTATTACGAACATTCTAACAAGCGCAAAGTCACACAGAAATGCGGACGAAAGTTCAGATAGTCAGTCGCCAGGTGGACAGTTTAGTTAGATATCCAGAAGCTTGAAAGCAAAGGAGAAATAGTGAGTTTTGAGGTTTTCCTGGAAATAAGAAAAATAGGGTGAGCAACGAATTGGTAGTCGGTTCCATTCCATGGGAACAACAACACGGAATACATGTCTGCACCCAATGACATTGCTACATCCAGGCTCAACCAATAAACCAGTGGTTTAAGGTAAATAGGAGTGCTCGATACAAATGTTTTATAGGGCAGTGAAGACTATTTTTAATTTTATTCTGAATGGAGGCGGAAGCCAATACAGCAGACCGAACAGAGTCAATGAGTTTAATTAAAAACAGTCAGAGAATTTCGGATGCGTTAAACCCTGTAGATTTTAAGATATGGCATATATAGAGTACACATAGGCCTACAGAAACCGAGTTGGTGTAATTGAGGTGAGATCAGACAAGAGGACAGGTCACGTGTCCCTTGATTAGATCAGATCTTATAAAATGGTGTAATGTTATGATAGGATGAAAACAAGATTTGCAAATGCTTCTTATTATGTGAGATTGGAATGTGATACTACTGTATAGGAAAGGTATTGTGGTCGAGTGCTTCCTGATTTCATTGCCAAAAGATATCTATACTTGAAATCATTGCGTTTATTTTCAAATCATCCAATACGTAAGGCGTAGACTAAGCCCGATTTGATATGTTGAGAATCTGACTGACAATTGTGTTGATAATAAAGATGATGGACGTGATAATAATGATAATAATGAATATACTAGTTAATGAATCGAGTGAGTGGCGTGTACCAGTGGCGACGTTCCTAGTGAGTATGCTGCTGAGTTTGATGATGGGGCTGTGCGTGAGCTTCAGGTCTTCTTTGCCTGTGACAACGTTGGTGCTTTGGCACCGCATCACCAGCCGCTCATCCTGCCTCTGCAGCAGGACCAGTAGGTCCTCGAGAAGAACGACGTGCAAGTCGATCTGTTTATTTCGGCTGATGCGCCACGTCATCTCACCGTCATAGATCATTCGATGTCGGGTTAGGTCCAGTTTCTAAAATTAACGATGAGGTAGTTTATAAAGTAGACCTATATGTAGGCTATAGTTGGAGCTTAGAAAATAGTTTGATTTTCAGAAACAATGAAGTTGTCTTCACATATAGAGGTTGTTGCTATACATAGTTTGCATAAAAGCACGGCTTACATAAATAGCACAGCAGTAATATGGATTTTAGGACATTGATTTCTGACAATTAGTCTGGTTAGTAAAATAGCGACGATAGCACAATTTCTCTAAAAGCGGTAATTTTAAAAAAGGCATCATAAATCGATGCTTGCTTTGTATAAAATGTCGCTAAAATCGTATACGATTGGAGAAATCCGGTCAAAATCAATAGACCATAAAAGTCAGACTGAATTGTGTACCGTAGTGCATAGAACAACTTCTAAAGCGCCTCTCAAAGTACCAACTTCCAGTACACAAGACATAAGGGAGGTCACTCTATCTAGATCGCTGAACAAAGGCATTCCCACGATATTGGGCAGTAGCGGTCCGATATTGGAGAATAAGGACTTCGTGACGGTCCAACGAACGAGGAGAGCGACCAGAGACAGTCGCCATATAAAGTCACAGAGATACCTTAGGACTAGACCTAAGAAGGCCCTAGAGGTAATCGTCAGAATGTTTAAGTGAATATGAGCATTAGGAGGAAGCTAGTGAAGATGCTCAGACATAAAAGTGGATGATACTTGGTAATATCGAGGAACGCAGGTGACCAGCTGCGTTTAACACCGATGGCAATTGGAAACAGAAAAGGTTTAGGCATATGTCGACAAGTAATGGATTGCAGTAATCAATGCAAAAGTACGAACCATGGAAGTGAATATGGAAGAGGAAACAGGTCACCCAATGGCTCTAAGACGCATCAAGTGCTAGGAACTGAACAAAGTTGGCTGGCGCGTCTCTGCGTATACGTTATCTTTGAAGGGCGCTCTGTGAGTCAGCTGAGTGAATGAATTTAACAAGATAAATATGCTCAGCAAACGAGAGAGTACACTCTCAAGAACGAGATCCAATTCGTGGCCATCGACCGAGAAGTTAGACACAGAAAACCGCTCAGCAAGAAAGGCAAAGTCAAGTCTAAGGAGTTGCTGGAGAATTTCAAACCATGTCAACCGAGTCTTAGAAGAGTCCAAAGTTGAAACAAACGTCTTATAATTAGACTTGAATAGTATTTAAAAAACTGGCCGATCGTAAATAAGTTTATGAGATGGCTTTAAGTGAAATGATGTTACTTCTTTGAGATATACTAGTCCAATGACCTTAAACTCAGCCACTCCTGGGTGTGAGGAATTTTCGATTGGTCTTTTATCGAGTCGTCTCTGAAGGTCGACGAGCTTCTGGTGATTCTCGCATTCCTGAACGCGTTGATTGACGTGGTTGAGGATGTCTTTGCTAGAGTCGTGGGCCCTCAGCAGGAGCTCGTACTCTTCCGTGTTAGCTGAAGTGCAGAAAGGACACAGACAGACTGATTGGTTCATTGGTTGAGTGATTGATTGATTGGCATCAGTCAGTCTGTCAATCATGTCAACCAGTCAGGTCAATGAGTCAATCAAGCTTTCCGACTGATGAACTTACTGAAAAACTGTGCTAATATAAGACCACCCTTGTATACTGCTTGATAATCCATCAAGCAAGGCAAGGATCGTCTTACATCATCACTGTGTGGTCGACTGACTAATAATGATTGTGGAGTGAATCGGTTGTGGGTGTTCTTAAGACCTACAGACGGTGTACTTGAGCAGGTTTTCGATGAGCAGCGGATACTTCGTTAGTCGCTGCATCACAGTAGGAATGAGATCCTTCAGCTCCAGTCGACGACACAACGGATGACTCGCCGCATCCTACACCAGCATCAGCAACACAACTTAATATATATATATACATATATACGCACATATAATGGGACAGATATAATTAAAGGCACTAAGCGTTGGTTCCGTAATCTAAAAGACTTACAAAGAATTAATATTTGCCTGTTCCGCATACATAAACAATCGCACCAGAAAATTAATGAGACATTGGGTTACATTATTTTGTACATCTGTCAGTCTATGTATGTCTTGTCGATCTGTCTAATGTCTATCATCCATCTTTCCGTCGGTCCGTTTGTCCATCCGTCCTTCAATCCATCCAACCATTCATCTAAGAACACCGCGTTACCTATTACACTGCATGCATACATCTCAACCATGAACTAAAAAAATACAAGTATTATATATTAACAAGTCTATGGACGAACACATGCCTACACATAATATAAATGTACATTGGGTTGCGAGAATTGCAAATTATATTGACTTAACAGTTGATTAATTAATTGACCAATATATGATTAATTAGGGCAATTAATATATTTAGGACGAGCCAATGAGAGAGTTAAGATGACGATGCAACAAACATTCTAAAGCCAAATCTGAAGGAACTACATTGACATAACAGTTGATCAATTAATTGATCAATATATGATCAATTAGGGTAGTTAATAAATTTAGGAAAAGCCACGGAGTGGTTTAAGATGCGATGTCGCAAAGCTTCCAGCGCCAAACCTGAAGGAACTGCGCGAACTTCTGGTCTTTGCGAAGTCTCTGTCTGAGGACCTCAAGAGCGTAGGATTGATGCTGACAGAATCTGGCAGAAGCTAACTTCAGCTTCTCTCCCTCTACACCTGAGAACTATACCAACAACAGGTCTTAATTTACGTAAGGTAATGTAAAGTTATTTATTGCCAAGTAACATACGCACCATCTTATATCACACGACGGTTAATCCTTATCTTACTCTACTGTAATATCATCTGGACATCTAACCACCCCATGCGGGTAAACTCATCAACTAAGCTCCAAAAAACCGTTAGTATAAGATCTGGTCACTTCTGCACTATTTAAACTGACATCATCTACAACAGCGGTTCTCATCCTGTGGGTGGCGATCCCCACGGTGTCGCCTTGTGATTTGCCAGGGGTCGAAGAGAACCTTCAGGAATTTGTAAAAAAAGTGTTCAGCCGTGTATCTCATATATCATATTTATGTAATCATGGTCATTACATGATCTAGCCTTCTACTAGAATGATTTTAATTAATCTTTACTTAATTCTTATACTATGATTCCTTTTATAAAATTCCTACCAACAAATTTTAAATTGTTCAGTTGATTAAAGATTGATTATGCTGCAATGCATGAGGCATATGGATTAATGGGATTATCAAATGATAAGGAGTAAAATGCATGGTAGTAAAAACGCGGTGAAGGCAGCTACCCAATACTTTTAATACCTGGGGTCGCCACACCTTTCGAAATATTAATAGGGGGTCGGAGGACTAAAAAGGTTGAGAACTACTGATCTACAATCGCGTATATTAAGGCCAGAGCTGGGTAACTAATCGATTAGGTAATCAGTAAATTAATAATATCACCGTGTTTATTAAGTATGGTAAAATAAAGTAAAATAGGTAGAAAGTTGGTTCCATAATAAGAAGAAAAAGGCAATCCACCAATCCGACCATAATTACTCAGTCTTTTTCAGATTCCGGATTCACGGACACTGGCGGAAGATTTGGCGAATACCATCTGAGCAGTAATCGTATGATTGTGTCGCATACTTAAATAATTTGGTGAGAACTACACAACAGGCAAACTGTAGGTTATGGAAAACTATTTATTGCTCACTCGATTGACGAGAAGATGAGCAATGTCTCCAACGACGGGAGATTCCGTCTTCTTTGCCTTGAAGTCGCTGTTCAAGGTCACTGTGGAAGAGACACACATGACCTCAAAGCAACAGTCACGTGACTCGGCTCTAATCTGATCCAATCGAACTAAGTACATTTCAATTCGTATTGCAAATATAGAGGGTCTAAACAAAATAAATTAAATTAAATAAGCACCTTAGATAGAATAGGATATAATCTGATCAAATCTATGATATAGCGCTAATTTAAATCTGTGATCATATATGTGTCCTTATAAATGTGACCTAAGACGCGGTCTAATCTAATTGGGCATGAGAATGTAATTCATCGAACCGTGAATGTCGATGACATCGTCGAGGTTTGGGAAGAGCAGCGAGACGAGATCTGGCGAGATCCATGCTTCATCGGTCATTGGTCGATAGAGCAGGCGATGCATGACCTTGAGGTTACGCACATGAGCACGCTCTGTGTAGAAGAGTTCTACAAGATTTGAAGATAAGGTTAAGAAGGTAAGGTGAGCGAGGAACAGGTAAGTTAAGCCAATGCGAGTCGAGATGAGGCAAGGTGTGTTAAAGGTAATGCAAATACGACATATTTAGTCCTATAGATAAAGTTAATAGATAAGGTACGGTGAGGGAACGAAAAGTAGATAACGCAAGAATACCATTGAAAATATACAGTGTCATAATATTTTATAGTGTCATACAGCTGAGCAATTGATGCAAAGGTTCAATAGAGAAATCTTCATACATTCAAATTTAGTTCTCCGCATAATATAGTCGCTATATGAAAATAAAAGGAACACAGACCACTGATAAGAAATGATAATATGCATGCACTGTATATACATATATCCATATCAATATATATACGGATGTATTACATGGATATGTATACATGAATATATATATATATGGATATCTTTCATCTTTATATATATACCGTTGATGACTTCCTGGCGTTTCTTCTCTTTTGGTTTCAATTTCTTGAGTAGGTCTTTTGGAATGACAGCATCCAACGGAAGCAGCTCCGGTTCCACCTCCAGGTCAGAGTCGTGGAACCGTGATCGAGCCGACAGAGTAACCAAGTTCGTATCGCTGAGGAGTTCGTTGGAATTGCTGGCACTGTCTCCGCTCCTTCAACAAAAGTCATAAATGTAACGAAATTAAGGTAATCGAGACAAAAGTTGCCGAAATTTTATATTTTAAAGGAATTAATCATCATAATTGTACTTGTTTATGCTAAAGAGCCATTTTAGTCGTAATGTAATTGGTATAAATTATCGTAAAGAAATTAATTGTTATTGTAATATTAATAAAATTTATTTAAAATGTGCTTGTGATTTATCTGTATTCCAAAGAGAAAGATAGACAGACATTGATTGAGTGAGAGAGACGGACGGAAAAATATATATAAATAATATACACATATTATATACATATGTACATATATCATATATATATTATATATATATAAGACAGTGCGCTTTTACAGACCTATTTGAAAGACTTGAATTGGATGAACCGTCTGAACTGATTGTTGGCTCATTCAACGTCGACTGACTTTCAACCACGGTGACATCGCTGTAGAAAAATGAACAAACAGTTCTAATCAAATTCAACGGCCTTTTTATAGCGACATTAAAACAATGCAACACTGAAATTGCAGTAAACGACAATAACTCGTCGGATATAAGACCATGCAAACCAGAAGTCACACTGGTGCGTGTCAACAATTAAAAGAGACGGGTCTTTAGACGTGATTTATATTAAGTTCAGAAATTGGAAAAGTAATGTCCTACGCATTGCAGTAGTGTTCTTCGACTATAGACTACGATTGAAAGCCCATTGCATGCCTATGCATGGTATTAAGTCTAACGGATCGGATATGAATACAGGTCCAGGCAGATAGATATGAAGTGAAACAGTTATAGACAACGCGTAAACAGCTCGATAAAGCAAAGTAAAATATTTAACAGGCGATAGGTTTAACATTACTTAACCTCACTCATATTTCATTTACATAGCAATGTCTTGTAAACCTGACCTTACCTTACTTAATAATAATAATAATAATAATAATAATAATAATAATAAAAATAATAAGACAATTTATTTATATATAGGGCCTTACCCCATGCTACCGAATTCTACGCTACTTCAACATAATATCATTATCTATCCATACTACCCATCTACGTTACGTTTTCTGAACTAAGCTTAATTATTTTAATGTACCTGCGACATTATATTACAATAGATCATTAGAGAGACAGGACAGGTTTCGTTTTCTGCTCTTCAGAAACATGCGCACAACGCAAAGAAGACAGGCCATAGGAACTGAACATCATTCGCACCAATTCATTGTATCTGAACATTTATGTATTGTAGCCTATGCGACGATCACATGCCCTTATACACCTTATGTCATTTCGCATGATTAGTTAGTATAAACACAGATTTTATCTATTAACTTTATTTTAAGCATTTAAAAGTTCACTATTGTTACATTTGCATAACGAAATTATTCTTCGTTTCCAATTAGGATGTTGTATATTTTGACGGTGTTTCTTCATTGTCATTTAATATAAATTCAGGCGTATCAAAGATTTAAGAGTTGTTTAATTTACCTGTGAGCTCTACGGACGCTCGCTCGCAATTCCGGTTTCTGGTTGAAGCTCTCAGATCTCACGCGATTGCAACTGAAGCCAAATAACAAGATGAGAAGATATATGATCACGCAAACGCAATCCGTAGACTTATGGGGCGATGGGCGTAAGTAAGTAGCAATTTAAATCTGTGGAGTAACTAAGATAGGCCTACACTTCAGTATTACATTGTAAGTATAACACACATTGTGTCACTTGATGCCTGTCTCTGTGCTGGTCTGTTTATTTAACCGCCTGCTTACTAGCATGTCTGTCTGTCTGCCTGGCTATTTGTCTTCTTAACTGACAATCAACGTCTGTCTCTCTGTGTCAGTCTTCAACGCTTTGTCTTCTTGTTTCTCTTTCAATCTGTCCGCCTGCCCATCTGTTTGTCAGTCTGCCCAACTATGCTTCTGCCTCGTGTGTAGCATCACCTGAAGTCGTCGATGTCAGCAAACTCCGGTGGACTGCTGCTGCTGCTGCAAACTTCGCTGGCTTTCAACATCAGCAGCTGTGCATCGTCGTCGGCTGAAGCGGTAGTGGAGTTAGGTTTCACTGAATCTGACGTCATCGGGTCGCCAGAGGATTGTTCTGGAAAAGATAGACAGCAAATGAGGGAATTTGACAGCACCACACTACGCTGCACTGTAATGTAACATCAGGGACCAGTAACGCTTTAAGTAGACGTAAGGAATAATTAGATATCTCAGAAGACAGCTGCGACTCACTTTTGGGAGAAAATCTGAATAGCAAATCAAGCGAGCTATCAATCAATTTGTGAACCAGCCAGCGAGCCAGTCAATGAGCCAGTCAGTGAACCAATCAGCCAATCAACCAGTCAATCAATCATTCAGTCAGTGAAAGAGTCGACTATTAATGAAAATCTTAAGTTAGTCAATGATTGGGCCAAATTGATTCACCAACATGCAAAACTTTGTATACCAAGTTCATTTCTTAACTTAAAATCCCTGAGATTAGCATTAAGCGAAAGATTTCAAATTGCATTCTCCAGTTGAGAGTAAGTAAAAGCATCTTTTCGATTTCTTGCATCACCTGGTCCGATAATAAGCTCAATGACTTTCTCCTGAAAAATTTCTTAAGGACGCATTTGGAGACATTGCCGACGTTACTGGGCAATTGCATGAACATTGTATCCCCTTGAAGAGATAGATTGGTTCCAAGTACAAGTTTGCTACAGAGCGTCCCAATCCAAAAAGTTACAGCCTTAGATCAAAATGGGGAAGGCAACAGCAAGATCCATAATATTCCATATCTAATGTAACCAGTTGAACCGGGTTTTAGCGGAGTCGGTTAGAGTGAGCTAGACGACACCTATATAAGCATCAGAGGTTCACATAATCATAACCAAGTGTTTTTATTGAACTCAACATGACAGTTAATGACAGATACTTTCACATAATAGACAATTTACATGAGTTGGGAGAAATAGGTCTATATAATAAAAAACAAAGGGACCATATAGGTTCCGCTAGCAAGGCTAGCTAGCCTTATTAGATAATCATAGCAGCATTATTACACGATCGGGCTCATAACAAGAGTGGTTGCAGAGCGTCAGAGACAGAACAATGCAAGTAGGCTTGAACATCGTCTGCATATAGCTGGGCCAGCGCAGAATAGGAAACAAGAAATATGCATGTAAAGACACCTTAAACAGTATGTGCATGAGCAAATGTGTTGACCTGTGCTCGTGCGTTTCTTAATAGTTGCCTTCTGAAGCCACTGGAAGAGGTTCGTTGCCAACTTATATTATGTGGTAGTTCGATTATACATTCTATTAACCAGACTCGCCTGGGTCTTGAACCTCATCTCCCGAAGCTAGGTGGAAGCTGACACCTGTCACGGATGACGGAGTCAAGAGGCTATCATCTGGCGGAGACTGGACGATGCTATCACGGGCTGGAAGAACCATGAAAAACAACTTCATCAACTTCTCTGACACATAGGATGAGGGGTCGATGAATGCAACACTTTCATTGATAGTAATGTTAATACATTCATTATAACATTTATATAACGACCTCTCAAAAAGTCTAACCGGAGACGCTCCCAGCCCAACCACGGCGATGCAAATCATTTTTAAGATAATTCTAAAAATGAACGGCGCGTTACTCCTTGGCAACAGTCGCATCTTTAAAGGGAGTGTGTTCCAGGTGAATGGGTTGACAATTGAGAAGGCGCGGTGCTGCTTGATCCACCATAACCTCGTCACCAAAGGAAAAACGAGTCTGAGGAGGGGTAACCGCTGAGAAGAGGTACCCCTTCAGGTGCGCTAGATAATTAATGTTTAAGTCCCTGGGGAACTTTATTACCTCAGTGCATAAATAATAATAATAATAATAATAATAATAATAATAATAATAATAATAATAATAATAATAATGATAATGATAATAATAATAAACCGTACAGGGGCGGTTCACATATTATATAACGCAAAAAATCCCAATTTGTGACCCACCCCATACCCCTAATAACGTTATATAACAGCAACCGTGACCCCCCAACATAACAGATACGCTACCTACCCCCTACCCCATCCCAGTCTATAAGCACGTTAAAAGACAACATAATTCTACCCCACCCCAGTCTATATGCACGTTAAAAGACATACAATCGACATAATTGTATTGCACAATTTGAAACTTTTTTAACAATACAATGTTAGTTAGCAGTTTAATAGTAGTGATAATTGCCTTGATCCATTTCAAGAACTGTTGCAAAATATCATCATACAACACCCAATTAGCTATGTGACAAAAGCTATCTTAAAATTGCGTACTCTCTCGTGCCAATGATGATTAGACCGGATGTATGGAGCCATGCTCCTCTGTATCTTAATATTCGGAATTTTAATGGCGCTAAATTCACTTGTGTTAATTACGGTAACTAATTGGGTAGTCGACGATTGTAACCATTTATCTACATGTAGGCCTACTAAAAGAGCATGATAATACATGGTAGTGACGTACATCCTATTTAAAAGCACCATTTTAGTTTCCCTCCTTTTTTGCACTAGAAATGAGCATTACAGTATCACACAGAACGGATTGGTTTAATATTGCACTGTCAGGTATTTATCGTTAGATTTTCGGTACAACATTACTCTACCTATTTAATAGCGTATGATGTATACAGAGTGTATACTACAATTGGGTATCTAAGCAAACATAAACTATGTACACATACTATAGAAAACGAAATCAAACATTATGATAATACCTACCAAAATAATTGTTTCAAGTGAATTAATTTTAATATAAACCAAAATCAAAACAAAGCACACAGAATTGAATGTTAGAGCGTTTAAAGCTATGCACAGGAAATTTTTAAAATTGTAAATAGGAAATTGTTAAAAGTGGATTTATAAAATAATAAGTAAGAATGCCAGGTGGCATCTTATGGTGCTAGTTTTGGTTCACAACGTATAGTGAACTTCGATTAAACAATGAAGGTCCGTGGTAGACCTACATGGAATTTCCAATTGGCAGGCAAACAGGCAAAATCTTCAACCTACCCCCACCCTACACAATATAATGCCAACAAAACCGGAACCCACCCACCTACCCTTTGAGCGTTATATAATATGTGAACGGCCCCACAGATAAACAGTACACTTCGGCAGCAGATTTCATTGTCAAAATTGGCAATCGCGCCTCTTTCATCTGTGGCGACAGGCGCGAAACTGCTTTTCTGTTTCACAGTCTGTCCATCTGCATCCAGCGTCGCAATCTGGTTACCTTTATTGGCACTTTTCTTTTGATCCTCTGAAGACGAGGCCTGATCTTACGAATAACTATTTTAATAGTAATTTCTAACTCCCTGGGGATCGAAGTACCTCAGGGCATAAATAATAATAATAATCCCCTTTACACTTTTGGATTCCCAACAGATTAATATAGCTGTCTGCAGATGACAATTCTTCACCTGTGAGGGGGATGTTCATGCTTGGTTTTCGCGAAATAATTTTCTCGAAGACGGAAGTTGGTCTTCGTTCTTTATCCGGTTTCTTCCGAAGACTTCCTGTTGAGCAGACGTCTAGGACGAGGTTGCGACAGGAAGGATGGACGTTTATCTCGCAATCTGGTCAATAGACGTTAGATGATGACATTATTATCTTTGTCATCACTTGTATCAGCGGTATCATCATCGCGACCATCTTAAGAGCCACTAAGTGCACCGTATTATCACACCACTGTCATCAAAGCAATCGTCGCGATTGATAGTGGTGTGATAATGACGGTGCATCATTGTCGTCGTCACCGTCACCACCACCATCATCAACGTCGTCGTTGTCGTGATAATTGTCATCATCATCGTTGTAACCATCGTCATGATCATGATCTACTTCTTCTCTGTCTTCACCTCCTCCTCCTCCTCCTCTTCTTCATCGTCGTCGTCCTCTTCCTTCTCCTAATCATCCTCTATTCTTTTTCTTCGTCATCTAGGTAATTCCATCATTAGGCCTATGTGTACATTATAAGAGGGAAGTAAGGTGCGACGATCTTACTGGCACATTGGTATCCTTGGTTGCCAATCCCCCAGATGATCGTCTGACAATGTTGGCAGATGGTAGTAATGAAGTAGTGATGAGCAATGAAGCTGTGACCTTTAATGTAGTAGACCTACAACAGTTTCGCATTATGGGCCGTTGTTGTCTGAAATTGTTGCAATGCATTGAGTACGATACTAAATGCAAACAGCAAACAAGACTATGATGCACTCCTCAAACAAACGACGACACAGTCATAGTCATGAAGTGTGACAGACTTCATTTTCTTAGTCGTGGCATATGATGATCTTTTACTGGTCTGCTTCCTCGCCACGTGATCTCTCCACCCACAGTCTACAGTACTGCTGAAGTAGGCTACTCGTTTTATTCCAGCATGTTAATTGATGGACAATCGCACATCTGTGACTATTCCAAGTCTCAACCAAAATACTTCTGAGTGATAGAATTTTGAGTTGTGGGTAATAGATAGGTCGTCAATAGTGGATAGATTGCCTATTAGTAGATATCTTATGGAGCTCCTTATAAATTACTCGTCACATTTCATTATCAAGATTGGCTTGCTACATTACGTAGGAAATTGTACATGTAACTCTAAACATGAAATTACACACTCTACATGACAGCATAATTACGCAGATAAATAACAGTTTAATAAATAGTCCGACCTAATTTCAATAACACTGGATAGAAAAATGTTTCTACCCTTTTATTGGCCTTGGTAAACTTAAAGACTTTCTTGTCCTTCGCCAGGAAGACTGGGACTCGGTCGAGCAGTACACTGGCCTTGACCGTTGCGAGTCCAACCTGCTTAAAGAAAGTTGCAAGTGCCGAGGCTAACGCTTTACTTCGGTTCGAATCTTCGTCTTTCCTACAAAATCATCATAAAAAATATGATCCTATGACGGATAGTAATACGATAGAAAAATACTAGCAACGGATTCAAAATAACATTTGCGATTTCATGAGCGGCGATTGAAACCTTTGCTTTAAAATCAGTTAAGTGTGTCTTGCAATTACAAAAGAACTATATTTAGATGTCTAGATAGTACAACTTCAGCAAACCTGTTTCGGTGTAATGCTCAGTTCATTTAAACACAAATATTGCACTTAATCAAAGGACATCGTAAATCTAGGTTTGTCTCATATCAGTAAAACGTGGATTCTCGAGTGTTCTTGGTCTCTGTTCAGACGTTGGAGTTCGCTGCTCAATTCTATTTGAGAGCCAGCTTACACACAAGGAGCTCTTATGGAACTGGCATGCGAGACCCTATGGGAATCACATGGAAGCCCCTGTAGGACTCACGTGGAACTTAAACTGATGTCCCATTTATCTGCGAAACAGTTTAATATGTAACATACACGAAGCGTTCAAAGTGCTTCCACAGAGAATGATCGACGATCTTTAGTTCCGCCGATCGATCCATCGATTCTTTCAGTTCGTGGTCGCCATAGATACTTCCAAGACCTTCAACATGCAAAGTAACGTAATCGAAAGTTACACTTAAGATCGGAGTAAGAATAAAGCCACCTTCGAGCAGCCTAATCTTCAACTAAGCTAAGTGTAGAGGCTTAACACTCTACTTGAGTGAGGCTTGAGTAGGCCCTACGGTTTTAGTAAGAGTTGAGTAAGCTGTTAGTAAGAGTTGACACAGTTTCTATCGAGAATTTTGAACTCTTGAGCATGGCTTGAGTAAGACCTGGGAGCCATTCGCGTTAGATTGGGTTAGTTATTAATGATTAGGGCACTCACCTAGCGCTCTTTTCGACCTGAAGTCAGCCAGAAGGTCATTAATTTCGTTTTCCGCCGATTTTCGTGCAACCACAAAGATCGTCTTCATCGCGTCTTCTTTCTCAGACTTCAGTTTCAACGTGTTCGCGACTGCATCCGCTATGACATCATCCACACTGAATACCAGAGGCTGCAATCATCGAGGTTGGACAACGATTAGCTGCATAGCAACACTGGGGAAAAGGTCCTGGGCTCGACCCCAATTAACGAAATAATGATGATGATAGTGAGTGTGATAGCGGTGGCGGCGGTGATGATGATGATCAAACGGCATCGACCTTAAGTAAAGTTATGGTTCTGACCAGGTGACAAGCCGACATCAGACCTACCTACTACTATACGGTAGTGCAGTTGCATCATAACAATATTATACAAAGAGATTTCGGCATTACCGCTTTTTCGGCCAGGAAACTCGAGTAGATTTCGTAGGCCCATTTCCGCAGTTCCTTCATCGTTCCTGTGGAGTACGATTCAGTTATCAGGTAGAAGAGCTAAAACAATAGACGCCAGATGACATTACAATGAACATGTGTAACTATAAAAAAATAATTTTGCTATCTTAATTAATAGATCAATATGAATAAATAATTACTAAGTAATTAAACATGAATGAGACGAACGATTACTTTATGCTAACCCCGAGAGGTAGCCATGGCTATGAAAGGCTTCGTTCTCTTTGCCTGACATCTGAGCATTCCTCTGATCAAACTCTGACAGGCAAACACGTAAATTGCGCTCATTATATAGAACCAGGTTCACGAGTGGCGCTTGTGCAACATAAATCTAAATGATGAGGACTCCATTCAGGCGTCGATTCAAATCAACAATCTCTGGGGTTGCAACCTTCAAATCAGACTAGAATGGTAATTGTGGATAGACATATTGATAGATTGACAAACAGATGTGTGGTTAAACGAGGACTTAGGACACCTACCAGAAGCTTATGGAACTTATCAGAGGCAAAGGGCACTTACCAGCGGTTCAGGAAGTTTGCCAGAGGTTTAGGAAGCTTACCAGAAGCTTAGGAAACTTGCCAGAGGCTAAGGGAACTTACCAGAGGCGATGGATCACTGTTCGATAGTAGGTAGTGTAGGAAAACAGCGAGATGTGCAGGTTTCAATTTGAGCTGGTCAAGGTCACTGAAAATGCCGCTTTCATTGACCTGTACAGAGAAGAAACAATCATATTGCTAACGAGCGTTCATTATGTGATGCAATTTCGTCATTTTGCGATGCTCAAAGCGGGAAGATACCGGCTACATCACGCTTACAGGAGGCAAGTTCATGCAAGCAAGCAAGTTTATGCAGCGAATAGTATTACGCGGGAAACTTCTGCCAAAGCAGAATGATAATGTCAAGCTGCCAGCAGTCTCCGCGGTAATGCTGTCGATTATACCGGGCGGCTTAGGTCATTATTTTGTCAATGGTCCAAATATGTATTTCAATTGATAACTATTATGATGTAAAAGAACCAGAGGAGACACGCGCCTCAGCCTGTCAATGGTAGCAACGACACTGTTCCTAATCATGGGAGTCGCCTGGAATAGTTGTAGGGGTAACGTTTTAAATTCCTGGCACGGGGACTAGCGAGGATGTCGAATGCAACCGATCGGCTCTCGCGATCATGGGTCTGACGTGGAATGTAACAGCCGAAACAGAAATCAAATCAGACTGAAAATCCAAACACATCTTAAACCTCTGCAAGCCGAATATTTGGAAGATGAAACTAATTACCTGGTCGTCCTCGATATTGAACTCATCGTCTTCGATAGATATGACATTCGCTTGAGCGATCGGTCCAGACTGGCTGCTTGTGACCAGGTCCTGCTGCAGGGAGGCGGAAGGTTTCGGTTGGGTGGGAATGGTCTACAAAGACAGAGGACAAAACATTCTATACACCGCAGGGATGGTTCCAGAATTTGAAGTTTATTGGTGGCGTGAAGCAACAAGACAAAGCATAAACATTGATTAATCGTGACATAGGAAGATTTCATATTTGTACCTTGCATAGAAACTGCCTAGAACATAAATATTAGTAATAAGCCATAAGGCAAAATTAACATATTCATTGTTCAAGAAATTTTCCTAGAAACTTGGTCTAAAGAAATCCCCCTCGAAGGATAGCATAGACCGCCGATCGAATCAATTCAATAAATCACTCACTCCTTCAATCAGTCATTCAATCAGTCAGTCAGTCAGTCAGTCAGTCAGTCAGTCAGTCAGTCAGTCAGTCAGTCAGTCAGTCAGTCAGTCAGTCAGTCAGTCAGTCAGTCAGTCAGTCAGTCAGTCAGTCAGTCAGTCAGTCAGTCAGTCAGTCAGTCAGTCAGTCAGTCAGTCAGTCAGTCAGTCAGTCAGTCAGTCAGTCAGTCAGTCAGTCAGTCAGTCAGTCAGTCAGTCAGTCAGTCAGTCAGTCAGTCAGTCAGTCAGTCAGTCAGTCAGTCAGTCAGTCAGTCAGTCAGTCAGTCAGTCAGTCAGTCAGTCAGTCAGTCAGTCAGTCAGTCAGTCAGTCAGTCAGTCAGTCAGTCAGTCAGTCAGTCAGTCAGTCAGTCAGTCAGTCAGTCAGTCAGTCAGTCAGTCAGTCAGTCAGTCAGTCAGTCAGTCAGTCAGTCAGTCAGTCAGTCAATGAGGCAGTCAGTCAGTCAGTCAATCAGTCAAGCAGTCATTCGATCAGTCATTCTATCAGTCCAGTCACTCAATTAGTCATTCATTTAAAATACGCCGAGCCCACTTATGGGACCCACATACCCCGAGAAGACTGGGCTGGAAGGCGGACTCCCTGGACGGGAAGTTGGTCAAAGGAGACAGTTCACCCGAGTCATCAGACAAACGATGGTCTCTGGTCTGCGTAGAAAAGCAGATCAGGGTCGGACTGGAACTCCGACGAATGTCAGAGTCCGACGACGGACTCATCTCGATCTGTAATGCAATAAGTGGCACTAATCCAGTCTCCATTATTTAAATTCATTTATTATGGCACTTTTAATATAATTTCATTCTTATTCAGATTTAATTTGTGTGTATTATCATATTTATATCGAACTGATAATATAATGGACTCACTCGTTTTCCCTCCATTTCCTTCCTATCCCTTCCGGAAGCGTCTTCCCATTTCCGCTCGATCCTCCTCCCGTCTGGAGGCAGACCAGCTGCTCCTCCCCCACTCGAGCCTCCTCTGGACTCCACTCGACATAGGTTGCTCGCAGACGGCGCCACTTTCCCATCATTTGTCCCAGCAGCCACCTAAAATTGAGCAAGTCTGTAACGTACTCTGTCGAGTCTTCGAATCGCATTTAAAATAAAAGAAGCGCAGACCCTTCCACACAAAACTTTACCACTTCCAGTACCCTGGCAGTGTCATTCCAAAGCTTCAATGAAGAAGAAGAATGACCGCAAACGTCTTTGTTATGAGACTGCGTAGTTAGGCCACCTTATCCACCCGATCTGGAGTGGCACTCGTCAGCTTTTCGCTTCTGCGACTTGGGTTCAAATCTTGGGCAGCTACAAGATGACCGGTAACCACCACTGCAGTCTCTGAAGCTAAACATAGTGGATGATGCATGTGAAGTATCAACGCTTCAATTTCTAAGCCTGGCAGTATAGGAACAGCGAACGTTTATATGTAATTAATATTATACCTATTCCTATCTACGTATTTCATGACGGAGTTCGTTAGAGGTCCCCATTGGAGCAAATATTTTGAAATATCTTTCTGTCGTGTTTGGCAATTGGATCCCAACGTCTGAGTTTTACATTACGGCCCACAAACCGCTTTATTCTGTATGAGTATGAATTATGTATCGATGTTACTATATAGCGCCATTTTGTACTTTTTAGATGCCACATCACTCAACCGAAGATGAAACTCGAATCTTATCTAATCTGATGTTTTGTGTACGGTAGTCGACCTCTGCAACGAATTGGTAATGTACTAAATCATTTATATCTAGCGACATTGGAACCTCGGGCGTGGAAGCCAGTTCTGAAGTGAGGCTGTTCAGCTGGTCTTCTACCCTTCGAAGCATTTGCGTCTTCACTTCCAATCGCAGTTGTAGACGTTCCGTCGGATTCTGACGATATTCGACTTTCATCTTCTGAAATTCGAACCGCGCAACTAGACGTACAGTAAGATACTCAATGGCACAGTCAAGTGAGATAAGATAAGGTATTTGCTTCTGGACATTTATAGAGCGCCGCTAGAAGCATGGACCATTCAGAAGTGTTTTCAGTGCAGAAGTCCCGGTGAAAGAGAAACGCTTTCAGGGAACGAGTAGACGAAGAGAAGACCCATACATTAGCTCAGTCTTTGGATGCAAGGCATGGAATTATAGTCATGATCATAATCATACACTCTATTGAAACCAATGAAAAAAGAAGGATTGACAGATACGATGAGTACAGTGATGATGTTGGATAAAAGGGAGCGTTTTAAAGGGGTATGTGGTCGCAGAACAATACACTTGAATAAGCGGTGAATTACTTATCGCAAGACGGTGATATGGATATTAATTTAAGTCTATGCTCTAAAATAAATGATAAGAGAAAGTTCCAAAATATGTGACAGAGCATGTGATCTATACCTAAACACAAACTTGATGACTCTAATCTGTTCGGGCTTCAGAATTTTAAATTAATGGAAGATTTGAATGGTGGAGATATGACAGTATGATCCTGCGATTGCTCTAACAGAAGGATAAGTCTTTTTAGCCGAGGGTGACATCGTTAAAAGCTCAGACTATGCAACAATACGACAAATATATATAGATGAACTAGTGAATGATAAAGATTTCGGCGTAAGTGAACAGGTATGTAACAAGCGACACGTGATTTTACCCACGTTTTTTAGATAATAAAGTCATTTAATAATATGACTTTTCCAGGTTAGATGTTGATCGAAGTGGACAAATATGTGAACTTTAACCAAGATTAGGTCTATTTGAGGAATCAGAACACTTGTGTCCTGGAATTATACTTAGTAGGCCTCTGATAGTGAGTTTTCCTTCTATCTGAACAGAAATGAAAGTATTTAGATGTTGACTGTCGTCAAATTTGCGTTTATGAATTTTCTGCCTTGATTTATGAACTTATGCGTTTAGACGGCAACTTGTACAGCCAGTTCATGGCGTTTGACCTTCACCATTGACCTTCCCAAAGCTAAAGCTAATGGGAGATGGGCGCAGTTGTTGGCTGTAGTTTTGCGCCCCGTTTACTTTTTAGAGTGCTTGTAAACCAGAATGCGGTCATGTAATTAAGTGTAATAAAGAACGTCCTTATTTACACGCTGATGTGAGATCAAGCAAAACTTATCTGAAGTATTACATTACAATTTTAAATGGAATAGAGTAAGGATGCTTAGTTTTTCGTTTTGTTTATACTTTATTTTTGGTTTCTTTTCTATTCCATATATCCCTTCCTGCAGGTGCTTTCTCTCACCTCGTATTCCTCCTGGACTTGCTTCAACATCATCCGGATAGTGACAATTTTCTGCGCTTTGAACTCTAGATCTTTGTCATGCTGTCAATCAATCGATCATACATTAATCAATAACTGAATGAGTCAGTGAATTAATTAGCAAAAAGATGAATGAGCAGACTATGAATTGAATATGAATTGAATAAATGAGTGGGTGCTGGTGAAAGACGGAATAAATGAACAGATAAGTAAGTCAGTGAGTCAGTCGATGAGTCCGTCCTGTCGCTCTAACTTCATCTGTTTACCTGCCAATCAGTCTCCAGCAGATACCCGTTGAAGTGACATTTCATGCAAGCACTCCAAGTAGTAATGCCTACATACACAGTTCCAGGACCCGCAGTACACGTTTAAATATCGTCGTCAAATAAATGGTCAAAGTACGAAACGAAGTGCTTACGTTAACGGCCCTTGGGCTGGAGATGGAGTGGTGGTCGTGTGGAATGCTAGAGGTGGAGGAAGATCCATGGTGCAATCGGTTGTCTTGGAGTTTACCGTCTGTTCTTTCTCCGGGTCTTCGACCACGCAGCGTCAAAGTTGCATAGGGATTAGCTGCAATTAATTATCCAGTTAATTATCCATAACAACGATGATATGCGTCTATGCCTCTGGTAAGAGCCTATGCCTTTTATAAATTCCATAGGCCTCTAGTAGGTAGCCCTAGGCCCTCATTTAACAACGCATCTGTCTGTCAATGTCATGATAATAATAATAATAAAAATAATAATAATAATAATAATAATAATAATAATGAAAATAATAATGATAATAATAATACTAATAATAGTTTTAAGTTTGAAACTGACAAACCTCAGTACAATTACAAATATACAGTACATAAGACTCGAATAAAACTGTCGGCAGCCATGTATGGGGCCATAACGCTAAACATCCAATTTGCAAATAGTATGCCTACTGAAATATAAATAAGATGCAATGCTACTTCCATGATTAGTCTACGCAGGCTACTGTGAAATAGCATTCACTGAGGAACTGAGTCAATATCACGAGTTGTGGTATTACTAATCTAGCCAATCGTACGAACAATCGTGCTAACCATACTAATCGAACTAATTAAGCTACTCGAAAAATCGATTAATCAGTCAATCGCACTAATCATTTAAACGATTAATCGAACTAATCAATTAATCGAACTAATCAATTAATCGGTTAATCGATCTAATCGATTAATCGAATTGATCAATCAACTGGCGCTAAATAATTCCGATTAGAAACGGTCACTAATCGCCGAAGCCTACAGTTGACCACTTGACCCCAAATTTCTGTTGATTTTGTTTTCTTAAGTAGACAATATTTTAGCCATTGAGGCTAATTGAAATAATTATACAATACAATACAACGCAGCTATAACCATTTATAACTCGCTTTAGCATGACAAGTCTTTCACGAAAGCGCACACACGTCTCGACGACGCAATTGCAGTTGTAATGCAGAGCAATTGTGCGCGAAGGACTTGCTCAAGGTCCCTACACAGTGACTGACGCCTAGGACGAGGGTCGAACCCTCGTACACTCAGCGCACATTGAGCGTTAAGGGCCTACCGCTTTAGCTAATCGGCCACCGTGCCACACTATCATGCATCGTTTGCACGAAAGCAATTAACATTAAAGAACTGTGAGAAAATTGTAGTATCCACGGACTTAGAAAAGTCCCTGTTAGGATCAGTCTCCTTGTCATTTGCAGGTTGACCACAGAACTGTCCTCAAAGCTGGTTGATGCAATACAAACTTAGATGTCTTGCACTAAACCATGAATGTCATTACCATTGAATGGATAGGACTTTCAATCCCGTTCTAAAATGCATCAATCTAGGCTCCTCTCCGCTATTACTATTGTTGTTGTTGTTGTTTTTGTTGTTGTTGTTATTGTAGTTGTTGTTGTTGTTGTTGTAGTTGTTGTTGTTGCTGTTGCTGTTGTTGTTATTATTATTATTATTATTATTATTATTATTATTATTATTATTATTATTATTATTATTATTATATTATTCACGCCATTTGTATAATTATTATTTGTCGTTATTATTTTTTTAAAATTATTATTATTATTATTATTATTATTATTGTTCACGTCATTTGTATAATTATTGTTATTATTATTATTATTATTTTTCACGTCATTTGTATAATTATTGTTATTAATATCATTATTATTATTATTGTTCACGTCACTTGTATAATGATTCTATTTGTTATTATTGCTATTATTATTATTATTATTATTATTATTGCTATTATACAATACATTGATCATGATATCAATAGATAACTGAATAAATTTCTAGATAAACTAATAACTATGGATACAATAGCTTCACTTACATTTGATGAGCTTGACAACCTCGATATGGTTGCTATTGGTCACAAGTGTCCCATTTACCTACATAAGACACATATCCTTCAGTCAAAATGTAAGAGAAGCCGATTGGAGGCCATCCAAGAAGAGTGAACGACCTCCATAGTTAGAGGCATGTGATCACAGTAGTCGTCACATTCGTCTAACGGTTGCGGATGTAGGCTGCACAATGCACATCATCCGCAAAGCGTTGGTACAGAAGCCTCTGAGACGCCAGCAGAAGGTATACATCAAGAGTATAGAGAAGATACAGCAACGGTCGTAGAACGTGGGGCACCCCTCAAAGAAACAGGAATCCAACGAAACTTATAAACTAGTCAAGGACTGCCTGGTTTTATCGGTTTATTAGCGGATACCTAAGCCGTTCCAGAGGCTGGTCCACCAAGTCAAAGGAAGTGGAGAGGCGCTGCAGGACAATGGCTCAGTACAGTGCGTAGTCAAAAGCAGAACTGGTGTCGAAGAGATCTGGAAGGTCTGACCACGGACAATAGAGTCACAGAAGTCTGCCAATAGTCGAAACAGGAGTGTTTCCTTGGAGTTATTCCAACGGAAAACCGACAGCTGCGATGGAATACATTCATTCGCTTAAAGATAAGTAGGCTAGTCAATTTAAACTGGTTAACAAAAATAATGTTCCAAGTATTTTCGGTGGAGAACTGGGCAATAGTTTGCTGGATCGCTCTGGTTCAGACTATTGCGCCTCAAAGCATCGAGCGAACCAAGAGCGGTCTACTAGACCCGACCCTTCGAGAACTTCAAAACAAATCACATGATTCACTGCTTTTTACTTAGCAGCGCCCATTAACTTATGCATCTCGCTTTTTTACACTGACAATAAAGAACTCGTATGATTGCAAGAATTCATCTGATATATTTACAGTAATATATAGAAGATGAAACGAACCTTGATAATTCGGTCGCCCTCCTGAACCCCAGATCTGGCAGCAGCGCCATCTGACGGAAGAAAATCATCACATAGAAATCCAAAGTAATCTATGGAATGGATGCTAATACCTTAATCAATGTTAACAACAATAATGATGATGGTGGTGGTGTCGATGAAGAAGAAGAAGATAACGATGACTACGACGACGACGATGATGATGACGACGATGATGATGGACGTCACTGTTGTCGACATCTTTGACACTAATAACTTATCAAAGAGGGCAATTTCAGCAGCACCCGCAATTAGGCAGGGTTTTAATGAACAAGTCTGCTAAATACGCATATGTTGCCTAAAACCGACATGTACATGTATCCCTCTGACGATCTAAAGACTTTGGCTGTGTACATTATGAGTGTACATTATTTTAGTCTAACTACTTTGGGGATGTCTGCTGCGTAATTGCCTGTTATGCTTATTTTGAGTGTACATTTTGTGAACGTTCATATTATGATTTGCCTGCAGTGCGTGCAAGCGGTTCAATAAAGTACGTACTCACTTATTTACTTAATGCTGTCTAATTTTCTATTTCAAAGGAGGTATCATTCCTGCCTCTGGTAAAAAAATAATAATGAGAATAGTAATAATAATAGCAATAATAGTAGTAGTAGTAATAATAATAATAATAATAATAATAGTAATAATAATAGTAATAATAATATTAATAATAATATTAATAATAATAGTAATAATAATAATAATAATAATAATAGTAATAGTAATAATAGTAATAGTGATAATAATAATAATAATAATAATAATAATAATAATAATAATAATAATAATAATAATAATAATGATAATACTCACTTTCTTTGATGGACTGTACATAGACGGGGTTATCTCCAGTGAGTGTTAGACCATAGCCCCGTTCGTCTCGGTGGATTATCACATTTCTGTGAGTCAGAACTTCCTCTGAAACCAATTTAAATTGAAAAATTAACTATCAAACAAACAAAGCCAAAATGAACATTAAATTTTCCCATACTCATCAAGTAGGTAGGAATTGGCTTGGCCTGATTGTCGTATAACAAGTGCATAGACCTAATGCTGATTTGACTATTCTCAGCTGGTGTCAAGAACGGAGTTCACCTGTAGGTCTCATTGTTTTTGAAGTTCACGCGAAGGGATATTTTCTTGGGTCATGATGTGTTCCCTCGAAAAAATTTATTCTGGATGTTCAGGTGGTTCAAAAGGAAGTTTATGAGGCCTTTGTTATTTTTGAGGTGTTTCTATGTGCATAATACTGAAATGGTTACATATGAAAGGATTTCTGGAGTTTTAAAGGTGTTTAAGAGATTATGAGATGTTTGAAATTCAAATTTAAGTGTATTGGTCTGATAAGCTCGTCTTGGGCAGCACAAGGGCGCCAAACAATATTTAATTAATGCAATGCGGTATAAAAAACTTTACGCTTTGCGTTTACTTCCAAAGGATCTTATATGCCGGTCGGTTTTATAGATAGTCAAGGTTAGAAACCAAAATAATAGATAAGATTACTGTGCTAAGGAAAAGGAAGAGGAAGAGAAGGAAGAGCTTAGATAGAAGGAAGGCCAGAATGAGGCATTCACCGACGGCACATGAAAACAAAGCTGTAAACAGGTCAATTTTCTGAAGATCAGTCGGCTAAGACCTCAGAGAGAAAGATACAGCCTGTGGAAAATAAGTCACTTGAAAACGACGGGTCTCAATACAATACAATA
Organism: Bimastos eiseni; assembly: GCA_959347315.1. Classification (NCBI taxonomy): domain Eukaryota; kingdom Metazoa; phylum Annelida; class Clitellata; order Crassiclitellata; family Lumbricidae; genus Bimastos; species Bimastos eiseni. The sequence goes on from OY365806.1 coordinate 32,499,684, forward strand.
CCACTGAAGTTTCATATCGCCCTTCTTCCAGCATTTTTTCCTCATAAGCGCACACATGCCTCGAAGACGCAAGGACTTGCTGAAGGCCCCTACACAGTGACTACTCGTACGAGGGTCGAACCCCACTCACTCAGCGCACACTGAGCGTTGCGGGCAGACCGCTCTAACCAATCGGGCACCGTGCCACAGAAGATAATTATTCACACTTTAAACTGAAAACGAAGTGACGAAAAACGTATCTAAGCAGAAAGAATAGACGCAAGGAAAGAGTTCGAAAATAGAGGTCACAACAAACGAGAAAGCTCGTTCTAATGGTATACCGAGGACGAGAAGACGATAATGAGGTGACCTTGTTAAATAAAAAACTGTAATTGACCAGCATTTCATATTTAATTAACTATGAGACCCAATTTATAATGAGTCGTTTACTGAACGAGAAGCCAGTGCAACGATTTATATGCACAGATAATTAATTAAAGAGGTTTAAGGTTCCTATATATTACCTCTTTCTGAACTCTATGAACTTTTACCATGTTTTAAGTTGTGGAGCCATCAGGAAGCGGTTTACAGTACTTAAAGCTATTGGAGACAAACGCACTTGCCGGAGATATTATTAAAGATATTTATAAGGACATGACGCGCCTAATTCTGTGTATCTCACAAATCAAATGTACACTTAGATATAATTTCAGAGTCTATGAAAGACACATCACCCTCTAAAACAACACCCGAGTAACAAGCAACATCAGCCGATCAAACACCTAATTACAAAGAGACAAGCTTCCACTGTGGGGTGCCCATTATAGAAAATGAGTTTTTAATAGCTTAACGAGGAGCATATTTGCCTCTATGCAAGACAGCTCCTCCTCTAAAGTAGTGGACAACAGTTGCACAAACGAGTGACAATTCACAAATCAACTGTCAAATTAAATGTGGATTTGGGTATCATCAGCATCAAAACAAATTCCCGTCAGTTATTGTAGAGCGACGTGCACTGTAAAATAAGCGAATAAATAGAACACCTAAGGTCAATAAACCATTAAACGAATTTTAACACATTGAATTAGTATTGTCTTGCATTTTATTGTATTTACAACTTTCTATATATAATATGTTATTTTCTATTTCTAATCCCGCGGCCGCCGTCTTCCTACTCTCCAGGCCCAAAAACCTGCTCAATGCCCCAGCTACTATATAACATTATACTGATCGAATGCATGGACTCAAGTCAACTGCGCAAGCAACAGATATTAAGCATACTACTGACACCTGGAAACCGACTTCATTTGGTCAGATAAGGTAAGTTCGATATCAATAGTCATGATATAAAATACTGGGTAACACTTAGACACATCCTAAACATTCACACATTACTATGTTATTATCCTTCGTAACCTTAATTAGATATGCAGAAGTGTTTCAGGTCATAATATATATGCGTAATTAGGTGCGATCCCTGTTAGTGGCAATTGCTGTAAAAGAACGGGTTCAGTGTACTGGGTTCGAACTCAGCTGGAGCCAGCAGCAACATAGAGACCGCACTCGCAGGATAAGTCTGGCAGCATTACGATAAAAGATTTCGTGGAATTTTCAGACGCAGACTTGAACCGCTAATCACAGCATTGATATCTGCTATCGAAGTCGGATTTGTTCACACAGGCCAGGCCAGGCGAGCGAATCCCTAGGGCACCGCTTTCTGCATACGTTTCCATCAGCACTTTTATATAGCGCCTTAACTCAATACATGGTTCTTAGAGTCGAATTACAAAGTCATAATTATTAACGAATGAGCTCAATTTCTCCAGGCCACGTGTTGCGTGGAAACTAACTCTTCGAAAGTAAAATGATAAAAGGTAGAGGCAGAAGTTAGGTTGCATTTAAGTTTATCCAGCAGCCTACACCAGCAGCCTACACACTGGCTACAAATCTGCATAAAGCTCTTCGAATCGTTATCTCGTGGTACATTGATGCCCTGGCTGCAGTGCAAACACGACTAAAGCCATCAGTGTCCGGACATGGTCATGGTCACTTGGGGGATGCCAGCAGATGTACGGCTGACTCTCATATAATATACTCAATGCTGAGCGTAACTTCTGGAACAGTAATCTTACTCTTGATCTGTACTCAGTCTGATGGAGTCCGTTTCCGTATTCGTTGATTTCGCGATGATGTCAATGCTGAGTGTATGATCTTTTGTTCCAGGTTCTCTATCTACTCTGCCGTTGGTTTAAACCCAAGCATCGTCTTTAGCCGCATCGAATGCCGTAACTTTTTGTCTTCACTGTGTCGCCTTCATCTCTGCATGGCATGTTTAAAGCAAATTAACTTTTTCTTCAGGCATCACCACAACAAAACTAATTTCGTCCGCACCTTAATCCTCTCCTGTCGATTATCTTCCCTTCCCTTACCCTGCACGTGCTACATAGGCCTACATATCTTACTACCACTTTCGTCGACTTCACCCGTATCCGATTATGAGACTGTCTGCGCAACTACCAACTCAGTTGTTCGCTCCAAACTTCACTGAATTGTACTTCATTTTTCGCTGGCACTCGCTGGCTTCATGAACAAAGCTGGTCTTCTTGAAGTGGTTTTTGTAGTGGCGCTGATGAATTCCGACGCTTTTATTTGCGTCTACAACTTTCTACACTGACAGCATACGTTTTTTACAGAAATAATGACAAAAAAATAACGAATTTGTTTCTTACGAGCGTTATCTGTGCCTGCATCTGGACTGCTGACCATATTTACGTTGGTTGCGAGTCTATCTTCACTTTCTCGGTTCGAAGGTTCAGCTCTGGATAAATAAGACGGACACCAACAAATAACGTCTTGGTTGAGACCTCGCATTGAGATGTAATGTAATGCAATACAATGCGAAACAGCGTAATGTATTAGCATATATAATACATGTGCATGTAGAATATATCAAGGTGGATGGAATCACCTCTCAATATACTTAATAAAGTACAATGTACATGAACGTTATAGCACCTCATGTTTTAAAATAGTGTTAGGACTAAATAAATTGTGCCATAAAAAGAATATTTCATCTGGTGACAACACTCGAATACATTGACAAGTCTGGAAAAGTTTACATCGTTTGTGCCAAATAATAATAGAAATTGTTTCCACGAGTCCACACGTAACACGACATCTAAGTAGTCGAAACGTGTGTAAACGAGTGTCTAGCGCGTGACCCTTACGATTAACAGGAGGTCGGGAATCGACGGGGAGTAAAGACCACATACTGAGAAATTTATCACTCTCCGATGCATTTAAGCGCCAGCTCTTCCTGTGTGTTTATCCCGAGCACATGCGAGGAATGTTTCCGAAGCACCTACCAATACGGGGACATTGTTTACGATCGTAAAATCCTGTCCAAATCTGTACAAACGATGCCGTAGAGCTTCGGCTGGTATGATATGATATGGTATTGTATGATACGGAATGGCATGTTAGTTATGTTTGTATGTATCATGAATGTATCGAAACAATTAGTATAGCGTATTTTCGGAAACTCACAGTGGGTTGTCCAACAGATCTGAGCAAGTGCATTTTAAGACGTTTTGCAAATGTGTGCTGAACAGAAGTGAGGGCAACAACAGTGCGGAAATATTGATCTACACTCCGATATACAAGAGGGTACGATGAGGGTCCTTCAATTGTGGCACCAGCATATCTCCATAGACCTCAGTGCGCAGCGAACGTAGACCAACTTGACTCGGGAGTCGGAAGTGGAACACAAGGCTCCCTAATGTTGGGCCTCTATGCTTACATGCACTGGAGTGCAGGCAATTGAGACAAGAGTCCTGACAGAATTATGATCTTGAATGTTAGACGCTCTGCCTCAGGAGGCCAGTTTAGCGATCCTCACATATTCCGTTGAAGGACTTATGGTCGTTGGTTAGGACTGGCACAGCAATATTAAAGACAGAACGGATCCATATTAATAGTCCCAGATCTGACGCTGTTGGAACCTTGACAGAACAGCGAGGGCAAAGTTGCCATGACCCAGACGCATGATTACGACAAATGAATGAACGAGGGCTACTGTAGCACCCAACGAGAGATGGCGACACACGACTCATATAATCTATATGATCCATGATACATGATCCATTATCTGACGCTCCTTGATCGACTTCTCGTCGACTTCTCTACTTAATTCTCCTCGTCCACCTATCATAATATAATCTAAATGATCCATGTCCATGTCTCATCCATACGCATAGACACAAAATAATCACATACAAAATCAAACAATTAGGGGGGCATTGTTCTTGAATGGCTAGTTTCGCAGATGGTTTTATTGGTAGAAAAAGTGCTACAAAGAGCGACTACGTTGAATCGCTGGACAATCACATGATCCGCCGTGGAGTGATTGGTTCCCCATGAGCACACCCTGTCTCTGCGGATGACGAGCTGCAGATTAAAACCAAGGAATTGCGATGCAATAAATAATATATGTATTCCTATATATATATATATATATATATATATATACATATATATACATATATATATATATTCTAGCACGCAGATGTGTTGGTGAATGAACCGATTGATGGATGGATGAATTGATGGAGGTTTCAAGGAGTATATTATTAAGGATGCAATTGTAAGGGCCTATTTAGACACTTAAATACCACTTGAATATTTATGTAGCGCTTTGACTGAACCTCTCAAAGACCCACAAACTCGTAGGCTGACACTGAATGCGTATCCGCGTCCATGTCTCATTCATACAAATAGACACAAAATAATCACATACATACAAACACATACAGGTGCAGACACATACAGGTGCAGACACATACAGGTGCAGACACATACAGGTGCAGACACACGTGCAAAAAGAGGTAAAAATTAATTGTGTTTACTTTTGGCCAGTGTCTTTTGCGTTCAATTCCTCCTCACTCCTTGTAGGATGTTGCTCTGATGCTACAGAATATCCTTCCTCCTTGATCGATTTCTCGTCGACTTCTCTTCTTAATTCTCCTCGTCCACCTATCAATACATTCGCAATCTGTCGAGCATCTTTCTCCTCCTCCTCTTCTCTCTTATTCGAACCACCCATCCTCGATTCAACCAGGCTGGACTGACGGACCGCGAGGTTCTTTTCCTTGACGGCTCGACGATGCCTGACGTTCTGCATAAGTTTTTCAGGAAAGCTCCACGTTCGGTTCCTGCTAACGGTTACAGCCTGATGATGCCTGGACACCGGTTCTCGTTCAAGAGTGCCGGCATGGTGCCGAATACGCGTTGGTTCTTGTTCACCCACTACGGTTTGATGGTTAGGCACTTCCTTCCGCTCAAAACTCAGTGCCGCTCGCTCCTTCTTCAGACATTCCTCGCGATCAACGGAGATCTTTCTCTGCGGAGTCCACGAAATGGATTCAGGTTGTTCTCGGGGCAGAGGAGTTGACGGAGAGGAGGTGGCACCGACGGCCGAGTCGAGAATGATCACATGAGATCCACGTGGTTTGGAGGACAAGGCATTCAGATCAGGTGGTTGCTCACCAGGAGCAAAATTAGGGTCGTCGCGGTTGGCGTCAGAAGGAATAGCTGAGTTCTGCGATAGCAGACGCTGCAGCGACTGGAACTTCGACGAACCATTTCCAGGAGTTAAGACATCCTCGGATATGAAGGACAGTCCAGGAGGTTCCGCAGCAAAAGTCGCAGATTGACCGGATTCCAATTCCGGATTTGTCTCTTTCAATTCACTGTCATCCACTTCCGGAATCGTTTCCTTGAGATTCTGGATCTCAGATCGCGTCGGCGGAACTTCAAGGAACGTTCCAGCGGGTGTGCCACACGAAGGCGTCAACACACTTCCGGTTCTCATCTTTTCTAGACGAGGTTCTGCAGACCGTCCTCGTCTGTGGTGACCGGTCGCTGATGGGCGCCCGTCCTCGACGCAGGAACCACCTTCTGAGGACAGAGGAGATGTGTCCTCGTTCGCTGGTCGAGGACAGCACGCCGAGCTACTGCGATGACCGAGGTTTGAAGGCTTTTGAGAGTCATTCGGAGTTCTTCTAATTCGTGACTTTGATTGGTTGTAAGATGAAACCGAACTACTGCTGCGTTGAGCCATCGGAACGTCTTAATTAATAGGCCTATTTAACTTTTTTCCTGCTATTTTATCAGTTTATTTCGTAAATTCCTATTTAATTCTCAACCAAGTAATCCATTCTGCCTGTTATTTTTATTTCCTCTTATAGCCAGCCTGCTACATTCGCACTGCTTCTTAAGTCCCAGTCTTATGACCCTATTCCCATAATTATTCAAACCCATAATTTCGTATCTAAAAATTCAATACTGTATATATATATTCTATTACTTTATTATTCCTACATATCATTTCAATCAGTGCCTGTAATCACACCACGTTGTTCTCTCCGACTATTCTGTAGATTTTTAATAAGATCTGATTTCATATTGTTGGTTTAATGCAACTTCTTGAATTGTACAAATTCCTATTTCAAACTCACCTCGTTCTATTCCTGGCGCATTTTATCTGATTCTAATGACGTGTAGGGCTACGTCTATGGTATCGTAAATCAAAGAGCACACAATAGACCTATATATACGATTCCAGAAAAGTGAGTGTAATCTCGTAGTCATTAGGTTTCAGTTCGAGCAGAAAAGCTCCACGCACATCATCGTCCAAACTAGAAGAATCGAGCTCTAGCACAACGGCCATAACATCATCGTCTATCTAGGTCAGAAATTTCCTGCAGAAAACACAGCCAGACGAGAGTCAACACGCAGAAGACTATAGCAGACTGACTTCAGCACAGACCAATCCTCCGATCTATAGGCCCAGGTAGTACTGTAAGAAAGCTCAGCAACAAACCTTCGATCTCAATGAGTGGAGAGACAAAGAAAGAGAGACAGACAGACAGACAGACAGACAGGCAGGCAGGCAGGCAGGCAGGCAGACAAACAGAGAAAGAGCTTTCCGAGTTAGTAGACATGATATCCAAAATTTCTCATCACAGATGACTGTGTCTGCATCTTCTGAGTTTTCGACAAAGAGTGAAGCGTACACCTTTGCCAACAGTTGCAGCAAACAAGGTTTTCATCATTGGCAGGTCGACCTATTCGTCGATTTAAAAACAGCGATCGTTTTAAAGATTTAGCCTAACTAATTATGCCAACAAAATGTTATATAGATTTATATATAATACTAGCTGAATTACCCGGCTTTGCCCGGGTTGAAATAAAGCAATGTAAGGTAGTCCTTACAATTTTGAAATGTTTTGAGCATTGCTTCCCCATGCTGATTGAACCATATTTTTTAGCGAGGTGGCTGTTATTCACAGCGAAGGTGGCTTTTACTCACCGCCTACGGCGGGTCGCCTGTATTGTGAAATGTTTGTCGCCTCGATCGTAAGGGCGTCATCTACGCAAGGGTTGAAGCACATTTTTGATTTTTTTCTCCGCTCGATTAAAATTTGTTTGGCTGCTATTCACCGCGTATAATGTATGTCGCCTCTATCGTAAGGGCTTAATCTACACCTCTATCTGGCCCTAATTATAAGGCGACCATTTGGACTCCGGTGGCTGACCCATCGACCATCGACCGTCATCCTTACCTCACCTTGTTGAATCAACAACAGTCTGCGTACTGCGTCAGTCGTATTATTTGACCCTCTTTCGCAAATTTCATATCTGCTATTTCATAACACTTCTGCGTCACGTCTACTAAATAATCTACCAACAGGAGTTTTGTAAACGCCGTGGTTAAAATTAGCTCGACTCGCCACTTTAGGTGTGAAATTTTTGGGGAATGGGATTTCGCGAAACCCCCTATATAATTATTTGTTCTTTGGTGGTAAAGCGTATTCGTGGAGAATTTGGGAACAATCGGTCGAGTGGATCAAACGTTTCTGTGGAGGGTACGTGGTTAGTTAGTTAGTTAGTTAGTTAGTTAGTTAGATAGGTAGCTAAGTACATATTTTCTTCCTTATATATGTAGGCTCTAGATATATAGAACTACAATTACGCAAAATCACAAAATTTGAACGGATTTAGTAAATTGCTATTCACACGTTTATATCTATACAGACTTTATATTCATACATTGAGAATGCAGATATAATTCTATATATGTTTATAATATATATATTATATATATATATATTATATGTTATATATATATAATATATATAATATATATATTATATATATATAATATATATATATTATATATATACACTCATCATCCTATTCTGCAATCAAAATTCATGTATATGCAACATGCTCTTATTATAATGCGCTCGTTATCATAATCATGTTGCTGTCCATACAAATGAAAATTTTGAATTAATATGATATTTATTCTTACATTATAAGCCAGTAATAATTATGACCTTCATTCAGGCATTATAATGTAGCCTATAAAGACTGATAAATTAAGGTCATATATCTTACACACAGACACGAATATAAATCTATTATATAAATATATACAGTTTCAAGATCATTTGAAAGTACAATCACGTTCTTAAAATAGATCTACAATATTATGAGATTCCAAGTGGTGCAAATAAACAAGCGATGAACGGACGGACGAACGAAGAGACGGACTGATGGATGGATGGACGGATGGATGGATGGAGGCGGAGGTCTGTGGACGCATGTTGCAAAGGGGTAGTGCTTAGCAAGTCGTTAGCCCGCAAAGAGCTCTGTGTACTTAAAACTTTAAGACGCCTGATTGGCTGACGGCGCCGAAGCCAGTAACTCATTCCTCCTCCGCTTCCTTCTCAAGGATAGAAGCGTGAAAGAGGAGACGAAGGAGTAGAAGAAGAAACGGGAGAAGGAGAAGGACTAGGAGAATAAGGAGAGATAGGAGGGGTCGTTTCAGTCCTGTCGATACATTATAAACCTGTGCAGAGCGATGAAGGGACAATTAGCGAAATTAGCAGAGGGCAGGCAGACAAACAGACATGTGAACAGATATAGGCATATGAGCAGGTGGACCGTTATGTAAGTAAGAAGGCAGTGAACTAGCAGGCAGTCTAGTAGTGGTTAAGGTTGATAGGCAGACAGATTGGTAAGTAGGCCAAGTCATGAAGGCTGACAAGCAGGTGGTCAGAAATGGCAGTACCAACATTAAGCAGCAGGTAAACAAACGAAACACGCGTGTACTACAGTACACTCAGTCACTAACACTGGAGCACAAAGGCCGACGAACTTATAAGCAGACGAACCGAAACATACAGAGATCCAAAGAGCAGGAGACTTACAGTGCAACCGAGGCGGATCGATCCAAACATGCCCCTCCTTACCTCGTAAATCCACACACGCACCAGATAGGACGAGGATACGGTCTGGACGCCACTCACGAAGAATTACGCAGCTTTCGTATTAACGTATACGCTGTTACAGAAGTCTAGTCCTGTCAATGGTTCTAAGTCCTAACAAAAGTTACTCTTATCCGAAACTCCTAAACAATTGACTACCGCACTGTTTACGGGCGAGAGGCTTTGGAAGCTTGTCCCGGAAGAAATGAATAAAAGAAGGAAGGAAATGAAGTGGCGGATGGAGGGAGGAAAGATGGAAGGCCTATTCATCCGAAAGTATGATAGCATTTTGGGGCCAACACTTCTGACGCATATACTCTGCAGTTTAAATCGTAATTTATATAAGATCACAGCATGTAAATGTTGCGACCGTCAACCTCGATGAAATTGAATATACGAATAGCGTTTGATTAGTTTAAGGTGTTGCTCGGTGGCTGATTGGTCAGCGCAGTCGACCAGTAACACGGTGTCCAGAGCCACTGTGTAGGGAGCTTGGGCAAGTTCTTTGAGCATGATTGCTCAATAATTGATTGCAATATAACTGCAATTGTGTCGTTGAGGCCTACGTGCACTACTGAACCAATTGTAAAAGGGCAATATCGAAATTTAGTTGTGAGCTTACTGTATAAAGATTGGCAGAGTTCTCGTAGTTGGGATTTCCCACAAAAGATCAGTGACCAGTTATTTTATTTTGAATTCTACAAGAATCTAATGAAGCTGATCACGTACGGTCAAGAAAATGGTAGGAAGAGTTATACTTGTATGGATGGGAAGAACCAGCAGGCTTTGCCCGTCCATAGAGCAATTGGACTTCAACTGCAATTGGTCAAACAGCATTGAGTGCTCTGCTATTGCGTTGTGATTCTAAGATATTGCAGAAGATCCTTTAACTGATGCTATAGAGAACTCTATTTCTGTTGTCTTGGTAGTGTCTGCCTATTGTGACATAGACAATGAATTACGCTTAGAAAGTTAGTTATAATTTATCTGTTTACTTTACTTGTTTGATTTCTTCTCTACTGACGTAGATTTCGCTCCATAGTATTATAGTTGGCCCTTTCTGCCACCGTACGGAGCGCCTTTCCGATCCTCCGCATGCCACTCACCCCAAATAAGTTTCGAGATATACATTGTCCCGCCACAGCAACATAAATAAACTCCTATACATCGGCAAATAGACAGAAATCGCAACACGTAAGTAAGTAAATATGCGTCGTCATTGCCTTATTGTGAATTTGTAAGGCGCCGTTTCAAGATAAACCCCTCGCAAGCAACAATGAAATCGTAAGTGTCTATAGGCTAATCTTTATTTTCTTAAAAACAAACAACGATGAAGATATTGTCGGATACGGTGTTTCTGGACACGAAGGTACTTAGCGCCACGTGCAAAGACACACGACGTGGATAGAGTTGTGCAGCATAGGCCTAATAATTATTATCATCGTTGAACTGTACGGAGGCTCCGTGAAATTAAGAAGTAGGTAACCTATGTAGGCCTATGTGATTTTAACAGTCCTGACTCCGGATGTGGCTGTCAATCGAAGTAAACACTAGCGTACTTTGGATGAGAAATAGTCAACCAGAAGACCTTGATCGGGTACATAATTATTATTATTGCAGCAGGTCCTCTGTCTGTTTTCTATTCTCGCATTGACCTAACCGCATTAAGTCGCTGCATGTGTTTATTATGCGGAACAGTGATGAACAGAATCCCATGATCCAAAGTAGTCGAAAGCATGACTAGCATTCTGGCACTCCTTAATGTCGTCAAAGGCAGAGTTGTCTCTGGACATGACGGCGTCCAGTCATCTCCCTAGATCGTGCGTTGACTCTGATGTATGCCGTGCCATAAAACGATATTGATTGATTGATTGATTGATAATGAATTACAAAATCTTCTTTTTTAAATTGGATTTTAACCGGATAGCAAGAATCCACAAAGCGAATATTTAAGTTGACAGCAATGGCTATACAGTTGACAGGAAAAGATTGAACTAATCCTCGAGGTGGGACTGAACTCGAAGAATAACGCCGTAGTTATAAGAGGCGATGAGTAGTTCAAATTATATTCAGATTGCGACCAAACGCATCATTCACACTATAGCCTAAAAATTATTAACATAGCTCCTCACGTCAGCTAGGCTATTTAGCGGCAATACTTTACCCGTAGTAGCGTCGCTTATTTGTCAAGATTGCATTTCTTTATTGATACTTTAACGTTGCGCATACTCTCAACCAACCATCCTCACAGCAACTCTTCTTCGTCTTCTACTTCATCTACTTCTTCTTCTCCCTTTTCTTCCGTTCTTCTTCTTACTCTTTTTTCTTTTCTTCTTCTTTTTTCTCTTCTTTTTTCTAATTCCTATATATTCTTCTTCTCTTTCTACTTCTTTTTCTTCCTCCTCTTATTCTCCTTCCTCTTCTACTTCTTCTGCTTCTTCTTCTTCTGCATCTTCTTCTGCTTCTTCGTCATCATCATCATGATCATATTATTATTATTATTATTATTATTATTATTATTATTATTATTATTATTATTATTATTATTATTATTATTATCATCATCATCACCATCATTATCATTATAATCATTATTTTTTAGCCGAGGTAAATAGGATTCCTCAGGGACTAAAGCATTATTTAAGAACACTATAAAACGTCTGGAACGCTCCCTTTTTGTTGTTGAGGTCTATTGTTGTAAAAGTACTACGAAATGCAACCGCATTGAGTCGCTGGACCATGATGGCTAGGCGCTGAAACAGATAGGAGGTCTCGCGTTCATCCCCAGATATTGTGCTGAGGTTCCATCTCAAGGAAGAAATGAAAGCGTTTCCTCTTTCTCCCTCTTGCTCGGCTAGAGGTAAAAATGCAGGCAGCCATGGATGACCCCTGCGCTTTTAAAATTGTGCTCCAAAAAGAATTCCCTGTAAAAAGCTTCACAAAAGCCCTACAGAACTCAATAAGAAAAAATTCACTGCTATCGGAATAGGTTCAAGTCTCTGAAATTTATTGCGGAAAAAAGTTATTACGAATCAGAATTTTTAAAATACATCAATGATCTTAAACAAACCTGGTCCCTTATAAGAACCATTTTAAAGTCCGCTCCTAAGGACTCAAAACTTTACCCCTTGGACCTAAATAACCAGACCATTACTGATCCGCAATCTATAGGCTGGGATAATATTGATCCATACACTGCCACTCCCAACAATGAACTCATTGCCCCTATTTTGGCCGATGTCATCAATTGTTTTTTAAGGAATGGCAAGGTACCCAATCAAGCAAAAATTGCAATAGTAATTCCAGTTTTTAAGAAGGGTAGCAAAGAAAACATAACTAAATATCGACCAATTTCAATCTTGCCCAATTTTTTCTTCTTGAACTAATACACGAAAATTCTTTAATAAGTCCACTGGCCCGCTGGTTTGGAATGCTCTCCCTGCTGTAGTTAGAAACTCTCCTAGTTATAATTCGTTTTAAACTCCTCTTTAGATCATCTTTTCAGAGCAGGACACTGAGTCTATGATTCCAAACCCACCGATTATAGCATTTCCAATAAAATAACGTTTATCAATTCAACATGAGATAACAGTTTGTCACATTATTGCTGGCGTATTATTAAAAATGTGGTGATGGGGATTGAGAGAGGGACCGGAACTCTTTCGCTTAAGATTAGTTAAGGTTTTCATTTATCTTCTTTTCCCATCCTACTTATTGTGTTTTAATAGTTTTATTGTTTCTTCTGTAACCATTGTCAAATTCAAGGTTTTTTTGCACTCAATGTACCACCTGACGAACAGAATGAATAATTCGGTTATTTTTTAATATTTTGCTGTACGTTTATTCTAGTACCTTTCATCCCAATTCGCCATCTTCATAGTTTTTGTTGTACAGGGAAATTAGGGGTTCCTTTTAGCGGGGTTCAATCCCCTTTTAGCGGGGTTCAATAGCCTTTGGAACTCCTGTTGACCATATGTTTTTCAATTGTATAATTTTATTGTTTGCTTCATTGAACTAATTCTAATTATTTGACAATGTACTTCTATTTGCTATAATCTGTTAATGTGATAAATATCACAATATTCACAAAATCAATAAATTCGATTTGATTGATTTGATTGATTGAGTCGCTGGACCATGATCACTAGGCGCTGAGACAGATAGGCCTTGCGTTCATCCCCAGATATTGTGCTGAGGTTCCGTATCAAGGAGGAAATGAAAGCCAAGCCTTATTTTTCTTCTTCTTCTTCCTCTTATTTTTTATTATTATCATCGTCATCTTCATCATCGTAGTCGTTGTCGTCGTCATCATCATCATCATCATCGTCGTCGTCGTCATCATTGCATTATAATAAGTTATAATTGCATGCATGTTAAGCAGCGATGACACCCCTACGGGCCACGGCAGGGTGACGGCATCGACACAGGATGAAAAACACTACGAGAGTTTTAGGTCTCAAATTCTACACGTATCAACAGAACGCGGATTGGCCGATTCGCGCGTACATGCTATATTCAGAAATCCGCATGCCCTTGTGTTGTTGAATGCCTCATGGCAGCTCGCACCCAACAGGCTTAGCGTAAAAGTCTGCCTACACCTTGGCTATCCGTCAGATAGGGCTAAACTGCTCGCAAGCGCCGGTATGCACATGGATTGTTGCTAATACGGCTCACTGTCCGGATGTGTAGTTCTCTTCGTCCGCTTTCAGCACTGTTTTTATTCGTGTTTCGCCGTTACAAACGACGAACTAAAGTGTTTCTCTTACCAGCCGTTGCGTGGCGCCACCTTTTCAGCGGTGCAACGAAGTGCGTGATCATCATTAATGCACCACCGCCATCTTAGTCTTTCGTACTGCACTCTCAGTTACTGTCGCTTCGTTCTTCTGTTTCCAATTACGTCTATCATTCTACATATCTCTTGATCACTACCACTGTCAGTCTGTGTATATCTGTGTCTCGTATTCAATGCCCTCGTCCTTCTCATCTGCATAACATGCCTTCTATCCCCCTCTATCTCCGTTTCTTAGTTTCAGTCTCTGGTCTCTTCGGACTATTATTCTCTGTGACCAAAACCGTCTCTAAAAAGCTGAATATTCATTGCATCGTAAAAACACAATACTACATTAAGTGACGTCACGCATAAATTGCGTCACGCAAATTTGGAAAAATTGTGAGCGCCTTGCCCTCGTCACACATCGTCACAATAGTCATGACCCCTCAAATATGACGTCACAGGGCTCTGACCACCCCTCCAAAAACCAGATGCTATTAACAAATATTCTTATAGGCATCAAGAAATGTAATTATAAAAGTAAAATACTTAAAACTATATAGCAGAAAAAAGATAAATGGATAAATAATAATTATTATACACTCCACACGATAAAAAGCTCTGGTAGAATAATAACATCCATAAATTTTGTTAAATAACAACAACTTGCAACAATCCTAACTTTATGCTTCTCCAATCTCCATTTTCCCACGGAGAGTCAAAATGCTCCTTCGTGGAATAAATATTTACCCTTGCTTATCCTACTTAGACTGTCTTTCTGTCTCTTATGACCAGAGGCGGCGATCCTGAAGGAGTTGAGGGGGACAAACCCCGTACATTTTACAGAGAGGGGACACGTTACACGTGTGTCCCTCCACATTTTCTACCCCTCTCATTGGCTGTCCTCCACCTGTCAAACGAGATCGTCGCCTCTGCCAGGGGTATAACAAGCGGGGGGCAGAGGGGGCCAGTTTCCCCCCAGTTTTAGTGCTCAGTGCCCCCCTATGTGCCCTCCAAATTGGTTCTTTTTTATGTTTATCCAATGAATTTTTAAGATTACTTTTGTTAAGATAATTTGTGCCCCCATTTTTCAAATTTCTGGGGAGGCAAAATTCAAAAAGTGGGAGGGCAAATAAATTTTTTTGCGCTTCCCGCAATATTTTTTAAATTATGCCCTTCCACTTTTGAAAAGCTTGTTACACCTCTGGCCTCTACCTAGGACTGACTTTCGATTTGACCTGATTATGGATTGATTTTGGTGCGCCGTCGGTTAATGCCTTGTGCGCTATTATGGCGGCGCTGTAGAAGTTGTTTTAGTTGTCATAGCCATATCTGTGCATTTTGCATCACTTGACTTCGAATGCAACTTACAGCCGTACATCAGCATAATTGCTGTAACTGTGATTATAAAGCAAAACAATACAATTTGTATTTATGACGTGTCTCAATAAAATACAGTCTTACTCAAAGGATGCGATAGGCTACAATATGCAGTGATGGGCACTTTTAACTACTGTACGTAGTTATTAACTAGTAGTTATGACTACTGTATAAGTAGTAGCCTAGCAGGTATAACTAGCTTTTAAGAAGCAGTTTTAAAATAGTTATAACTACTTTTATCAAGTAGTTTTAAGTTAACTGCGATATTTCACATTTACTACATTCTTCATACTTACTAGTTCCGTCTCACAGGAATTTCTGTTATTTTAAAGAAACATGAGCATTGCCCATAATAATCTTAGGAGTAAATTCGCTATGTAATTGTTTCATTAAAATTTGCGCATACTATTGTGAGGAAGTGGGTTCCTCTCAGAATTATGGAGAAAGCGTCAAGCATTAATGCTGGCAATAAATTTGCATAGGCCTACTGCTCGGTAACTATTAATGCACCATGACAAAACATTAGCAAAGTAGTTTTAAAAGTAGTTAACTACTTATGTGATAGTTACAAAGTGGTTATAACTAGTCATCTAAAGTAGTTAAAAAGTAGTTATAACTAAATATTTTGAAAGTATTATTAAGGAATAGATGCTTCGTTCTAGTGTACACGATTTTATCAAACAGATTATGTAAGTTAGGTATAAATCTCACATAGGGCATAGCCTACGCTTTTTGGCTCCAGGATTTGCTCATTATTACACAGATGTGTGAAGTGGCACCGACTGTCATTCCAGCAAAATTATGGGAAGAAATCCTATCGTATCTTTCTTTAAATCTAAATCGAATACTTGTCTTCGCTTCTCAATTAAATACAACGGTCCATATTTTTGAGAGTTTGCTTTATATATATTACACACCCAACAAGTTCTTAATCTTTCCTTCCTAAAAAGACTACTATACATGTGCAATTAACGGATGGATTAATTAAGGACAGCACTTAAACTTTTGAAATTTGTTTAAATAGCCTAGTTACTTTTTGTAGACCCTAGTACTTGTTCAATTATTGACAACTTACTTATTCACACTATTTAATTTCATTGTCTTATGAAGCACTTCAGGCTAATTTGAAACACTTAAGCAACTAATTAGATATTGTTTTCGACTTGTCGTGATATATTAGCGCGTCGATATTCTCAATAGTTAGGCTTCCCCGTGTCAACGTCTTCTTTATAATATACCTATTGCTAAGTATTAAACTTACTCAATTTATGCTAGCTTATGGGCCTATATGCTGAGTGGTAGTCGTAATTTTAATTTCAAAACTTCTAAGGCGCTATAAACAATTGCAGGGCACCAACTTATTTACGAGCGTTACGCTAAGGGGCCGTCCATAAAGTACGTCACGCTATTTTTGACCATTTTTAACGCCCCCTCCCCCTCCCCCTGTCACAAACTGTCACAAATCTCGGACCCCCCCTAAAGTACGTCACACTTTCGAAATTTAAAAATAAAATTAGCACCTAATTAAAATTTAATCTAAAACACACTTCACTATTAAACTGTATTACAATATAAAATTTCCACTTAAAAGAACTATGACATTATTAAAATGACTTAGTAGAATAGTCAATTGTCAACAGTTGTCACAGTTATTCATTGAAGCAGTAACTCAATCTAGATTGAATTTGAAAACAAAAATTGCAAAAATTAGACTAGACAATTATATAATACACATCATTTATCTGCTGCTTTTTCATTTACAATATGTGAGGTCAAGCTTTAGATAATCTTCCGGTTATGCAATCTTTTTACACAGGATAAGAAGTAGATTAGCGAAACTTGACCTCACCCAGTGATTAAATAATAAAAAGGAAACAAAACAATTTGACTAAAAAAAGACAAGATTGACAAATTATGTGACAAACTCTTGTGCTATATTGAATCTGTTTATTTTGGGCCTGTGAATTATGTTTAATTCAAAAATATTCACAAGACATCATCCATCCGTGGTGAAGTGAAGTGTTCATCCATAGTTACGACTGGCATCAATCTTTCACCATCATCGTTTCCTGGAAGGATAATTGCAGACAGATCAACTTCATCCTCATCTAGCCACTCAACATCCTCTGAATGTGCATTTTCTCTTCTGGCAATAACTGCCATGAGTTCTCTTTGCCTTCTAGCAGCGATTCTCAAAGGACGGATGCGTTTTATCTGAGTTGATTCTGGAACAGTTTGTGTTGGCACATTCTCCCGAGCCCGAGCTCTGTGTTGTCCTGCATGTTTCTTCAACATTGTTTGTGAGGCAAAGTATAAGTGACATACTTTGCAAATTCGATTAAGTAAGCTGGTCTGCAAAGATGGACAATAAAGATCATATGGTTGTACTTTGAAAACTCCTGTTGATCTCGGCATAATGTCATCAAATTTGAGAGCTTGTGCCACAAACAATGAAGGAAATTTATGAGAATCTGCATCTGCTCTTTTTGAAGCTTTGAGTCCATCAGTTATTTGGTTGATTGGGATTGGAGGAGGAAAGAATCTCGAAGGTAAAACGTTGAAATATGAGCTTCGTACTTTGTCGCAACATTTTATGTCCTGACATTTCACAATTTGAGTGAAATATTGGCTGGTGCGAACATGATTGTCAAACCATTTCTGATCCTTCGATATCAGTCCTGCTGCATCCATTTCAGATTTATCAGGGTTGATATATTCTGCAACTGTTGGAAATTGGTCAACAATCACATGTGACCAGATTTCAGCCAAAGTTTCACCTGCAAACTTGAAGTTTGTTCTTTCCAGATCCTCATTGATTGTTCTGCCCTGCGAATCAAGGTGACTGCCATAATGTTCATGTGGCAATATGACACCAGACAGTTCTCTGCTCAACGGAGCCATTCGACGTTCCACGCGATTAAAAACACTTCTTCCCGGTGCATTGGTTGCAATGAATAAGGCATCTAGATTATTTTTTAGCGAAATGATGGATTGCAACGTCAATGACTTTTTGATAGCGAGGATTTTCGTCTGGCCCTCCATCCACTGTAAACACAACAATAGGCTTGATCACCTTGTCTCTTTCATCTCTTGTTATTGCATCAAATTCATCCAAATCCAATAGTCTTTCAAAGTCTAAGCCATGAGCAAAAGCAGAAGATGACGAATACTTCCCTGATCGTATTGCAATGTATGGTGGACCCGAATAGCTTACAACTTCCGGTTTTCATAGTCCATCTTTTTCAATGCGAATTCCAGCATAAACTGATGGAATAAGTTTGTGTTTGGCTGCAACGACCCAATCATGGTCTGGTAAACTGACTCGATATTCCACATGCATGCGCAATGGTGCTTGTTTATTCGCTGCAGTCAATCCTATTGGAACTCGTGCTTTATCATCCTGGCTAATGAAGCATACTTCGTTAGGTCCGAGCACTGATGATAATTCTTCTAAATGTCTCAATGTGGCTGTGCAGAACTTTCCATCGATGTGTTTGGAGTGGGAATCGTTCTGAGATCGGATTAGCTTGACTGGTACTGTGGAAACATGTCTTTTCCCTTCTAATGTCGAACTTCGTCTTGGCAACAATCGAGTGTAAACGGTGCTCCGGCTGACATGGAATCCATCAGTGTTAAGTTGCTCAGTCAATTGGTCTAATGTTCTAATACTCCTGTATATGTCACTTTGTCGTTTTTCATGTGCAGCCGATCCATGTAAAGCGATGTCGACAATTGCTTTGAGAAACAATGGTTGATCAATTTCTATTGCAGGACGACCAGTTTTTTCTCTTATTTTCAAAGCATTGCTGAGTTCATGGTTCTCTGCACATATCCTTGCCAATGTTTCTTTCTTTCTCAACCTGCCTTTTTGCTGTCTTTCTTGTTCCCTTTGTTTCTTTCTCAATTCCTTCTCCAATTCATCTACTTTTCTCTTCTTTTCCAACAGTTCTGTTTCTTGATCTTTTGTGATAAGACCACTGTCTTTTCTTTTATATAATCCAACCATGTCGCTTTTTATCAAATCAATTTCAACTTTGAGTTCATCTTGAACTTTTGTTTTATATTTTCCGACATCTTCAGTCTTGGATGTAGTGGATGTAGATGGATTGCCTTCAACATTTCCACATGCATGTTCTTCGACAAGTGATGATTTTGTTGGAACGTCTGGCACAGTTGATGTTTGAAGCAAAGCGTCTGGTTTCAATGCTTGTTTCGCCCACAAAGTCATTAACGTTCCTTTTTTCTGCTTTGAAATTGCATCATATTCTTTTAAAAGTGATTCTACTTTCTCAAATACATTATCATCAGACTTTATTCTTTTCCATAGCTCATTAACTTCTTTTTGGCAATCTGCTTTACTCGTGGTTGAGTGTGCTTTAACATAAGCATTATAAAGTGATGTATACAAGTTTCCTTTCTCCATCCTCACACGAGATTTTTCAAATATAAACTGAACAATAGCAATTAATATCTGAAAGTAAATATTATCAAAGGAAATTTATATTAATGATTACAATAGCATCAAGTATTTGTAATATATTATAAGTAGTTTTTAATTTTATATTAATATATATTATATTAATACTTTGTTTTTTTCATAACACCCTCGTAACAACCCGCGAGCCTTTGGCCTCAGGCTTTTATGACTCTAAGGTTGTTACAGCGGGCAGTATGAATATTTATCCACGTGTTAACCTCTAATAAAAACGAAATTATAATTTAGATTTTCTTTCACCCCTTTACTAACTAAAAAATGGAACAGTCCAAATTCAAATGTTTCACAAAAATTTTTTAAATTATTTTTAAAGCTATTAAATTCTACTAAAAGAATAAAAAATAAATTATAAATAAAATTTTTAAAAATAAATGTGTGACGTCACACATGGCCTGACACCCCCTCCCTCTGTCACAAACTGTCACACTTTCTTACACCCCTCCCACCCCTGGAGCGTGACGTACTTTATGGACGGCCCCTAAATCAGATGAGTTGTCCAATGAGTAGTGCAGCAGTCAGAGCCCAGTTTCCATGGATACCAGAGTAGCTGTTAAAGCGGGTGACTCTTATATAGGGGAGAGTTGGGTGGCGGAGTATCGGGTGAGTCAGAGTGTGAGTTTTTGAAGCAATGACACATCGGCTCGCTAACAAGAGCTGCTGGCCTTTTGATCATCGATCTGTTGAAAAATTGTCGATTGAATACTTTAGCTTCTCCGAAGAGCTTCATTAGAATAAATACAATATTTTTTAACGAATCTAGTGCCTCATGAAACTTGCCTCTATACAGACCTTCTTAATCAACATCGCTTTATCATATCAAGTCGCATTGCGGAGCGGAAATACGAAAATCATGTGTTCGCATTTAAGATGTCCTTATAATAACGGTGGCTCTACAATATTTTTTAAATGAAACCTGCCTCCTACAGACCTGCTTAATCAACATCGCTTTATCAAATCAAGTCCCATTGTGGAGTGGAAATACTAAAATCATGTGTTCGCATTTAAAATGTCCTTAGCGGTGGCTTTACCTAAAGTCCTTAGATGGCTATGAGATTCCGTTGCTAGTCGTACAACACGATCATCGTAAACAGTCTCTAGTAATAATCCGGAACATACCCGATACTGTTCCACCCAGTCCTGAGTCGTTGGAAACCAACTACGACGTAAACGTCGACGACACTGATTTGCAACGTACCATAGAAAACGCATTGGAGAAATGTAAATTACAAATGAAAGTAAACTCTGAGACTCGTTAAAAGAATTAGTGGTCTGTTTTTGGAGACATTTTCTGTGAAGTAAAATAAATCCAAACACCGTTTGGATGCACCGATCAAATATAGCAGACTATTTACTCGTTAAAACAACAGAACAGACTGTATAGTATAATTCACAGACACCGATCCTCATTTGTAGGCCATCGATCCATTTCTCAGCTTCTTCACAAATCCTCAGACGTTCGCCAAACCGCTTGAGATAAGTGAAGTAAAAATTCGCTCGATAGGCAGCGCTTGTGAATTAGGAGGCTTTCGGTATGCTTCTATCGGTTACTTAAATAAACCATTCAACGGCGAGATCCTTGTCTTTGTTTCTTTCCTGTTCTTCGTCTCCTTCCCGTTCTTGGTCTCTTTCCTGTTCTTTGTTTCTTTTCTGCGCTTTTTTCATAGTCTGCAAAGAGGTTTCCTCTGTCCGTGTATAAATGCATCTCCGACGAACGTCAGGTTTCTTTCTATAAATAAGATACGAAAAGTTTTCTAATATGGATTTGCCGAAGCAAACATATACTGGCGATTCAGTTTGAGGAGTCGTCTCCATTGCTTGATCGAGACGATCGCGTGCCATTCTCATTAAGTCACCGTCTGAATCATCAGTCTGATGCAATCGTTTGTTTGTAGCAGCCTTTAAATTCGCAATCAATCCAGTCACCAATTGGTCAAATTCCGAACCACCTGCGACAAGTTGATCTAGGTTAACCCTGTAGTCTAAACTTGGCTCCAAGGGGTTGACTAGATGACTCACTCGATTAATGATCAATTGAGCAAGTAATGACATTTTATCACTGAGGGCATATGGAAAGTGAACTTCTGGATTTAAAATTGACCATCTCTCACTAATTTCTTTAATTCCAGATTTGCTGCAAACAATTAATGATAAAATCTGAACCGCTAAGTCAACGTCACCCCACCGATGTTTAAACATGTTGTTGGATGGGATGAAGTAGTTTCTACACATTCCTTCCTTTAGCCACTCTATCAGTTCATTAAGTAGTTCAGTCACAGAAGACGCAATGGAACTTTGACTCCAGAACTCCCGGGGCCTACCCTCGCATGCCCATAGCATCAACGTCTTCATAGTATATGATGAAATTGCTGATTCCAATCCTTCTTCATTGGACTGATTTGTCACGCTAGTTTTAATCAGGCGGAGAATGTGCTAGATGTACCTTTGCACGGCAGACCAACTGTTAACAAGTATGATCTCGGCAGACAAAAACGAAAACCTAAACAAGGCTTCGTTATTTGGACAACTGGGATGAGCCTTTGCAACAAAATGACACCCTCCATACACGATCTTTCTGATCAAATCTTTCGTTGGTCATCCGTTGTTTCTTGTTCGTCTGATCCATTCCAAGGCGATGTGTGGCCAAGTTGGGCAGTTAACCATATCAACGGTTATTTCATACTCCTTAAGCTGCCGTTGAAATCTTCTCTTTTCTTTTCTGCTCAGTGACGGTTGAGCTCAATGATCGACATGAATGTTCCCTTGCGCGCTGGACTGGGTGACCTCGACTGGAGCAACTGCGTTCTAGTGAAGTGTGAATTGTCGTCAAATTTCAGTCGTGCAAAACCGGGATAGGCATCGTCCGTCTCGACTAATAAGATGTCACCGTGAAATTTCTCTGGAAATGGATCGGTTCGTGATACTGCGCATAAGGTCAAAGAGAAATTCGTATGATCGAAGTCGGTTAGGTTCGTGAACACATAATGCATCGGGAGTTCGACCACACTGCCAGCCAACATGAAGCCCATCGGTACTCTCCTCTGCAGAAGCAGTCCCACGAACTCCCGAAACTCTGGGCAGTTTTCCATTTGACCCGACGAATGCTGACTGCCAACCAAAACTGCCGTATGACAACATAATAAGCATATGCAGTCACCACAATTATGTATTTACATCCACGTTAATCAACTACTTCACAACGTACAGAACAGCAAAATGTAGGCCTATGTATAAAGTTAACTAGTGCAACTTAATATAAAACCCAGCTCGTCTTCAAAAGTCAACACGTTTTTGCGGTCTATTCCACGCAATTAAAGCCAAATCAATGTTGTTCCAACCAGAGTTAACGGCCAACCAGAGTTTCATGTTCAATTTGGGATAATAAGGTCATCATTCTATTGATTTTCCACGAATTTCTACTGATAACCGCACGAACTCACTCGCCGACTTCCGTCTCAGGTTCCAAAAGACGAAACAACTTGATATCCAAGAGGTTGCCGTGCTCTATGTGCAGATTGGATATTCATCCGCAGATGATTAACATTTCCTGAAATATCTCAATATAATTTTGAATGAAAGATCACTGTCATTTATATAATAAACGCTATTTTGTGCACTGGGCAACTGAAATGAAACTGAAGGTCTAAACTATAAAAAAATAAGTCCCTTAATGAAAGAAGCTAACGTTGATCATCTATGCTAGTGAGTAAATTGCGAACCTAACCTGTCTAAAATTCTCTGACACAACAAATCCCATCTTCAATGTTGCAAAACTATAACGCTTCTTCAGTTCGTTTCTTCCACACGTTACACTTTGCCACGTCATCGGCAGTGGCTGCATTACGTTTGATTAAGCTATAACCTGAGGCCAACAACAGTAGGCTTAACTACATTCAATAATCATTATAATGGCGGCGCTGGAGAAGACTATTCAGTCAGATCAGATTTGTGATGAATAAAATAATCATTTACGGAGCACAAATTTTATGGGCCAACAAAATATTATTTGTGACCTTTTTGACTAGCGCGTAAGATAAATTGGCATCAATACAAAGTTATTACACCTACAATTGGATCTGACAGAGCAGAATTTTCATTCCAATGACAGATGCATTTTGTCTAAATTATTCAAGACTGTAGAATGTTCAACACTTACAGTCATTCGTTTAATTCACACCGAATCAGATCAACACACGAAGCCATTCTACGTATGAACAGCCATTCTACGTTCCCATTTACATGTAGTTTATGCATTCCTTATCTCAGATTATGCTTAGACCTGCAATGTCCTTCAAACAAGCACTAGCGATGTGCAAATACTTCTGCCGCCATTCAGACGCCAATCGTCAATGTAGAACATCGCACAGCCCGAATGAGACAATGCGCAGTAGTTAACATCGGCAGTCTATTATATATACAGGCGACGCAAGCTGATGTGAGCTATGTCAGCTTGCGTCGCCTTTATAGATAGTTGAAAGCACTAGCGGCAAAATAGGCAGATGTCGATGCACGACACACGACACTGTTCATACGTACGTCTGGTTTTCCTGCAAAGAGGAATAGATAAGGAACAAAAGAGAATGAAACAATTGTTTTCATCAACTGAGAGACAAAGAACTGTGACCTGCAACAATATATATATATATATATATATTACCACGCGTGTCAATGTTGTTTGGATTCACTCGCTCGTGGTTATTATAATATGCCATCTTAAGAAAATAATATATTCGCGCCCGGTCCTGCGATTGGCTACGCCTAGAGGTGGCGCATTAGACATGTCGCTGTTCGAACAAGTATCGATTAAATTGAAATAATTAATTAAAGACGTTGTCTCTAAAAGATAATATTACAAAAACTAGAATCTATTAGTTGGGCCATAAAAAAATACATGTATGTCATCGTTTCGCCAGAGCATCTTCGTATTTAGTAAGGAAGATTTTCGTATTGCTATGGTCCATTGATTTGCCTATACGATCAATAACTATGGTCGTTGTCATTCGCCCAGTCGTTTTCATGTTTGGCTATGGATTTCCCATAGCCTCAATATAAAATGTCTGTCATCAAATTCACAAATGCTGCGGGTAAAATTTTACGTCTGGTTTTCCTGCAAAGAGGAATAGATAAAGAACAAAAGAGAATGAAACCATTGTTTTCATCAACTGAGAGACAAAGGACTGTGACCTGCAACTACAATACAACAAACAACAATAAAAACGGTAATGATATCGATTATACTGTCCCGTATGCCAATTGCGTATGAGGCTTATTCATTATTATAATTACGCATTCCATCAGTAGCGTAGGCCTACCAAGGGCAGCCAGCTAGCGGTGCCGTCGCACAGGGCGCAAATATAGAACGGGCGGAAATTACGGGATGGAATAACTTTAATTATTCCATAAATTCATTCTTTTTTAAATATGGTATTATTTTTATTCACAAATAAATGCTAAAATTGTAGTTGAAAGTACAACTAAGAAAGTGTTTTGGTGACATATATATATATATATATATATATATATATATATATATATATATATATATATATATATGTGTGTGTGTGTGTGTGTGTGTGTGTGTGTGTGTGTGTGTGTGTGTGTGTGTGTGTGTGTGAAAGTTATAATGAACCACTTAAGTTCAGTATTACATATAATGCATTATATGTAATACTATATGTAATCAGCATTATATATAATGTATCGTTTATCTATGTTTAGTTGTTTAGTAACTTTGGTTTATATCGTCCTTGTTTTTAAAATGAACATCGTCAGTAGTCACGAGTTGTCTGCTTTTTACGAAAAGATTTAGTCAAGCATTTAGTTTGGTTATTATTAACTGACTTCAATATTATCTCTGTAGATCATTATATTTAGTTTCTTTACAAAACATTTGTAAAAATTATTACCTATTCAAAATGAGTTCTTAGAGAAAAACTACATGTCTATTAATATATAAAAATATATATAACCTGTATCCTTCAACCAACGCGCGCGCATTGCCGCACGGCTAATAACCGCGCGCACAAAACCGCGCGGCCAATAACCGCGCGTGACACATTACCGCGCCGATCAAAACCGCGCATATGAGAAGCACAATAATATACAAAATCGAAGTATAGGCCTAATCTTTTAAGAGAAAGTAAGCTACATGGGAGATAAGTCAACATGCAACAATATAGAAATCAAAGCATATTTTAAGGAAAAGTAAGCTACAAATATAAAATTCATCTGTCGTCTTGCACAATGTTCTACATGCATGAACAAAAAGCTTACAACTAGATTTGTAAAAGATAGGTTAAGTTGTGGTCGATGCCCCGAAGATATTCCAACACATGTGACGAACTCACTCGCCGACTTCCGTCTCAGGTTCCAAAAGACGAAACAACTGGATATCCAAGAGGTTGCCGTGCTCTATGTGCAGATTGGATATTCATCCGCAGATGATTAACATTTCCTGAAATATCTCAATATAATTTTGAATGAAAGATCACTGTCATTTATATAATAAACGCTATTTTGTGCACTGGGCAACTGAAATGAAACTGAAGGCCATGTGATGAAGTGCGCGGTTATGATCGGTGCAGTAATGAGACACGCGCGGTTATTGCCTGCGTGGTTTTGTCAAGGCTGCAAACATGTTGATTTTGTGGTAATTTGTTTTTTTTGATTTTTTGCAAAAAACAAAAAAACTAAAAATGGCAATTTTTTTGTTTTTTGTTTTTTTAAAATACATATCTTTTTAATTTTCCACTATTACTATTATATTACTAATTGTTTGTTATTCAGTCGGAAATCAAGTTAAATTAATGATATAAACAAGTTGGAGCTCTTTTCCTGCTGTCTTTGATGCCTTGTGTAACAACACTGTTATGACAAGATCCAAAGGAAAAATAAAAACAAAAAACCTAATGAAACAAAAAACAATAAAAATTAAAAAACTATCGATTTTTAAAAAACTTAGTTTTTTGCACCCCTGGGTTTTGTGCGCGCGATAATTGAATAATAATACTTCGAATATTATTCGAAATATAGACAGGCAACAAAATGTAGAGCGCCAGATTAATTGTAGACACATGGCGCAATTTTAGCTTGGTACGGTGCTGCCCATGTCAGACCCAGACAGACCAGACTAATTGATAATGAAATTTAAAATATGAGTGGCGATATACAGCTACCTATTGTAACAGCCTTCACTGAATACACTGTGTTAGCAATATCAGGTGCTACTTAGCGAAATTACTATAGAGTTTAAGGTTAAAATTGAATGATATGCCTGTGTGATTTGACCTGATTTCGGATTTGTTTTGGTGCGCCGTCTGTTGATGTCCTGGGCATTATTATGGCGGCGCTATAGAAGTTTATTAGGCATAGTCGTCATAGTCATGCCTATTTATCCAGGTAAAAAAATGTAGGGGCTTAGGGGCGCCAGATTCACACTAGGCTCAGGGTGCTATAATAGCTATGTAGGCCTACGCCGCTGCATTCCATTATCACGACCAAATTTTGCCCGTTTTCATGTATACAGACAATTTGCAATTAAAAAGATAGGCATTCTACAATTTATCATCAACTCTGGTGTCTTCATAAGTTAGCATTTTTATTCTGAGTATATTACATTCGATTGAACGCCATGCAAGCTAAATGCAGCAATCGATTCTATGCTGCAGTCGCTTGAAATATATTTATGCCAAGACCTTCTAGGCATCCAAAGGTGAGACCAGATGAACAACAGTTCCGCTCACAGGATCACCAAATTACCTAATTATATTAATGCGCTAGACTCTTTCTAAGATGGCACCTCCAGTAATTATACATTTTGCAAGAGTTGAACACTTCTATGTGCAGCCTGAGGTGAAAGATTTACAACTGAATGTTATCCCAAAGTGGTCAATAAATTGCACTTAAAGTAACACTTACGCTGTGTATCAGATTGAGTTATGCTAACAACAGAATCACCGAGAGACAACATAGTTCACTTGGACTTTCATTAACTGTGGAGAACTGTGTTGTGCGGAAATAATCGTGCAGGAATCGATCATTTAAATGCATGGTTATGGGCCGTTCACATATTATATAACGCTCAATTGTGCAATACAATTATGTCGATTGTATGTATTTTAACGTGCTTATAGACTTGGGTGGGATAGGTAGCATATCTTTTATATGATATAGGGGGTCACAGCTGCTATTATATGAAATTGGGATTTTATGTATTATATAATAATTATGTGAACGGCCCCTTGCCAGGTCTCACCTCTGCCGATCTTCGCAAACTCTGACACTCATCTTTTAGTGCATCGGGTTGGGCTAATTACCGCCCCGCAATTTCAATCAATGACTTCAGATATTATTATGTCGCTAGGCCTAATTTATAACTTGCCACTGATCTGCATTCCGAAGGGCAGTAAACTACGGTAACCAAATTAGCTACATTCACGAAAGAATTAAATCAAAGTTTGAAGTAAACACTGCTTCGACGTATGATCGTTGATAATACAATGTGCTGTAAACTTTGGATTTGCAAAGTACGTAGATATGTCACACAGTGCAGTCTGCATTACATAATTCTACAATAGGCAACAAACAATTAATCCAGGAAACACCAGGACAGGATCTATGTAGTTTTGAGATAAGCGAAAGAGAATGATGAAGTCCAATGTATTGGACAGATGGGAATGCGCCTCTCAATCGGTAGGTGACGCAGTACGTGTTTGAAATTAAAAATATTAATTGGTATTTATTAATTCTTGGTAATAATATGGTGGCCAATGTATGCTATATATGTATTCATGCATTTCTTTACCACACGAAACTGCATTCATTTCTGTGTGATGATTGATGTGAAATTAATTTGAATTAATTCTAAAATTATACACTCCTCGTTAGATGACATCGTACATGTATTTATTGAATTCACAATAATAATTATGATTGCTATTATTACTTTAGCTTATTTACAATTTAACACTGCTATTTATTGAGTAAATAAAGCTAATTTCCTCTAAGTCCAATAATTGATTGCCAAAAATAAGGCGCAGCTGACAGTTGATTAATGTAATTATACTCGTACACACCTTTATTTATAAGGGTATTGATAGGATATTATATAAATAGTGGAACTCGTGTGTAATGTAGTTGGGAGTGGACGGGTTGATAGTACACATTCTGAGGATAGGCCCTATGGTCCAGTGAATGCACTTGCATTTGAGGAGGAATGTGTAGCTGTTCCCCGGCTACCAACTTTTGCAAAGCTTCCGTTTTGACGTTTCAATTTCTTGTTGAAGAAAGCTTCGATTTTTCTGTCCAACAGTAATCATTGATGGACAAAGATAGCGCTGCTGAAATTAATACTAGAGGAACTTTATTCTGTAGAGGTATTGCATGGGTTACAATGAAGTGCTTGTTTTGTCCTTTCTCAAGACGAATTTCTTTTATATGGAAGCGATTGGTGTGCGTTGAGAGAGGCGCTATATAAACAAAGAGATTAAAATACAATACAATGCAATGTGTGATGGCTACCGTACCTGACTTCAAGGAGAGTAGGCCAACACTGCCAATGCCCTTCAACTTCCACTCCCTTTCACCATCTATTATCCTCTGCCTCTTCCTAGTCCCCTCCTCTTTGTTTCTTCTGTAACCATTTTCAATTTCAAGGTTTTTATGCACTCGATGTGCCACCTGTTCTCATGGATCCTCTTCATCCGCTGTCTATTACTATCCATTGTATTCTCATTCAATTCCCATGCTAATCCCCTCATCTTTCCCTCCTCCCCTTCACTACCCCGCAATTTTTCTCCACCTCCTTATAATTAATTCCTCACTTGCCCATACTCTCCGATTTCAACACTTCCTCCCATTTCCATGCTCCTCGCTTATTACTCCCATCCTCATTAGCTACGTAGGTCCTCGTGGATTATGCGAAAATTTTTCGTAAATTATACGAAAATATGCGAAATCGCACGATCCATCCTAGCCATTACATTTACGTCATCTGGTCGGTAAACCATAGGCCCAATAGGCTAATAATAGCACGGACAAGCCAGTTGATACTTACCGAAATTTCTTACCTTTTTGCAAAACCTCCATTAAAAAATTTATGCGAAAACTGCCAATTTATGTGAAAATATGCGTTAATGCGATTTCGCATAAACCACGGGTCCCTACCTCTCCGATTTCAATACTTCGTCCCATTTGCATGCATGCTCCTCGCTTATTACTCCCATCCTCATTGGCCCGTCCCTCCGTTCTAATCCTCACCCATCTTCCGTTCTCCACCACTCCATCATTCCCTGCCCTCCACATTATTATAGTCATCCGTTAACACACCCGGTTTACGGCCTTATACATGTCGTTAGTGTAAAGCTGCTTAGAAGCGGACAGCAAACACACTGCAATAAGTAATTCTAAATAAGAGTCATGACTTAGTTGTCTTTACCGAACGGAGGTGGTGGTTGTGGCAGTTTAACGTCACTGTGTGGTAACAAAGACCATTAGCGTCGCCCTCCTCCTTTAGCCAGGCTTAATTAGGACTGGCAATGGCCGAGTACTACCAGTGGCGGAGTTTACCGAACGGACGTTACGAAGAAGAGTTTTATTGGAACACATGCTTTCCGAGGGACCCATTGCATTGTGAGCAGTGGGAACGCAGACACAGCACTTCGAGAGCAGTGGGAACGCCGTTCCCACCCACCTTAAACCCTGTACATTAATACATAAAGAGAAAGTCGAATATCTATACGTGTTGGCAATTTGTTTTCATCGTAATTACTATAGTGCTAATTAATGATTAACTATCGAATTTCCATTAACCTGAATGAAAACTTAATTAGTACAATATTCCAAATTGACCAAAGTGTGGTCTGGTCCGTTCACATTGACACAATGATGATCATAGCAAAGATTGTGCAGGCTACTGCGGTTCCAACACAGTGCGGATTTTACGTATAGTCCTCACAAATAAGCCATCAATGATTCTATGCTTAAATAATATTTTTCATGTTTAATTTTGGCTCCTATATTGGTAACTCTAACAATATTAATGATAACTGTGACAATTTCTAGGGCACCATAACACAGCACAATGAGCACACACACGTCGTTACAAGGGTGTCTTGCTTACAGTTCCACAAGGTATAACAATATCAAAATTTAATGACAATTATTGTCAACAGGTAGCCGAATAAGATACACTTTTCATTCTCAAAATTAAGACCCAGGAATTAAAAATTAAATAGTCGAACATTGCCACCTGGGCCAATGACCCAAGAGGTACCCTACAATGATTAACAGGTACACCTGGACAAAAAAGAAAAAATACTTCTTTAGGTTTGCAATGAAAGAGACAACACCAGCATAAGTAACATTCCACAATCCAATCCCTAAACATCGTGAATTCGTTCAAACATCTTTGCAACATCCAGTGCCAACCGATTCATGCTGACTGATTGCATATTCACAATGATTGCCACCACCACGCCACGCGGTGGTTGACCACTGGCTGGAACATCATCTATGCACCTAGGCAGAACAAGGAGAACACTCGAAGCACCAACTGCCCCACCTGTGTGGCTGAAATACTGCCTCTGCTCACCGGTAAAGGGCGGGCGTTCGCTAGCCGGGACTGTACCCCAACCCATCCCATAAAACCCATAGCTGTCCCAGGCACATCGGGTCTTGTCCACTGGCGACCAGATGGCGCCAACGGTCTCTGGACGCAGGAAGCCAGCCGTTCTGCCACCTGTTGACTGTGCCTGAAAGCTGAAGAGCATCGCATTGCCAAAGCGACATAGGTCGTTAGAGGTCGAGAGCAGGCCACCACCTGCCCATTTGTACGAAGTATCGACATACGGGGCATTTGCCAGATGACTTTTCTTGTTGATGATGTAATTCCTATAAATATCACACATCAAAGCCATGTTAACATAATATTAAAGTTGATAGAACTATCAACATTTAAATGTGGCCTATCAGTGCAGTATTTGTACCAATTGCCAAATTAATATCTGTATAAAATAATCATTGACACCTGTTAATTTTAGTTAATCTCATATTTAATATACCGGTAACATGACTTAAAGAGAATTTACACGAACAAGCACTAATCCAGACAAAAAGTTACACTTTGACAAGAATTAATCTTTGAGAATAAACCTTACAGGGAATTTTATTCTATTTCAACAAGAATTCATATGGACAAGTACAGTAGCTCAGACTTAGATAGGAATCACAATGATGAGAATTCACTTTGGATGAATTCTCATCCAAAATTCACTTCGACAAAAATGTTACACTGATGAGAAAATTTACCTGGCCCGGTTCTGAATGACTGACATCGGTTCGTCCAGGTAGGTGTTCACCAGACCGAGATCTTTAAAGAGTTCCTTCATCACCTGAGGAAACTTCTTCTGAGAAGCGCCCTCAACAACAGCACTCACCAGCGTCCAGGTGTGAGTGGAATATAGATATTCACTACCTTTAACAAATAATATCAGATTAATTGAAATTATAATGTCAGTTTCAATATTAAATAGAGATCTACATTGACAGAGTTAATCGGTAACATATATTACTGACTATTAGCTACAAAATAATCTTCAAATATTAGCAATATGGTATACCCATTTAAAAACAGGTTAATTGATAATATCATTTGCTAAAATATTACAACTTTCACAATATTTAAACATCTGATATTCTGATATTAAAGATATAAGAATTTCATTTTTCAATCCTTAACAACTAGCTAAATAGGCAATCCAACAGCCCAGCTGGGAGGCCAACATATAGAACAGCAGTAATCCAGTGGGGCAATGATGAAGGAGCGGATGAGTCCAGTCGTGGAGTCTGGAATAAGCAAGCAATCAGCAGCGCGGAGCTGGCGCAACTGGTAGTATTAATCACGGCAGAGATGATAAATATGAGAAGTGAAGGTGAGCTCTTGGCCCAGAATAACTCCAAGGTAATGGACAACATAGGAAAAGATAAAACGAGGAAGTCAACTGCAATGATGGCTAGATTTAGCTTTGCATGCTGCTGCTGATTGCCAAGCCAGATAAATTGAGTGTCAGAAGAGTTGCAAAAAAGGTGTCTCATCGACATCCATTCCTCCAGGGTGCTCAAAGCCTGGCTCATCCTTCAGACAGCAGCGACATAGAATAGGTAGGCCTGATTGTCATCAATGTACAGGTGACCCAGCACAGAAGTGAAGCAGGAACCGATCTTAGACATGCAAATGATGTAAAGCAGGTGCTCCAGCACTGAACCCAGGTGAAAGTCGCAATGGGGAGGGACCAAAGAGGACCTGGATCAGAAACATCGGGATAGGGTAAGCTCACAGGACTTCGGTGGAGAAGTGAGAATGATGCAGTGCAGTTCAGTGATGTTCATGGCCACCATGGCAGGAAGTGTACAGTCTGCTGGGAGGTAAACTCATGGAGTAAAGTAAGCCATGTCCTGAGTTATACTCAGTACAATACCAAAGTAATCCAACTATGTTTCTTGAAGAGTTGCTCTACAAATTCCTGAAATGAATGAATGAAAAACTACAAATGACTACCAAGACAAATTATTGCAGAAACGAATTTTTTGCAACAATTACTACAGAGGCCAACTGCTGCAAATGCAAATAACACAACATAGACCAAATACAAAAAAACATAATTACTACAAATGCTCATTGATAAAAATGCTAATTACTAGTAAAAAAGCAAATCATTACTACAAAAGCTAATTTCTACAAGAGCTAATTACTACACCAATTATTTGCCGCCATATTTTAGCGACATGAATTTCTTAATTAACGAGCTTATAAGCAGTGGCAACCTGGCCTGCAGCATAAGTCATCATCCTTGAAGAGATTCAGAGACTCTGAAACCGAAGACCAGTGCCTCTTCAGGTAGAACTCCTTGAACTTGGGATCAGTCTTCCTCTCCTTCTTTTTGTCCTTTTCATCTTTATCTTCATCTTTCTTCTTCTCATTCTTATGCTTCTTCTCATCGTTGTCCTTGTCTTCATGCTTATTCTTCTCCTTCTTGCCCTCATGGTCTTTATGCTTCTTTTTGTCCTTGTTCTTTTCTTTGTCACCATTCTTCTTCTTGCTCTTGTCATCTTTATCCTTACTTTCATCCATTTCATCGTCCTTGTCCTTGCCTTTTACTTTCTTTTTGTCCTTGTTCTTTTCTTTGTCACCATTCTTCTTCTTGCTCTTGTCATCTTTATCCTTACTTTCATCCTTTTCATCGTCCTTGTCCTTGCATTTTACTTTCTTTTTGTCCTTTTTCTTATCCTGCCATACAACAAACAGCAGGTTAGTTGACAGATATTATACATGCAGATCAAAAGCCTGCAATGTTAACACGACAAGTGCAAAGGTGGAGTGTGAGGACCAAAGCAACTGTGTAGCCAGATGATATTTTGGTCTGCAGTAATCTAGAAATCTGCCGTGCAATTGTAAATTTCTGTATATGCATATTGACTTAGGTGACATGAAGTGCAAAGGAGTTCTTGCCAGAAGGAACGAAGGTGTGAAAATTATATAAGTATGATTGGCATAGAATCAGTAAACAATTCATTTAAACTTAGTAAACTGTTCAATAAAACCGAATAAAAAGTTGATGCAGAAGTTTATGTCAGTGGTAGCAGATGTAGAAACGTGGCCATGCATAACATACTAAAACACAACTAAACTTTTCCAAAATTTTCTTGTTTGGAATTTAGTAATAAGAATAAAGATTGACTAAGAATCTTAAACATTGTTTTCAGCTAAAGACGAATTATGCTGCACTGTAGCAAAAAACAGTTCCCGGAGTCAACTTTAGTAACGAGATGAATGAGTCGATATGTAAAATTGACTGGGAAACCAACGCAGCTTGTCGGTTGTTAAGTAAGTATAAAGATGTTACACAATCATTACTTCCTTCATCTCCCTCCTTTTTTCTACTCCTATCCTTCCATCCTCACAGTAACAGTTAATCACAAAGATTTGCAAAAATTGAGACTTCAAACTACTGTTTTGGTGACAGAGGGTATAAGAAAGCTCATTAACTCAGTATACCTGGTAACTTAAGGGTTATAATTTTTACTATTAATTACAGGCAGCTTCATTCATTTACAAGCTAATTTTTGAATAATGTGACTGAATATTTACATAGCATATTCTTGGTATTTCAAAACACAATACAAAGACTGTCAATGATTTCGACCTTTTCTCACCCAGACCTTTTCTCATTCAAGACTTTTTCTCACCCAGACCTCTCCTTGCCTCGTTGTCTCCTAACCTTGGCCTTCACCTTTTTGGACTCAAGGTCGTTGCATCCCTTGTCGTAATTTCGTATTCCACCCAACATCGAAACCAGATGGCGAGTTGTTATGATAACCTAAAACCATCAAATAAACAATCAACAATTGAAATTAATCAAATCAAATCCTAACTTAATTCAACCCCAGCAAATCGTAATCACATTGAGCGTTGAAGAGATGCACTCAGAAGCCACTCAAAGAGTTACATTATGCAGACTCAAATAATATACTGAAATCTCAGCTTCACTTTAAATACATCCAATGTTATAAATTTAATAAAATAAAATCAATCAAGCCTCAATAAGAGCCACTCAAATCTGAATCAAATCCATTCAAAATAAATAAAACAGAATCCTGACTAAATTCAATCAAATATTAATCAAATCTTAATACAACCCATTTAACACCTGATCAAAGCTAAAAGAAAGGATATTTATAGCATTCAAATCTTCTCCAATAACATCACACCCAGTCCTATCTCAGGCTCAAAAAAGCCCATCTGTCCATCATTGTACAACATTATTAAAAAAATCACTTTTTGTCCTGAAAAGATTTCCCTAAATTTCAACTAAATCCAAACAATTTCAATTTACAATATTTCCATTCTGCCCATTTATATAGAATCTTAAGAGTCCAATTCTATTTCTACACTCTATCATAATATTTTAAATCTCACTTTTTCGCCATCAAAATATTTATCTGGCCATGACGGAACGTAGTATTGAACTGGACGATCAAGATCGAGTTTCTTTTCTTCCCACAGTTTTGCAACAGCAGCCATTGTCAACGATTTGCTGATGCTCGCAATTCGCATAACTGTCAAAGGTGTGCATGGAATTCCATTCTCAACATCAGCTAAACCAAACCCTGCAAGTGTACAATAGTTACAAAGATCACAGTGATGACATAACCATGTCGAGTACAACAACAGTTACTGCACTACATTTATGATAACAATGCTATCAGATGCTTACAACATTAACAGTGTGAAGAAAACAACTGTTTGCTACATTTAAACAATTGTTATTATCTGTAATTTTTTTAATTAAGATACACACCAACAATGTCATACATACATACATGCGAAAATATATACACAATTGAACACACAGAAACAACTAGGCACAGTGTCCCATGTGTGGCACAGTGACCGATTGGTTAGAGCGGTCAGCCCGTAACGTTCAGTGTGTGCAGAGCGAGCGGGTTACACCCTCATCCGGGGAGTCACTGTGTAGGGACCTTGAGCAAGTCCTTTGCACACAATTCCTCTCCAGTACAACTGCAATTGCACCGTCGAGGCGTGTGTGTGCACTTCTGAGCAAAACATGTTGGAAGAAGGGCGGTATCAAAATTTGGTAATTAAAAAAATCTACAAAAAACTACATACTGTACACATAAAAAGTTATATATGGTACACAGACACCCACATACACAATGATAATGTGAAAGAGAATAATTAAATAAAACTGTTTCAATAACTTGAGCAAATAATAATCATTGAAGCATAATCTATACTAAAAAGTATTAGATTTAATTGAAAAATATGTTAACCATAACTTATGTTAAAGTGCCCCAATTGACACCAATAAAAGTTTTGATTATGATTACAAGACTCAAGATGCAGTCCACAGGCCACATAATGCATCATATAGCATCATCAATTACAAAATTAGTACCATTTTCTAAGAGTTTTTTTAAAAATGATGCCATTATCATTAGGAATATATATATATATATGTATGTGTGTGTGTGCATATATATATATATATATATAAACGATTCAACATGGACAATGCGTAATTTCAAATTATATAAGATTGAAAAACAAACACATACATACAGTATACAGTGTATACTATACACGAGCACAGACATGCATATGTTCCTCGGCAAGAAACACTGTTCCTAAATCGCTCTGGATGAATAATACAAGAGATTTTGGCTAACCTTCACTCCATGCATCTTTTCCATCCACAGTTACCGTGATGACAAGACCCGGGCAGTTATGTTCCAACTTAAATATACAGATAAAACACACTAAATAATCTAACATTCATATAGTAAGGTAAAATTAGCATATTCTGCTGCACAGAAGGAATCGTTTGTTCCTTTGTCTTAT
>OY365806.1:32542053-32563791 GCA_959347315.1 Bimastos eiseni
TAAAATACTAATGTAACAGATTTATTGAATAAGGTTCATTGTAATTTCAATTTGAAACTTATAATGTATAGGCCTATATATAGTAGTCTACCATTTCCTGAGAAGTTTTTATATTGCCGCGTTTTATCTTTTTCGATATCTCGTCGTCGGCCTATCTTCTGAATAGTAGGCCTATAAAGAAAGCCTCTTTAGACTCGTGTGAAATCTTCTAGACGATTTTAAACAAGCAAATTCGATACCAAATACCAAACGAAATTAAAAAGTCGCGCATATCCCACGGTGCAAACATGTTGGTTTTTTGGATACTTGGTTTTTTGGTTTTTAAAAAAAAACAAAGATGGCAATTTTTTGTTTTTAAATATTTATTTATTTAATTTGCTAATATTACTATTATATTACTAATTGTGTGTTCATGATCAGTCGGAAATCAAGCTAAATTAATTATATAAACAAGTTGGAGCTCTTTTTCGTGCTGTCTTTAATGCTTTTTATAACAAAACTGTTGTGACAAGATCCAAAGGAAGACTAAAAATTAAAAAAAAACAAATAAAACCAAAAAATAACTTTTGATTTAAACAAATCTTGTTTTTTTGCACCTCTGGCATATATCGCCTTGAGAAACTAGAAGTTGTTCCGATCGTTTCGGTTAGGGTGGTTTTACACCAATGACAAAGTTGACGGCACGCCATAACTAATTAATGTTTGTCAATAATTGAATTGATTTTAGTATCATGTGACTCGCCCGTTAACCAGAATTAGGCCTACCGTTTCTCGTAGATTGAGGTTTCAGTTTCTAGCGCAAGATTTTAAGATAATTAACGCGAAACTTATCGAGACCGCTTGTTCGAGACACAACAAAACTTTCACTTCAAGACGTTTTCTAAAAATTCGAGACACTACCTCGAGACCGAGACCGATACAGCAGGCTTCCGAGACCGAGGCACTAAAAACTGTCTCGAGACCATGCAACTCTGGTTTTTACGTTATTTTTAAACTGGTGTAATGATGACATATATCAGTTAGGTGGGTAGGTAGCATGTTCCAGAAGGATGGACCATGTATTCTCATGCTGTGCTGCCTAATCGTAGTATGCACTCTAATTTGGTGATACTTATTTGAGGCCCGCGTCTAATGGTCATGGATCTCTAGCTAGGTTCCTATAAAACCATCTATTGAAACCACTTGGTAATATTATATACCTGTGAACCATGTACATAAACACTCCTATTTGAAGTTTATTAATTCTTTCTATTGTCAATATCCCCAGACTAGTGAATAAGCTCTTAGAAGTTTTGATGCATTCCTGTGAACTCGAGAAGTCGTAACCAGAGGTCTCAAGTCAAAATCACGTTGACTAGCCTGGTGCTACGTACACCATTCTTAGATGTACACCGGAGTACGAATCTTCAACAACCACTGGGAGAGCCAAGAGGTGTGGGGCGCAGAGCTGACGAACCGAGTTCGATTATTGTATCCCTGTAACGTTGACATGTCCTTCTTTCGCTAGAAGCCGTTGTTGGCTAAATAAGTGTATAACGCATAATAGACGCCTATTTATGCTGCTTATAGATCGGTTTGAATTTAAGCGCAAATTATTAGTATTTAGTATCATTGTGAAAGAGTATACTTACCTAACTTACTTACTTACTTATTGTATTGTATTTAAGTATTTATAAAGCGCCTCTATAGGGTGAACTGTTCAGAAGCGCTGCCAGTGCGAAAGGCCCCGCGAGAAGAAGCAGGTTTTGAGAAAAGCAAAAGAGCTAGGATGAGAGACTGCCAGTTAGAATTTTATAATGCAAGTAAACGTCTTGAGGTAGCGCTATATAAATGCTCCAAATAAATAAATGTTATTTCTATGCTCAAATAATAATAATAAACACCCTGATGATCGTCATCGTGGCTAGTTTATTTTGTTACGGGCGGTATGTCACCAGTTCTCATTGCTACATTCTGTTAATGGTACAGGCGTACAGCTGATCCGATTTCCGACCAAATGTCGATTTCCCCATTTTACCGCGCTTCGTATGTTGTATCAGCAGCAGGAGTTGTTGTTTCTACTTAACCACACCACTGTGTCATATAAAAGATGATTGGCATCGCTCTGACGCTCTCCTCCTCTTCCCAAAGATGTAGGTCCATGATTGACCTGCTGGGTCAGCTGGCTCGGTCTTAAGATGGCGCGAAGCTCTGGAATTTCATTACCTGTTGGTCAGTGGTTGATATCCATTCTGGAAAACTTATTCCAAACCAATTGTTATTGTTAGGCATTGGCTTTGCGTACATAATTCTCGAACTGATTCTCTTCGACTTGTTGAAGTGCAATCGCGTCTTGGTTGTACGATTAGGAAAGCTGTCATTCAGAAAATGGAGATTATCCTGTAAAACGATTGGATACAAGATGCACGTGATCAACATTGGTGTCGTCATCAAATTTTTAACAAAAGCTACTGATGACGTCATATTCATTACGATGGCAACGTTTCCAGAATTTTCGGTACAGACAGACGCACGTTTGCTAAAGTGTTCATTTAAAACTTCGATTTTTGAATTATTTTCCACTTAAAGTCTACTTAATGGCAAGCTTAATCTTCTGATAAAAGGAGGTCAACGTAGTGATCGATATTACAAGCTTTAACATATTTTGTTATCGAAATATTTGAAGTAAAGTCGTCGAAAACACGGTGAGGAAAAAATGGATAGCATTATTGGAGCTGATTGATTAACTGTGGTTTGTTGCAGTTGTACATTTTTTAGTTATAACATATCTGCTACTACCACAATAAAAATGAATAAAAATTTGAAAGAATGCTTTACAGAAATTTGAATTAGTTATTCGTCTCAACATATTGAACAATGCAATATTTCTGTAATCGTTTCATAAAATCAAAGCACACTAATTCGATTATACATAGTTTTGTGTAGCATAGGGCAAATTTAAACGCTACAGATTCATTCATTCAAACTCCTTTTTCACGAAACACTCACTCATTAATGAGGCATATTTGCATGCTTTGTTAAATGTTAAGCCGTTCTGGGCAATGAGAAACATTCACTCAGATGCCTTTCCCCAGCCGAAATTTCACCCCATAATATATTCTTTGGAATAAACCTCATAACTTTACCCTACTAGACTAACTAAACGAGACTCACTAAACTTTCCTAACTTTACTAATACTACTTTATTTCATTCTGTTCTGCTATTCTTTATACAACTACACTCCTACAGTGTTTTCTAGTTTGTTGTTTTCTTAACAAATGAATCGAGCGCCTCTGATTAGGTTGTACTGTGAGAGGCGCTTTATAAATCCGTAAATAGAATGGAATAGAATAGAATATAATATGATGATACATAGGACGTCCCCATGTATATACTAAACATTATGCAAGCATACAGCATGTGTCCACACGTACATACATTTATAAGCTTACAGTCATTTGTGTTTTTGTTGTCAAGATGGGTCTACACCTTCACAGATTGGGGACTGCCAAAGTAACCTACACGAACGCTGTTCAGAATTTTTTGTGGTTGGTACATGTATGTTATGACCATCAACTTCTGAGTTGTTTTTGTTTCCTCTTTAAATTTATTTTGAAGGTAAACTTTAGAGAGACTTTTAAACTACAGAAGTGAACATGAGCTTGTATAAATTATAAAATATTGACTGTTTTACTGGTGTCGATTATATCGTAATTCAAATTTGAATGCGGTTTTCAGCAAATCAAAATGCAATTAGGTCTAATCGAAGATCAACGTTTGGTATGGCCAACAACGTAGACGCGAAGGAGGCCTCGGAGTTACGATGTGAAGAGAAGACATAAGGTCAGTTTAAATTCAGATTATTCTGCTTTATGCCATTATGAAGGAACACTTTAAAACACGGAATTGACTATTAGACTTTTTCCAAACTTAACTGTTTCATTGGTTTCTATCTAATGGCAATTTGAAGTTGAAGGGGGTTTCAGCAAATCAAAATATCAACAGTTCAAATCGAATGCCAGCTTTAATATGGCGAACAATTAAGTAGCGCCAACTTTAAAGTAAAATTCAAAACAGAAGACAACGCGCAAGACGGCCACCCGACGCATGCTCGAGGCATGAACTCAAAAGAGTAGGTGATTAAAACAAATAAATCTACATTGGCGATTCAGAAAGCATATGTTTCCTTCCTTCCTTCCTTTCTTCCTTCTTTTCTTTCTTCCTTTCTAACTTCCTTCCTTTCTCTCTATCTTCCTTCCTATTTTTCTTCCTTTCATTTGTTATCCAACCGATGTACATGTATCATCCACGTCATCGCAGGATGTCCATCAACCGTGAACTTCGAGGTTTCCTTATCGGCCACGCACCACCAAAAACAAGTCAGCACCAAGTGTAAAAGCAATTACACTGGGAAGAAAAAGAAAATGACATCTCTCCTTCAAGAGAAATAAATGCTGCAAAGGAGAATTGGAAGTTTGCAACTTATCTGCCCAACAAGCTAGCAATAAATGAATGCGGTGATTAACCTTCAATGTTTTAACACTTAGTTGCTAAAGTAATTGTTTCTATGTGACTTCTGACACGAACTGATTGTTTGTTTACTTAATTAAGTGTCTTCTTCTGGCTAACACACATCAATTTTCAATTAAATATTTAAGACCTATCACTTGGAATATGACGCCAATTGAAATTGTTTTGTTATGCATTGTCGCAATTGTTGATTGAGATGATAATAAAGACATTTGGTTATGGTTATGGTTAGGCTAAACGGAAATAAATAGTAACCATAGTTATCATCGGGTGTCTTCCCCTAAGTTAAAGATTAAAAATGGTGACGGCATCATACGACGTCTTTATCTAGATTTACGATTAGAAAATTGGACGACATCAGAGAGCGTCGTTATCTAGATTTAGGATTAGAATAGGTGACGACATCATGAAGCGTCTTTATCTAGTTTTATGATTAGAAAAGTGGACGACATCAGGGAGCGTCTTTATCTAGATTTACGATTAGAAAAGTGGACGACATCAGGTAGCGCCTTTATCTAGATTACGATTAGAAAAGTAGACTATATCAGGGAGCATCTCTATCTAGATTTAGGATTAGAAAAGTGGACGACGTCAGGGAGCGTCTTTATCTAGATTTACGATTAGAAAAGTGGACGACATCAGGGAGCGTCTTTATCTAGATTTACGTTTAGAAAAGTGGACGACATCATGAAGCGTCTTTACCTAGCTTTATTATTATTAAAGTGGACGACATCAGGGAGTGTCTTTATCTAGATTTACGATTAGAAAAGTGGACGACATCATGAAGCGTCTTTATCTAGATTTACGATTAGAAAAGTGGACGACATCAGGGAGCGCCTTTATCTAGATTACGAATAGAAAAGTGGACGAAATCAGGGAGCGTCTTTATATAGGTTAACGATTAGAAGTGGTGGCGACATCAGCGGGCGC
The DNA here is from genome assembly GCA_959347315.1 of Bimastos eiseni. Lineage (NCBI taxonomy): Eukaryota > Metazoa > Annelida > Clitellata > Crassiclitellata > Lumbricidae > Bimastos > Bimastos eiseni. Next base: position 32,547,494 of record OY365806.1, read on the forward strand.
CTTTATTTTTGTTTACTATTAAAATGGTGACGATCGCAACTGACAGTATCGGTTAGAAAAGTGGACTACATCAGGGAGCGTCTTTATCTAGATTTGCGTTTAGAAAAGTGGACGACATCAGAGGGCGTCTTTATCTAGATCAGGGAGCGTCTTTATCTAGGTTAATTATTAGAAGTGGTGGCGACATCAAAGAGCGTCTTTATTTTGGTTTACTATTAAAATGGTGACGATCGCAACTGACAATATCGGTGTGGACGTATCTCTTGGTGACAAAGCAGCAAATTAATACTCGATGTAACGCCGGAGAATCTTTACGATGCTTGATTAACAACCTTCATGGTCATTCACCAGCTGCCTTTTAACGTTATCTAGTGAATTTTGTGGCTTTGGGTATTTTTGACAATTTGTTTCTTTGCGAAAAATGGTTGTTGCGGTCTTGGATGTATTATGTTGACTGTCACGTGTGACATCGTCTACGCCGTGCTGCCGCGCGCGTCTGCCATATTCTGGGATTTGCCTATGAAAGAAAATGACGTCGTCTATAGATCGCCAAAGGAAACATCGTCAGTCACCTTCGTCGTTGTGGCCAGCATCGCTTCTGGCACTGTATTGTCACGAGCACGTTGAGACCGTTGCGTTCCAACTTCTATCGTACCCACGAACTTCGCAAAGATCGTTAAGGTGCGGAACGACGATTGCGGTCGCCGAATGGCGTAAACAGCTGACTGTCTGATCTGACACCTTAATTCTGAGTTTGTGTTAATAATAAAGAATATTTGTTGGTGAAGTCGTCTCTTGCACACCGTAAGAGCAGACCCGTCGACATTATCTCTACTCGTGTGGGCCATCCTGGTAAATAGCTCAACTCGCCAGTGGGCTACGCAACAATATGATGATGAATCAATGATTTTATGAAAATGATATCATATCCTAACGTCGTGGTTCATTACTTCAACAAACTGTGTCCAAAATCACATTTTAGCAATCACAATATCACGGAAATTCATGGCAGTTTGGGTTTATTTATGTTAAATAACTTAATTTAGTGCAGCCGTGACATCGCGACTTTCTAGCTACTATCCCTATTAGTAGATAAAAGTAGAGTTGTTAAATCACGGGCACAGTTGCCGTGGAGTGATACTGCAGCCTCTGAACTGGTTCATACAGTGTTGGTGCAACAAAGTTCTGTGGCACTTCTTGCTTCATTCCAGGTTGTACCATTGTAGAAGACAGAAACCTCTGAATTGGAGTTCGCTATTAGGTTTTGGACTTAGTCAAGGCAGTGCTCTCAAGAAATCTGTAATGTGCGACCCTAAGTCAGTCAGTGATTTTCTGCACACAAAATACATCGCTTTACCAGAAGAAAAGTTTGGAAATATGAATGTAGACCTACTCTTAATTTTAAGACGCTGCAGCAACCTCAACATATTGATTTCCACAACAGTTTTCTTTTCGTATTCATTAATGCACCCTCGTGTAAGAGTCACGCTTGAGCCTACAGAAAGACGTGATAAAATTTGAAAATTATTTATGTTGAATTATTTTTCTGCTTTGTGGTATGCAAATAAATCATTGGATTGACAATTGATATTATGTTAATTGAGAAGCCAAACTCGATTTCACGCCTGCTCTGTTTTGGTTATGCAATGTCCAGCTAATATCAACTTTTTTCCAAATTTGTTAGTGAGACGACGAGTTGGAACAAGGACATGACACAGGATTTGTCTGACTGAATATCGCTCTCCAATAACTAAAAATATCGTGTTCGACCCGAAACCTCTACATGAAATAAGCATGTATTTTCTATTTTATCATTGAAGCTACCGAAACTCATGAGATGCTTCTAAAATCGACAGCCGATTATTCACTCGGAACAACTAGGCCTACGCGTAATCGTCTCGGCCTCTTTTAAATATAAAATCAGTGCCAATCGCTTCGTGTATAAAACAACTTTATTCTCCATCTTTTTAAATGCCTTTAATTTATTAACGGATACTAGTGAATTTTAATATTTCAGTTATGGCATAACCTTTAAATTTACTGGAATTTCAACACAAACTATAGATGAAGCATCCCTTAGTTATGCTAACAGGAAGATACGTTCAACGAGCCAGTTGTTTTCTTACCGAGTCTCGCGCGATCTCATGGATGTCTGGTGGAAATCCAGGAGGTATCTTCAGCGACTCTGGAATATGCCGAAACTGAATATGGAATTCTCGGTCGTATATTATTATACCTCGTGGATTTAATGATGTACAATGTCATGCTATTAGAATAAACAATTTTTCTGTGACTAATTGATGTATTATAATTAAATCCAGCATCATTATCAAATGTCAATGGTATCAGATTACTTTTTATCATAAGAAGTAGATGTCCGTATAAATGTGCAAATATGTGTGTGTGCGTGCGTGTGCGTATTATGTGTGTCTGTATGAATATAATTATGTATGTACATATTTATGTATGTATGCATTTATAAATGTACTTATAAATTTTGAATGTGTATGTGAGACTGTGAGTATGTGCGTATGTGTATTTATCTAAAAAGAACAGATCGAAACAAGTCATTCACGATTCTCTAATGAAAGTAATTTAACCGGTGAAAATAATCGCCGGGACCCTGGGCAGGTCCTGCTTGAAAAATGTACACGCTCCTTGGATGACCTTCGATTCTCTATCCGTTCTAAGATACTGACAGGGATGTCTTCCCCAACTCTCCGCTGCCTTAAGACGTTTTCTATTTCCTTGGGTCTCCTAAGCTGAGAGCACCTCTGAATATTTTACGCTATAGGGGGCGCCTTATAAGTGTGAAAATACAATGCAACACAATTGATTGCGACACATTAAACCAACTAAAATGGAGCTTCATTCTAACATTGTAGAAGTTTCAACTTAGTTACAGCCGGGTTTTTCACGACTCTATATACCCAGAATATCTTGTTTGGACCGGATGAGTGAGTAACTATGCCAAATTCGACATTAATTAGCCTTTTATTACTAGGCCCATCGCACCAGGTCTATGTGAGACCTAAATTAGGCCTATCGACTTTTAGGCCTAATGAATGGAACAATTAGGGATCCTAATTGTATTTTAATCGATTAGTCTACTATAAGCCTAGGCTTTCCCCAAATGCGAGATGTATATTGGTCGCGCGCAGGCGATAGAAAATACCTGGAGAATTATTATGGAAGATTCACCTTCGATCCAACAGCCTCAGCCTCCAAGGCAAGACCACTTTCGAACACCTGGACGATATAACCCCTACCACAGATTGATAGTCGCTCCTCGATAATGATTCTTTTTGTCGGATCGTGGAATCAATTAAATTTAAAGGCCTATAATTCCTCGAGAACCAATTGTGGTTACTCGGGCCTTTTGTAACACAGTCCGAAAAGTTAGCCTAGGGCCAAACGCTGTAGGTCTACCGTGAAAACATCTGGAAGAGTGTCTTTTTCACAGGAAATCGAGCCGCGGGAAGTGATTGATCGAGGTTGTTTCAGCAGACGAATTTTTGTGTTGTGGCTTCAACTGATTTTCTGGACCAACGGCATTGTTGCGCTGTTTGCCTGTTCGACCCAAGATGGATGTTCTGTACAAAGTTAAATATTCCTCAATGGTTTAGGCATATCATGATGTTAATAGGCTATATAGGTACCCATGTAACGAAACTCTCATTTGCAGTCCCTTCGCTACGTAGGCTACCAGGTTTGGAATCTCAGAGGAGATAAAATGAACCGTACCCAAACTAAATAACATAATTATAGGCCTAAACCTTGGATGATAGGGGCCGCCTATGCCTGAATCTAAGGAACATTCATTAATTCAAAGCCGTTAGGTTTTGTTCTGCAAGCATATATATATATATATACATATATAGCAGGCCTGCAGCATGCTACTTTATTATACCTGTTGAGGAAAAGGAGCAAGTGATTGAGGAGAAGGAGGAGGGGTAGGAAGAGGTGGAGATGAAGGTGGAGGGGAGGAGGAGGTAACTTAAAAATTAATTTCAACTGTCTTATGGCCGGCAATTATCTAATTATTGTAATAATGATGACATTGAACAATTATGGCATTGTTCGGAGATTGTTTTGAGCCATAAGGGCTGAATTCCAGGCATTCCTCCGAGAGAATGGACTTTAATTGTTTTTTATGGACATAAAAGTGGAGATTACGATGAGCTCCAGTCAAATACACGTGAGTGGAAATACGGGTATCATTAATCGTAACCTTCCCGAAAATTACTAATATTTCAGCGCTTTAATTTTTAGCACAGCATGACGTCGTCCGCTTTAAGCAGACCACTTCGTGCAAGGACTTCATTGATCGTGCTTCAAGTGACTCGAACAAAAGAAAGCGGTTGATGTAAGTCTACATGCATAACCTACTTTCAACTGTTTCAAACGCAAACGCGACGGGGAAGTATGTTCAACTTAACCAAAAAGAGCATTCAGAGGCAAATTTACCTTTTCGGCGGATTAATTAGGCTCGCGAATAAGACCTTCTAAAAGGCCTATCTTAATTGTGACTTGAAACGAATGAAAATATTTTGCAATAATACAAAAAACCTGCCTAAAGTTTGAATTACTTCAAATATAACATATTCTATACTTTTCCCACATTGGCAAGTTGGCATCCACACACGTTGGCCCTATGTTATTGTTATTTATAGTTGCTTTGTTCATTTGGTTATCAATTGACCCGGTTTTCTACATTGGTAAGAGCGTAGGCTGCAAAAATTGTTTGCGCCAATAGGGCCAAGAGTTCTGTAAACACGCCTCAATCGGTTATTGGAAATGCGAACGTAGGCTAAAATCAGATTTATTTGGCAAAAGTTCCTTTGGCTCCATGCAAAACGGGCTGCACCATCTTAAATTTAGCACCGCATGTTTTGAGTTGTTCAAACCTGATTTTCACGATTTCAGAATGGCGCTGTCCCGACAACTTGGAAGCCTTCAAGTAATTCCTCTGCATGCAGAATCTGTACAAGAACGGTTTCAATTTAGGCCTAATATGCCGCCTAAATGGTAAGCAAAACTGCTCGACGACTTAATGCATGCAGATCTTAGGTATAGGTCAGAACGCTGTTTCTCATGCAACTTCCAATTGGCTCCAACACCGTCGAGCAGATGATATTCAGTAAATCTGCGGTTGCTTACTGTGATTACATGCATGTATACTGACAGAATCCTCACGTTTTTCGTTGCCCTGTAAGAAGGAGCCACGTTCTAATTAGTGAGGTCGCCCAGGGCAGCCTAGTCGAGTGAAGTCTCGCCGGAAGCGGGAAGCTAATAGATAGACGAAGAAAGACAGCGTAAGATGGACAGACAGACACACGGAATCACATTATACAGACATGCGGAAAGCATGCAGAGAGAGGGGCCTCCCGGACACACATATATTAGGAACTAATAGACGAATAAACAAAAACACAAACAAACGATCGAAAGAGTCGCAAAGGCGAAAGCAGACAAAGACAGGCAGACAAGAAGACAGACAAACAGACCGACCGATAAAGACAGACGCACAAATAGACAGAGACTGATACCGGCATGTCACATAAACGGAGAGATATACATAGGGGCCTAGGCCTATATAAAACGGCAGGCAGAAATAGACTCGTTCTCAAGACCGACAGACAGACGGAAGGAGGACTGAAAACAGGTGATGTCAATGACTCTAAGAAACTCGAGTAAATGAACTGCTGGCATTGAAAGCCATCCATCCACTCACACACCCACCCATCCGTCCGCGCGTAGGCCTGCTCACTCAAGGAGGTACTGCAGCCGGCTTCAAGATGCCGATCATGCGTTAGAACCGCATTGCATCTACGTGTAGGTCGTATAATAGTGAAGACGAGGTTGAGATAAAAGGGAGATCGAGATAGAGCAAGATAAGAGGGAAGGAGAGCGAGAGAATAGAGGTAAGCTTACACATATATTGCAAAAAACACAATCTACATAGGCCTACATAATTATAGGCCTTAAACGGAAGCACTGCAACGCGAAAGTGAACTGGTATAGAATGAATAGTTGGCTTGTACGGTCTGACCTGCTATAAGAAACGAACGATAGAAAGAAACGTTAGGTCTATTGGACAACGGGCAGATCTGCAAAAATATTGGTTTGATAAAATAAATGATCGTCTTTTCTTAGGGAAACTGCGGTGAACGCACGTCATAATAAATTCAGTAGAGGTCGTTTTAGAAAGCAACGGGTATGTTTTCAACACAACGTGTCTATAGGCCTATTTAGAGAACAACAAGCATATTTCAGCGACAACAGTCTATGCCAAGGACAACAGGTAACTTATATCCCAAAGACAATTCCAAAGTCTGCAAGTTCATTCCAAGCGTAACAATCTGTATCCAGCAGTTGCTATCAACGGTTCACTATATGTATGCCTACGATCAGAACCCATTCGTTCGAACAGAACAGAACGGCTCTATCTTTTGAACAATCTTCATCCACAAAGAGGAGGAAATGCAAACCTATTCTGGTGGGATTAGAAGTCTACATTATTAGGAAAAAGAGGCCTACTCAAGACGATCTGGAAAATACTTAGAAAGGCCTGTGTCAGAGTAGAAATCTTGAGGCTGTTAACAGGTGCTTTAATTAGGACTATTTTAATGAGAAGAATCTCAGGTTTGCTCTGAAGAATGATAGGCCTATCCGAGATGGACAGTCCGAGCGATCACAAAATGGTGACTTTAATCCAAATAGGCTTTCTGTGCGTTTTCATCAACGTGATCTTTATTGAAAACGGAAATGCTTTTGTCATCGATCAGGTAAGCACCAAACAATAGCATTATTGTAAACATATATGTCACGTGATGCGTCTAATGAAGCGTAATGTGCACCATAATGTGTATAATAAAATAATGAAAATATATGAATACGTGTATGCATATTCCTAATATGTATAATACTATGCTATATATATATATATATATTTGTGTTTGTGCATTCATCCACACGCGATATACTTCTGAATGCATGAACTATGATGGCAGTTGGACTTCCGCCACGTTTATGTCTCTAACCAAGATATGTCCTTCGAGAGTACAGGTCTGTCGGTCCGTCCGTCCATCAGTCCGTCTATCCGTCCGTCTTCCGTCCATCCATCCATCCATTCAAACTTCCACTCACCCAATGGAATTGAAAGCTATGCACACTTTGCACACGTCTGCGAAGGGTCTTGATACTGTATACATAGACCTCGATCGTGAAACATCTGTGTGTACTGAATGCAAGGCGCTTTAGAACTCTACAGACATATATATATGTGTGTGTGTGTATTTGTGCTTATAATATATATGATGCATATATATATTTAAATGAACTTTTACACTTTATACGTCTGATATAACCAACGTCGCCGCCTAGCGAAGGAAGGTCTAGTCTGCCTAAGACGGTATATATATATATATATATATAAAGTGCCTTCAGACCGTCAAAGACCGTCAGACAAAGTAAGCTCCTATGTTCTTTCTAATTTAAAGACTGTCGATCACATTTAGCTGTGGTTTAACCGGGAGCAATCCTGAGGTTACCCCGGATGGGCACTATATATAAAAATTCCTCAATAATACACAAATCTGCATAATCAAATTTATCAGTGTAGGCCTACTTGTTTAACCCTGACCTACACAGATGTTAAGTGTTAACCTCAACGAGGTTCCTGAGTGCTAGGGGAGAGTAGACAAATGTGCGACCCGCCTTATTAAATCCGATCTATAGCTGGTTTTCGATGTTTATTCCTCTGCTAATAACATATGCAATATCTTCGTTAAATCTTAAACTGACAAACCGCAGTATGATTACAAGTACAGCACGAACGAATGATGACAAGTTATCACTTGAGTTGAATTTTAGTGTCACCAGCCATGCAAGACGCTCTTCACGTTATACGTCTGATTTAACCAACGTCGCCGCCTAGCGAAAGTAGGTCTAGTCTGCCTAAGACGGTATACGAGGGAATCGAACTCGTTTCCTATGCTCTGCACGCCATGGTGTCTTAGCCATTGCTCTGCGAACTATCGTATTAGTGCCCACGTCCCAGGAACATTTTATATTTAACTCTATTGGTGTCCTATATAACGAATAAATCGTCGATCTCCACCCTAGCCCAAGTTTTGGACTGGCGCCACCAAAATAAGACAGCGGTAGAGTCTCACGTTAATGTTCACACATACAGTTTGTAGACGCTTAAAATTGCTGTCATGTTGAAGACGTATCTGATAGATGGCGCGCTGTAGAGTCTTAAGCCCGCAGGAAAGATGCTGAATGTATTGGATTGGTTTAAAATTGGTTCGTCCGTCTAGCACCTCCAGCTGTATAGTCTCATTTTTACATTAGTTCCCAGACGAAGCATAAACACAATGAAAGCGCCACATGCAGACACGCGGACACGCGGACTAACGCACACAGACGAACACGCTCTCAACCAGAGGGGTGTCGGGTCTGTGAAATTCAGGACACCCCCCCACATGTGCACGCGGGCTATACGTTTCAATCTGCAGAAAAAATGCAACGCCTGCTCATATGTGTAGACTCGCATAAACAATCCTTTAAAGCGTATACACATGAACAATTTATAGAAACGTACATCTACGTAAGACGACCACATACGGGTATATCTTAAGTTGAACCTGGCAACCATCAGATATTCACCGAAACCGGATACTATACGTGAGAATATATTATAACATTATATACATGTAGGTATATATAAACCCTTTTATGTAATAGTGCGCAGGCCTATGTATTCTCATATTTAAAAATATGCACAAACACATACATATAAATATATATACACGCGAAAGTCTATGCATATCGCAATGAGCAGATGACACAGGCTACATGTAGCGTAAACTATATTTATACTAAGCCCTGACCTTAATGTGGTGTTTCTTTGCATTGATAGGCCTATACTATTATAGCTTAAGGCTCAATGTGCATTGCCGACTTTTGGATTCATGCAAAATAGTTTAAATTCTACATATGTATAAACAAATGCAAACCTATGCTTCATACACGTAGCATATAGTATGTATACGTGTACGTAGTGGAGGATTTAGGCTTTATTAAGCGGGGCAAGAAAAATGTTAAGGAGCGCTCTGGCGGGTTGTATTGACACATATATCAGAAAGCTGAAGTTTGGTTCGACAATCACCTGTAGGTCTATTGAATTGCTCTTGTTGCGTTTAGCGTAGAGGTGTTGCACAGTCTAGATTGTAGTGAAAAGATCATTTTGCGATTGCCACAGAAGAGCCGGCCAAAGTAAAGAAATGAGGGAAAACGCGACTGTTGCAGGTTTGAGATAGCAAGAGGCAGCTGAAAGGAAAGGAAGAGTGGGATTTAAGTGCAAACAGAGACAGAAAGATAAACTAGTGGAACAATTGATATAAATAGAAAGAAGAAAGGAAGTTGATTTCAATTTTAGAGACAACTTGAAACTCATCGCTTGCCAGTAGGCTAGTAGCCTAGTAACCGCAGAAAAATTTATGGTAGCCAATCCAGAAATTCATGCACAGCAAATGGAGCCAAAGAATTAACAGTTTGAGCTGGAAATACGACAGCGAATGGAAATCAAGCGTCAGACTGTAGCAATGAAAGGGATAGAGTTGAAAAAGGAGATGAGGTAAAGAATGAGAGACGAGAAGAAAACAGATAGAAACGACGCAGCAGAGGCATCAGAAGAAGGATGTAAAATTTAATGTATAATTGAATAAAAAGAAATAACGATCGCCGTAAGGCAATCATTATTATAGACACCTAACTCCGTCTAATAGAAATGGGGTTAATTGGCAAGGCTTATATTAATCTAATCTTACGTAACGTATTTCTATCTCTTTTAAATAATAATATTGAGCTAAAAAGTATTTTTACATACACTTTGTGCAGTTTTCAAATAATGAATTTTATATAGTCACTAGGTGGGGTATTTAATTTATAGTATATTTTCTCATGACGAAAAGAATGAGGGACGCGAAGAAAGCAGATAGAAACGACGCAGCCGAGGCATCAGAAGAGGGATGTAAAATTAAATGTATTATTGAATTAAACTTAGACAGGAAGGATGGCGGAGAGACGAAAGACAGGAAGGGAAGAGGGAGTTAAGAAAATTAACAGCGAAGACGAAGACAATTTTGAATGCAATGGAAGACATGCTGCTCAAAATGCCTTTCGATTTAACCGACTAAGCTGAGATTACCGTCTACTTTGGAACGGTAAAAAATGCGCATTGGTGTTCAGGAAAAATAATTGGTTAAATTTTGCTGCCGTTAACGCTGAATCGTTTTATTTATGGTGATTATTTGATGACTACGATCGTATCAGTGAGCAAATTTTTAAAGAGTTTATTTTTGCTTCCTTTGATTAAAAATTCATTGAGACAAAGAAATAATTAGATGAAACGCTTAGGTCTAGTCAATTTTATGTCGGATTGAAGAAACTGCAACACTGTATACGTTTGTAATAGGAAGGTGACTGATGACTGTGAGTGGCCTAAGAATTACATATACATGATCCGATGATTGAATATCGTTTGCAATTTGTTTTGTCTTAGTAGCCTAATGCACACATTGTAGGCTTAGGCCTACAGCTATTCTCTTCGATGTAATTACTGAATTAGCAGACGGGAATATAAATGATTGTATTGGGTTTGTTGCTGCATTAAAAACGGGTAATAAAAAATGCAAACATGGAGTAATAGCGGTTCCCAGAGCAGATAGTAAGGTTTTCAGCTAGACACTAGGATGAGGTCAATATGAAGAAGGTGAATAAGAAGGACTGAGGATAGGTCTAATGCATGTGCGTAAGATCGGAGCGATAACTAGAGAATCAGTTTGACTGCTAGATGTGCTGCAAATAAAACGTTGTTATAATGGGGTGTATGTGTCGATCATAATTTATATTCGCGCTTGTTTATGCATTAAATTTTAATTGTTTGCACCAATAGGGCCAACAGTTCTGTAAACACGTCTCAATCGGTTATTGGAAATGCGATGTTTATTTAGATTATAAACAGACTAATCTATCTAAGGAGTTTAAGGCTTGAGCTTATGCTGTTGTTCCTGTGCAATAATAATAATACCACAACTGAAGAGTGGATGATTGGAAACGGACTACATTGACAACTGGATTTATGGCGACCGATCAAAAATCATACTGAACTCGTGGCTCAGATTCATGTGTGCAATCTCGTGTCAGTGCCCCAGTCTGGCTTCATACAGAACACGTCAACAGAGTGCATTTAGGCATATCTAACAGGTTCAAGATGTTTATCATAGACCAAAGTGTTTATGTGAGTATATAAATGAGCATGCATGTTATTATTTTTATCAGCGATTTTACACAACACCTCTTCAAGGTAGACCAATCTGGAGCACTTCCAATTCAGAACAGTCAATTAAGGGCAGTGATAACTGAAAATCGAGACAAAGTGTCCATTATATATTTATGAAGTGTGGTAATGTCATTTTTGCGAAGGCGCGGCGCTGCCTGATAGCAAGCAGTTCTCGAGCGAGCAACAGGAAGCTCAGGACACGCGTACGTGATGTAGCAGCAGAGCTTCCGCAAGTATGGAACTATGGAAGGGGCTAAGCCTTCAATAGATCGCCGGATCAAACTTCTATAGATAATAAGATGTGAAAAGGGGACCAGTTGAGAATAACCCGCATGTAGGCCTACTCAGAGATTCAACCACATCTGAAAATGCGACCTACATGAAGTAAGAGCGAACCGCTGCTCGCTCTGTAGACCGCATTTTCAGGTTTGGGTGGGACCAGATAGGCCTACGACAGAACAAATTATTTCGTTTGCATGACTTTGTCCCATGCATCTGCGATAGCTGTGATTTAATAGGAAAGAGTTTCCATCGAAGAAAGTGTAAGTTACGTTATCTCAACGAGTACAGCTAGGCTACTAAAAATTAAGTGTACTTTCTGCACCCATCCAATTAGGAAGACATTATCTGCGTAGCTCACTTAAGTCACCTTGCAAGGCCTTCAGCGTATAATGTATACATACACCAGCCATTAAACCACTCCACCGCATTTCTCGTGAATTTCCTAATTTTTCCCTTGCAGTTTATGCACAGTGACCGAGACACGTAGACAGACAACGATAGAAACAGATAGGGACGAGGCCTACGTACAGGGAGAGAGAAAATATGGGAACGATAGATACATAAGCAGAGACAGAGACATAGGCTTTAATAGGAACTGCAGGCTTTGGCTCTTAATATTCCACAGAGCTTGACTATACAATATTATGTATATATATGTGTATATATATATACATATTTATATGTGCCGAACATGCAGACGCACTTTGACCTCTACAGACGAACCGAATGAAACCTTTACTAGGAAAGAAGGTCTCCATTAACATGGGCAATATACATGTATTTATTTGTCATCTGCAACTGTTCTTATATTTGTACAAATATAACTCAGCCAGTATACATACATAGAACATGCGTTTAAGCCTATGTATATATTTATGGATATTCGTAATTCAGAACTAATTCGATAGAGCTAGGCTGATAAATGGATGATAAATCTGGATATTGGAACACCTAACATTCACTTCTTCATTCACACGGCTCTAAAAACGTTCGGAGACAATCGTTGTCACTGTTTATCTTATCATATTATACAAAGCAAAGAGGAGGCATCCTCATAGGACTCTCGTGTGTATACGTTCAAACGCGCATATTCAAGGGGCACAATTAGCACATGCTACAGACACCGGGGTACAATCTAATTTCATAACTGAGTCACCCACATGTCACAATACATCACATAAAACAACAGCTGCCTCTCTATATATTGGTCGTGTTTAAACCATGTAAGCTTATTCGGTCTTTACACGTTTCATGATTACATGCCCTGATACAACATTCGTATGTGAGACGCGTACAGCATAACCTTGACTCCAGCAACCATGGTCTGTATCAAAACACCTCTGACCCGACAAGGCCGAGATCGTAATAGATTCAACGATATGTCAACATGCTGAGCACCCTTGCAGATAATCTAAACTGTTTGTAGTAGGGTGAATAAGCTTATCAGATACTAAGCTCTATTCTTGATGCCAGAGTTGGCAAGATGGATGGCATCTGGCCTTGAACCACACTTGCGTCTGCGTTCAACAGGTTATTCTTTTAGCATCGTCGACGGAAGCATGCACCAGACGACCCATAATGCGGCCAACGTTAATTAGCCGCTGATGTCCCGCATCTGTACACTCAGCCTCCGTATCTCAACCTCTGGATGCTCTGTTAACTAATGGCAAGAATAGACTTTTCATAGTCTATATCGATGTTTGAGAAATCTTTGGGAGTTTTCAATATTGGCCTAAGTCTCAGCTACGACCCTGTCTCGTTGCAATGTTTTAAAACTAAACATAGGTCTACTGTCACCTTGAGCGACTGAGCAATGTCCTCTATAACGGCATAACGGATTAACGGTGCCGCTCACTTCAAAAGTCATTTATTGCAATTTTAGACAACCATTTAAAATTAGAGCAAGTTAGTAGCCACGCATGGCGTCACACGATCGATGTGAGGCCGTGAATCCATAAGTTTCGGCTCTAAGCAAACTAGGCGACATGGTCGATAGAAACGGGTCTGACAGCCACGAGATAAATCTTAGCACTGGCTAATTCAACACACACGAAGAGCAAGTGAAAAAGAATGTTTGAATACGGCGCTCCATAATAAATTCGATTTGAAGATCTGATGAGACTCGATTGGATCAGACTAGACACAAACGTCTTCAGAGGATATGTTTAAATTTCCTACTGCATTAGTATCTGATGAGATGCAGGTTCAGAAGAATTATTTATATGTGCACAAGAAAAAGTGAGCTGCCGTCGGTGACACAGTTTGTTTTTAAATCTGTTCGAACACCAGACTTCCTTCCCGTCTGGTGAACACGACTATAGCACATGTCTCAACCTGTGTATCAGTCTATCGACATTGTATTTGTATGTCTCACGCCGTCTCCTTGACTGTCTGCATGTCCGCTTCGATCTTTTGCCTTTTATTTTCGTTCTTAACGTTTGCCAGCCATTTGTTTTTGCTCGATTCTGAAACCAGCCGACCTATCCGTCTGAATGTACTCGTCTCACTTCATCTTTGTCGATTTGTTTGTCTCAGTCAGGTTTTTACATCTAACTCAATTTGCGTCTCTCCGTCTTTAGTCCGTTTGCGTGTTTCTGTTTATGTCTTACCATGAGCTTATCCTTCTGCCTGTCTCCTCATCTGCTCTGATGTCTATGTCTGTCTCTGTCTATGTCTGTCTGTGTATCTGTCTGTTTGTCTGTCTGTCTGTCTGTCTGTTTGTCTGTGCACCCTGTTCATCCTGTTTGATTCAATTGAAGTCATGTGCAGCAGATAGTCTTACATGAACTCGACATTCTGTGATTAACGGCAACAAAGTCTGCTTAGTCAGAGATTTCCCTCATTAATTCTATCTAAAATCTACAGCCTCTGACTGTGAAAGCTGTGCATCAAAGCCGCCGAAATCATCACCATCATCACACTCATCGTCTTCAGCATCATCACCAGCAGCGTCATCACTGTTGTCGTTGTCGTTAATCAACCTCAGACTGAAATTTACGAAAAATATCCATAATATTTACTTTTTTTATCTGGAGAATTTATAGAGCGCCCCTTCAAGACCCAACTCCGGCTAAACAGGACAATGTTAAGGTCGGTATAGAACACGGTGGAGTGGCAACTGGGCCTTGCGAAGGGCGACAGGGAGCCTATTACAGGTTGCAGAAGAGCCAGCGAAGGAAGTCCCACACATACTTGGAAACATGGCTGAACCTTGGAATTACGGCAACTAAGGCGTGGGTATTGGGTAACTATGCAGCGGCATCAGAGGACAAGGAGCAGGATATCGTCCTAAAGCTGGCGCAAATGATAATATCATCAACCACGGCAGAGCAGGTGGATGTGCCGTGTGAAGGCGAGTTCTTGGTCCAGAGTGACATCAAGATCCCGGACGAAAGGTGAGAAGACAGACTGAGGCAACTCTCACGTCAACTATGACTAGCTGCTGGTGAGTGTCAAACCAGATAAACTGAGTTTTAGATGGATTGAGGCGCAGGCGGATGGAAGACATCCAGGGCTCCAACGCTTCTATCGCATGTTTCATTGCACGGACCGCGATGTCAGCGGCCAGGGCTGGGCGAAACAGATAGCGCTGGAGGTCATCCACATAGGACTGGCTCAGGACAGCGCCAGCAGAGGACCCAAATCTGCGGTATAAAATAATATACGGATAACAGCCTATACAACCGAACCTTGGAGTAAAAAAAATGGAGTGTGAACTCATGAAGACCCGATGGACCCAAACATACATGTCATGTATACATACTACATACATACATACATACATAAATGCTTAGATGCATACATACATACATACAAACAATGTCTTACAAACAATGTCATATACACATACATGCATACGTACATACATACATGCATACATACATACATTCATACATACATACATACATTCATACATACATACATACATGCATGCATGCACGCAATCACGCACACACGCACCTACATACATACCTACATACATACATACAAACATACATACATAGTAGATATATAGTATTTTACATAGATACATACATACATACATACATACATACATACATGCATACGTACATACATGCATACATACATTCATACGTACATACATACATGCATACATACATACATACATGCATACATACATACATACATACATACATACATACCCACATACATACATACATACATACATACATACATACATACCCACATACATACATACATACATACATTCATACATACATACATTCATACATACATACATACATTAATACATACATACATACATACATACATACATACATACATACATACATACATACATACATTCATACATACATACATACATACATACATACATACATACATACAAACATACATACATAGTAGATATATAGTATTTTACATAGATACATACATACATACCCACATGCATACATACATACATACATGCATGCATACATACATACATACATACATACATTCATACATACATACATACATACATACATTCATACATACATACATACATACATGCATGCATGCACTCAACCACACACACACACTTACATACATACCTACATACATACATACAAACATACATACATAGTAGATATATAGTATTTTACATAGATACATACATACATACATACATATATACATACATCCA
>OY365806.1:33163991-33553768 GCA_959347315.1 Bimastos eiseni
TTGACTCAGAGACTCTGAACATCTGTCAGCTGTCGGTGGGAATCTGTTGGTTGGTTCAACGCGTGTACGCGGGTTGTGGGCCAACCATTAGTGACTTTTAAGCTTACTTTGCAGAGTTTTGCTGACTGATGTATTTTCTATCATAATGACATTTAACATCATATTGGCCAGCACGAAAAGTGCCTCTGAGTGGATATCTTGAATGGACGCTCGATTACATTGCATTACATTATATTACTTGCACAATCTTTGCCGCCGAGTATCCGACATTGCAGAGTGTCGAGTGCTTCGCTCTGTGACAAGGGTTGAGCTTCTAGTTCCATGGGATCACTGGGCTATCAGGCAGTGCCATGCTTTTTTAGTTGTGGACTCTTCCATCTGTGATGACATACCACTGGAGATCTGCTCTCTATTTTTGGTCCATCTGGCAGTTATGGCTGGATGGGACCACTTAAGAGTAGCTACTCGAAGGAGTGCAATTTAAAAATTCTTAGAATGAATGAACTTCTACACTATTGAAGCATGGTTATATTGTGAAGGACCTTATCCATCTGAATGATCTTTAATATGGCTTAAACTAGTGGGGAAAGGGTGTTAGAAAAATGTTCAGTTACAGTATACTGCTTAAAAGTATACAGAACCTTTTGATTGTTTGTACACCATTAAAACTTTCTCTGGGGTATATGAATATTCCTTTTTTGTCTATAAGGCTTGCAGCCACAAGGGAACTGTGCATTGGTTTGAAGAAATTTGCCACTCATGTTGAAATGCGCCTGAATCAGTGTAAGATAATCACTTTGTTAATTTTTCTGCACCTCTGCCATGTAATTCTATTGCAGTTTCATAGAACCTCATTCAAATGTGCAAGAGAGCAATTAATAATGTACAAATCCATTGATGACAATGACAACAATCATGGCAATGATGATGATTAACACAACAAGGATACGGTTTATGCTGTTATGATACAGTTATATATCCATGATGATGATAATGATTATGACGACGATGAAAACAATAACGATGGTGATGATTGAGATGATTGCTATAACTGGAATGAAGCTACAGTTGAATGTACTTTATGATAATATATTATCTGAGGGATAGAGGTGATGCTTGTGACGGTGAGGGTGCATCAAACGCTCCAATGTCAATCAAATGTTCTGTCTATAGGGCCCCAATAGTACTCATGCCAATTTTTTTCCAAGTCAGAATTGGTTTAGGGGTCCACCGGAGTTCTAAAAATCCAGTATAGCTTAATGTAAATATGTCCAGGCGTTTTTACATAGAAATGTTGTCTGCTTCTCTTCTTCTTAAGTAGCTATTCTATGACTAAGCTCCATGTGGTTAACTATTCCATGCTTGTCTAACCATTTCATCATTGCAATATTTTTGTTATAACGACACATTTGAGTGAGTTTTAGCAAGATTTGATACTACCACATCCAACACAGGACATGTAGGCTAACTGTGACTATCGAGCTCTTCTTTGGTCAGCCTGTCGTCACCATGTTCCCAAGGTTGTTCTGTCACATGTGTTGGATGACCTACTTACAAGGCTTCGAAAGAACTTTAACTCTTACCAATCGTGAGGCCACTGTGAGCGGCCAATTTTCAATGAGTTTGATATAATAATCGAAGGGGTAAAGGTTAATGTCATGTCAGTGATGGGATCAATCGACGAACCACTGACAGGACATAAAAGTTCTTTCGAAGCCTTGTAAGCAGGGTGACGTCTGGAGACTTGGAGGTTTCGATGTGTTGGTTATCAAACTGTCGATCAGTCTACGACGATTGTCATGATTCGATTCTACAGTGTTTAGCCAGAGTGCGTAAGGCTCTATTGGTGAGTGCAGAGAGAATATGCTTAAGCTTGCTGGTTCAGAGCTACCAACTCGACTTGACGACTATAAGGTGTTTATCGAGCTGCACTTGGTTTTCCTCGATGGAGAAGAAGCAGAACGCCGAGTGACATTTAAGAGACCGAGAGCTCTGCACGAGGCCAGATGATTGTCGAAATTAACCTATTCGATCATGATAATTTGTCTGTTTGAGCAGCAGATTCAAGATCTACATTGTGGAATGATCATGACACTTCACCAAGTATCAAAAGTAAGTAACTTTGTCAACTTTGCAACCCTCGTCTACAGCATCTGGTGGATTATGACTAACTCTATGGAGGATGCCCCATGAAACGACTTGAACTTATATCAGTCTCTGTTGAAGTATTAGGATGTTCTTTCAGAGATCTCTAGTAGTGCCATTCGAGCCTTCAAGTTGCATCTCTGGTATCTGACTGTAATTGGTGTCTGTTGTGCTGTGGAGCAAAAAAGGTTTAGAAGGATGCACGATGTGATCTTGCCAACAAACTGCTAGCCATCAAGTAGAGATTTTGTAAGGGATTTGGCAATCCCAGGTTTCTATCATCAGTAACATTAACAACAACCCTGGCTGATCTGGTTACGGTTGACTCGTGGTGTGTTTTTCACCTGATACAGTTGGATCCACAGTTTTTTAAAGAAGAAGTTGCAGTCTGGCCAAGTTCTGCCACGTATCAGTTGTTACTGATCAACCTGCAGGCATTGAACGTAGTTAATGACTGCTGAAGCTCAGTTCAGACTTTTTGAGCTCAGCTAAAGGAGAAGAACATTATCAAAACGTGCTGCAGGTTGTTGAGCACGATCATAAGCGATGGCCAAATGTCCATAGAAGCGACAGTCCCGCAAAATGACTTACGGTGCTACACTTGATGCACATTGCACATATGTTAAATTTATGTTACATTATTGTTTCTTTGACAGATACTGCATGCCTTTAACTAATCTGCTTCACTATTTTCTGGCTTGTGTTGCATATACAGCACAATGAAACTATAACTGAAAAACCTTCTCTTATTTCGAAAAACTTTCATTTTCGTCATTTAAAAAAAAATTAAAGTGCTCGATGGACCCCCTAGATGATGAGTAAACTTCCTGAAACTTTTAAGGATAGTTTCTTTTAGTAATTTAAAAAAATTAATATATAGACAGACAGACTCCTCCTGAAAAATTTCAAAAATCATGGGGCGTTTGATGTACCCTAGTGATGACAATGATGATGATGATCATTATGAAGGTAGCTTGGTATTGATGAGGATTTGTGATGTTGTCTCAAAAGGTGAGGCAGAAAAGGCAGAGCTGTCAACTACTGTCCAGGACAACATCGAACAGTTGAGAGTAAGAACCAGCCTCAGTTTTACATGGAAATGATGGTGTAGCGGAGGTCAAGGGGTAGAAAAGAGAACAGCAAGACGAGATATTAACAGACATATCTTTACATATTTTACGTATTTATTTATACATTATTATCATGCTCCCTAAATTAAAATGGTGATCATATGAAGACAATGAGAGGCTATGTCCAATAGACTGAAGACTTAGTTCATGAGAAAATTCAGATTTGATTTTCAGTTTCCAAAATTTTCCTAAAGTGAGCTCTATTTAGCACTTGCTATTGGAGCTTCTGCTCTTTATGCTAGTGATGTTGCCATTCATCTACAAGACTATCACCCCACCCCTCCATAAGAGAGAGATAAACAGTGAGAGAGAGAGAGAGAGAGAGAGAGAGAGAGAGAGAGAGAGAGAGAGAGAGAGACCAAGACAGACCTGCACATCTTTTCTTAGAAATGCTAATTGAGGCCTAGCTACACAACTGCGCTGAAACATTCTGCATGAATAACGTATTACAAATTGCTGTACAAGGCAAATCACAACAAATCTAATCTAATATTTCAAAACTTCTGTAGTTCCATTATCATGATGCACAAGACACCAGAAAGCAGATGGTCACTTTTAAGAAAAAGAGAGTTGTATAATCACAACACCATTTGAGAGTCATGATGCCTAGAGACTGGAATAGAAGCTACAAAGGCTAGTGTCTAATGTAGTATGGTGACATATATAGCACCTTATTATTACACAATACACATGCATCATCAATGATTGGATGCTCTTGAGCAAAACTGGATTCATGAGGCTACAGACAGTACAATTGTGTTTGATAAAATAATTCACTTGGTGATAATTATGGGTTTATCTTTTCTTTGAAGGAACTCTCAGAGCAGTTTTCTCAGCTCAGTCTGAAGGCTAGTGATCGTCATGCAGAACTAGCACAAAAAAGTTAGTAACTTTTTTGTTAATTGCTCTTTTTATGGGTATTGCTGGGTAGCTGCATGATTTTGCTGATACAACGTCTGCAGGACTAAATGAGTTATGACAAATTGAAAGCTATTGGTAGTTCGATGAGTAACTGTGCCATATAATGCCATGCCACCTGAACTTATTCAGCACTCCATGCTCAATTGATGAATACTATTTAAATATTGGAGAGTGCCTGCATTTTTTAGACTGCCACTATAGAAATTTAACAGAGATGATGATGACGACGATGATGACGTCAATGATGTTGATGATGAGGAGACATGTGGGGTGCTGGTGGATTTTGGTTCACCTTGATAAAAATTTTCTCAAACTCATTCAGACCCCTCTTGATGAATTTGTGGGACTGATGCTAGGATTAACCCTTACCCTCCAATTATTATATCAAAGGCATTAAAATTGGTCGCTGTGAGCGGCCTCAGGAGTGGTAAGGGATAATGCCAGTTACCTTGGTTTTGTTTTAGTGGTCATTGAGCAAGCTGGCAGAAATGCTCAGGAGAAGGAGTTTACTCTACTCATCTCTCAATTGCAAGCTGAGGTTTGTTGCAATGTACTTCATATGTTGACGTTTATAATGAATTATTATTAATCGAACATTTTGGAATCATTTTCGTGACTGTGTAAGCACGACAGACATGCTGCAGTATTGCCTCTGTGTATCACCAGGCAGTTGGCTTCTTTCCATGCAACAAGTTCCTTCCATGGCTCTCTGTATTTGTTTCATAACAGGAAAGCAAAGAGGTAGCCATTTGGATTACTTTGTTTCAACACTGTTATGCTTCTGTGTACAATAATCTGTTTTTGCAGAGTTGTCAATTTTACTTAAATTTTGATATCGTCTGACTTTTTATCTCTCTGCCGATAGAAAGTAAGCAATTAGGAGTTACGATTACCATAGGAACAAATTAATTTGTATAGCATTTGTGTGAATTCTCATGCTGTGTTAGTGCACAAGCACGCGGGATGATTGCATGATCGAGAACGGAGTGAGTACATGTAGGTAACATTCTTTAAAGGAGGCTAAAGACAACCTAGGACATGGCTAGGGTTGAGTAGCGCAGAAGAGAATAGTGAGGAATCTGCACGACATAAAGCTCCTCATATTTTGTATAATGAAAATGCAATATAAAATATATTAGGCCCCATTAATAAGTTCAACTTCTATAGCTGTGGTGCATTATGATTATACACCTGGTATCAACTGATGGCATAATACAACCAAGTTGTAATCAGGTAAGGCCAGGCATTGCTGGATGGAAGTGTTTAAAATTAGCTATATGTAAAATGCACTTTTCAAAACTGGTTTTTAGAGGTTCTAGCACAGTGCCAGATAAACAAAATCACAAATGCCCTCATAACTGTATCCAACTGCTGTATTTTGCTTGTTTAGGTATGCCAATGCAAAGAGGAATGCACTGACATGGAGCACCGCCTAGTAACTTTGCAGATGGAATGCGAAATGAAAGATAAAGAAATCTTGTCACTTCGGACAGAGAATCTGGAGAAAAATGAAGAGTTTCTTAAACTGTCCAAAGCCTATAGCGAGAGGGAGAGCTGTATTGCATCTTTGAACTTGAGATGTGATGAAAATGGAATAAAGATTGAATTGCTAATGAAAGAAAATGAAGAACTTAGAAGTACTATTGACTTGATAACACTGGAGATTCATGGCAGGGAGGAAAAGATAAAGTCAATGGAAAAGGATTTTTCTGAAAGGAAATCCTTTATTACTGAACTCCAGGCTACCATTGATGAACTTCAGCTGAAGCTTCATGTGCTTCAGACAAAATTTGGTAATAAATTTGTCTATGGCTGATTTTACTGCATTATTAATATATAGTAATTGATTGATCATTGATCTTGATTGACTGACCTAGTGGGTCACTGGCTGGCTAGCCACCTAATTAATTGTTGGGGTCTACTGATTGGTTGGTTGTTTGGTTGGATAAATGATTTATTGGTTAGTCAATTGTTTGGTTGTTGTATTAAATTACTACTTTATTTATTTATGAAGTTAGTATTTGTTTTAAAATATTTTAGCACTTTAATAATCTCTTGATCAAACTGTGGTTTGTTGCCTATTTAGATGGATGATTGATATGTTGGTTGCTTGGTTGTTGCACTAATTAATAAATTAATTAATTGATTCATGAAGTTTTAGTTTTTGTTTTCAGTATTTTAGCTTATAATTAAATTCTTTTGTTTTTTTAAAGATGAAACTGTGGAGGCAACAACAAAAGAATTGGCTGATACCAAGGTGATTTTCATCAACCTAAGTTAAAAAATAACTTTTTTTGCATTTTAAATTGAATAAATTTCTTTCTTTATTTTGTTTTTAGTTTATTTTTCAACCATTTTGGACTTTGTAATGGCTTCATTTCCAAGATGACATTTATTTATTTATTTAGGAGTTTAGGCCTATTATGATCGATTTTGTACTCCTTGTTTGAGATTGATAATTGTTTTTTTATTAGATGTATGGAGAGCAGCAACTTTCTGCAATGCAAGAAGCAATGAATGAGGAAACGACAAAGCTTTTCGATAAAATAAAGATGGATCTAGAAAAAAAGAGGCCAGTTGTTAATTTTTACTCTGATTTTGAAATAATTTCATGATGCAAATGTTTATATAGTGCCTTTCAGAACTTGCTGATGACATAATTTATAATTCTTCTATTAGAGATTGTATTTATTAGTTTTGAATCCATATTGAGGATATTAAGTTTACCAAATGTGGCATAATTCCTCAATTTTGACTTACAGACGGACTAATATTATTCAAGGATTAATAAATATAGATTGAACCACTGTAGAATGGGACAGAGTGGCTTAACTGCAAATAATAAACGATTTGTAATGGTATTATTATTATTTAAAAAAATAGCTTCCCCAAATTTCTTAAATGGAGCATTTTCTCCAATGTTTCTATGGTGTAGACACCTCTGGCATGAGGTAGGATATAATTCCACAAACATGAAACATTATGCTTGGGGTAAAATGTTTTTAAAAATTGGGCTTTGTTCCCAAGACCACCTGGAAAAGTCTTTCTGAAGACAATGATTTTGTTACAATGGATACAGATGGAAAGTTACAGAAGTGTCTTCTTCATAATATAAACGAGCAGCAGATGGCCAACAGTATAAACATTTGGTCATAATGAAAATAGGGCAAAGATTCTCAATTGTGACAAGATGGCATATATGTTGCAAGCTGTCCAACATATTTGGCAGATTTATATGTTGCAGCCTGTTCAGCTGCTCAAAGTACAACATATTTTAAAGCCTCTATTGAGATTGTTGTATGTGACAATTACGAGGTGGAGCAAGTATGGATGACTGTATTGTCCCAAACTAAGTACATACCACCAGTCTTAGGTGTCGTGGTAGCACCTTTCTGGCCGGTAACCATCAGTTTATACAAAAATGAATGGATGCTTTTGTGCATTGGATATTTGTATTTTGGAGTGCTTGCCTAATGGGGCATGTTTACCATTGAACAATTCATATTGTTACTCATAAGCTCCAAGTTTTGTAAACTCAAAATTTCTTAAATGCTATATGCTAAAGCACCAGCTTATCACTACTTTCACGATAGTTTTAATCAACACTGTATTGTTCTGGTGATTTGATCATTATTATAATTGTCATTATTTTTACAATTTTAATTATATATTTACAATTATACATTTTAAACTAAAACATGTCCGAAGAAATAAAGACGTCTTGTGTATTTTCAGCCAGGAACTAGACCTGTGTAAGCAAGAGTTTGAGGTTTTGTGTGAGCAACACAGATTACTCAAAGTTAAACTGGATTGTCGTGAAGATGAATACTCAAGAACCATAGCACAATTTCAGGTTTCATGCAGTTTATTCCAAGTTGGCATATGTACCATGTATATATTGTATGTGCGTATATATGCATATTTAATGATGATATTGTTTATTGTTATGTAATAACATGCCAGATGTAATACCGCAATTTAATAGACGATCTAGGAGAATGTTATTAGATCTGTTGTTGACAGACATTTCATATTCTTCTGCAGAACTCTAGATATATTTATGTATTTTAGCATCCTTTCTAGGCAGTTCATCATGACCCTGGGCCTATAATCTTATTCTTTAGGGGTGTTTAGTGGGTGATGGAAGCAGGGATTCAGTACATGGTTATGGTTCCTCTCAATGTTCTGGAGGACACGGTCTGATACATACGCATATCCCCACCAGGTGGGCGAATCGTACAGTAGACGGGATGCTGTTGTTGCCTCTGCAACTACATTCAATACATCATGCAAATGCATCACGAGACAGATTGTGAGTCCTTATCATGCACAGTACTTGAAGCGATGCAGGGCTGACGCCGATTATTTCCTTCACATGGGGAGTCACACTGAGATTATTTCAAAAGGTGACTCCAAGAATTTTCAGTGTTTCAACCTGAGTCAGTCCTTCTGTTAGCAGTGGCAGCTCCACTTTTCCTCCTCCTGCTGCTGGCATCTCTCTGGATTTGGAAGCCTTGAGTTATTTCATTTAGCCCACATTAAGACAGCCTAAAGCTCTTTCTTGACAGTTTCTTTAGATGACAAGCCGACCAACAGATAGGTGTCAACTGCATATATGTTCATCATGTTTGTATTTGTCTGTATGTGTATGCGACTATGTGTGCTTACTGTATAAAGTGTATATAGAAATATATGTAATGTAATGTAATCTGAAACATTTATATAGCGCCCTTCAAGATATTTACTCAGAGGCGCTCTCTGCGCTGGCCGTAATGATGTTAAATGACACTGTTAACAAAATAACAAAAAATGCATCTATTAGCAAAACTATGCACAGTTAGCTTAAAAGAGTCATCAGTGGTGGGCCCTTGCACAAGCGTGGAGTTATTAATCTGCACTTTTATTGCGGCCGTGTCTAATGCTGAGTGCATCAGTCAATGACGCATCAAATCCAATCGCGATCAGGTCAATTCCAGGGGGTCAGTCCAACCAACCAAGCAGCGGATTCCCGTCGACAGCTGACAAGATGGCATGGATGTTCAGAATCTCTGGGCCAAGTGGTGTCGATGAGTAGAGTGACAACTGTCAACCCATGTGTATGTGTGTATGCAAGTAACTGCACATTTATCCACCCAAAATTACTTTTGGTGGCACACACCCCTATTTAATACTTTTCTATATTATTTCCATTATAGAAGGTTGCGTGTTACAATGGTAATGTGTTAAAACTGAAAAACTAACGCTGACTGGCTTGCCCGATGAAGATTTTTTTAATGGATTTTGAAGTGAAGACATTTTAAGTTTTTTGGACCTAACAAGTAGCAACATTCTCGAGCAGTTCAAAGAAAACAATAGGTGTACTTGTTCCATTCTCAACAGCATATATTTGTGAAACCAGGTTTTTCCGCTCTTCTTCATGTGAAAACAAGTTTAGAGACTTCCTCAATGCTCAGCACGACATATTTTATACATAATCGAAAACAAGCATGAACAAAAGTCACATTAAAATGATTTTATTTGATATTTCTTATATTTTGAATTTTCTAGTCAATAAACAGTTAAATAATCATACTACTAGTAACTAGTTCATTTAGTTAGTAGTAGTGACTGATAATTTGACCCCAAAATTCAAGGTTTCCATTTTATCTTCGGCACAGAAGGTGCGGGATGGAATTTCAAAATTTTGGGGGTGCCAACATAGAAAAGTGTTAAGAACTACTGTCTGAGGAGTGAAGGAACATGCATATTGTATAAGTCATAACTTGTTGCAGTTTTTAGGTAAATGCTCAGTTTTTGCAGTGAGTAATGCAGCATACAGGTCTATATTCCTTCATTAATTTTACCGTTTTGCACTTATTTTGTAGGAACTACTTGATACATGTGTTGAAATTGATTCTTGCTGTACAGAAGATAAAAACAAGCTTGCTGAATTTTGTGAGTTTTTTTTACATTTGAATGAACTCTATAAATGAATTCTGAGAATGAATAAAAGAGTGCTTTTGAACGTAGTAGATATATATATATATATATAGTTTCAAACTCAGAAGAGCCAAACCATAATAGATAAAAACATAAGAGTATACTGAACTAAAATAACTAGTTATGAATTACAGTTGATGTGAGAAATTATCTGTTGTCTCTTTTTCAGTGAATAATCTTATTGTGGAGCTTGGTGAATTTCTGCTGATTGATAAATGTTTGGAAATTCAGGTGAGCAGAAGTTTCTTCTGAGTGAGACATATTTTGCTGAAATTTATTAATCTAGCTCCTTTTTGTTCTTTATCCCCATCATTACCTTGATACATAATCTTTATTTGAAGCATATAATCAATGAGTGATTTCCTCACTCCTCTACCTGCACTGTGCACTGATAGGACAGTCAGGCAATTACAACAGGTTGACCATGGATGGTTCTTATGGTTGTTTGCAGATGTGAAACAGGTCAGAAGAAAATGATGTAGTATGAAAGAATGTCTTTGCAAAGTCGACTATATTATAGCGCCTGCGAGGAGTTTGCACAGTGCCAATTATTTCGTCCACAGATGTGCCTGAGGACATGATTAGGGGTCTCATAATGAACAAGATGGTTGAGGTTATGAGGGCATGATCTGACAGTGCCGCATGAGCAACTTGCAGATCCGCTACTGCACAATCCATTGTCCTGTTGATCAAACCCTTGGTTAGGATAGCCTTATTGGCTACTTTTTGCTAAATTAGCACTTTTCCTTTGAGGTTTTGCACTTTTATTCATAATTGCTCCCACTCCCTTTCTTCCTCACTTACTTTCAATTCCTCACTGCCATTATATACCATTTGAACATCTTTTTTCATTCTCTCTTTATATGCAATGCTGGTTAAACTGACTGATCTATAGCAACACTCTGGAGAACAGCAGAGCATTACACAGGCCAAATGTGTACAGTTCAAGGACAGACTGGATCAGTTGCAGAACCAGATTAAAGCCCTTCTGACTAGTACTGTACCCTGCCTTGCAGAAGACCAAGCCAAAGATTACAAAGCATTGAGCACAAAGCAAGAAATTGAGGTTGGTGAAACCTTTTACATGTACATGTAGTTCTAACAATTGCATCATATTCTGCCAACAGGGTGCAATATATGAAGCGGGTGAAAGACCCCCTACATACACGCGGCATCTGCACTTCAATATGTCTTGAATTATGTTGTATTTAAACACCATAAAGTACCTCTACTAGTAGGGTGAACTATTTAGAGGTTATCCCAGTGTGCAAGACCTCGGGAGAGGAAATATGTTTTGAGAATAGCAAAAAAGGAGGAGGTGAGGTTACCAGCTAGACTTTGAGGAAAGTAGATGGAGACAATGCATTCCAAACCCGTTGGGGCAAAGGACCAGAATTGAGTCATAGCTGTTCTAGTATGAGAGACTAGAAGATCAAGTCTTTTTGAAGGGTGTTGTGGACGATTCCAGGATACTAGAAGTGGCAAAGTATCACATCAGGAAGAGATTTTGGGGCAAGACCCTGTTGTGTCTTGAAGACCAGATGAGAATTTGGAATTTATTGCTTGCATTTGTGAGTGTAGTTTTCAACTGCGTGTACAATTTTAAATAATTGAATGGTCATAACTAATTTAACTAATCATATCTAAAATTGCCCATACATAGCTACACAACTGTATAATTTAATCAAAGCTGATGTCTTAACTTGCTAGAACATGTCAGTGTACATGTGTGTGTGTGCATTAGGATTTATGTATGCATCTGTGTTTGTAGCAGTTGGGCATTCTTGCATCTAGTCATTTATTACTTTACACTATATATGTGGCATGGTTATTTCAGAGAATATCTAACATTCATCGGGAGCTTAGTGGCCTGCTATTTGAAGAGCTGAAAAATGTTAAAAGGAGTTGTGAGTTCTGTTTTATATTTCCAATTAAATGCCTATGATGTCTTGCATCTTTGTTCCTAATGTTTAAAAGGTTCTACATAAATGAAATGACAATTCATACATAATTTTTACTTTGCTGATTTTATTGTATGATTTTGATGTAACAGTTGCACCAGTGATCCTAATTTCCATTTATCTTTAAGCAGGAACTAATTTAAGCCCATAATGGGCTTTAACAAATGCAATGTAGATGTTCTGTTACTGTATGTTGCAATTACAAGGTTCTTGAATGACTCCATTGTTAAAACACTGTACTCAAAGTACCATGTATAATGTATATTTTTATTATGTAAGTGACTAACTTGGACTTGCTTGTGTAGTGATAGATGAACTACAGGAAAGAAGGAAATTACAGGAGGAATACAGTGGGTTGTTGCAAAGATCAGAAACTGAAGTATGATTTATCTGGACATTTTTTCGACAACTTTAGTCATAATTCAAAATCACTAAAAATGGCAATTTCTGTAAACTAACAATTACTGTAACTTTTCGTTTCTGCATACTTTAGAATTAGAATTTCTACTGCCTTAAAATTTTTGTTATCTTATCATTTCTGTTACCTTACAAGTACTGAACAAACATTGCCTTAGAATTTTGTCTTAGAATTTATGCAAGCTTGCAAGTTTAACAACCTTATATACTGTAGGACTACACTTACATTTTTTGCAGTCTTTCATTGCCATAACCATACAGTGTCTTCTTGCATTTTAGTAGGCTTAAAATTTCTGTAACAATTGTAATAAACTCATGCCACATATAAATCATTGCTGTGCATTCTGTGTGCAGATTGAGCAACTTCGTAGTGAGAAAGGTTCGGGTGATGAGGCGTTGGTCCACTACAAAGAACTCGTCACTGAAGCAGAGAAAAAGCTTGGCATCTTTAAGGATGAAGTTGAAAATCTGGCGACAGAGAATCGTATGCTGAGAACCAAACTGGAAGATGGTCAAAAAGAGTATGCATGTTTGACGACCAATATTGAGGTATGAATTCAGTGAAGGAAATGAATAATTGGAGATAATGATTGTATATCAGTGATTAAAATGCATGGTAAGAGATTCATCTCTTTAATTGGAAAGGATGCAGTCTGTAACCAGTTCATAGCAACATTCGATACCAGTGTACATGGACCTTATGTTTATTACCAGCCTACTAGTAAAAGCAGCAAAAAAGAATTATATGCCCACTGAGGTTAAGGCCTATCTCTATTCTCAGTTTAAAACTGGTGCGTGATTTAGTTTCTAGGTAGTACTCTTATATCGTCCACTTCAAAAACTAGCGCTAGCACTCTTACATCTTCCCTTTAAAAACAAGTTAAGTCAACGAAAGAAAGTATTTCTTTTTATGTGCTCTGAGCAGGGCTGTTAATATTGTATCGTATAAAATATCGCGATACTTTGGTATCGTGATACTTTTGTCAGTATCGCAGCGAGTATCACGATAGTTTTATTTTGTTGTGTATCGCGATACCTATTTTTAGCCTGTCAGTGATACTCAATACCAATACTTTTTCTCCCTGAAATTTATGTTGTTTCTGAAGAAATATGAGAAGTTAATCGTTTCGCTTTGATAAGTTTATGCCTATATATATATATAGCCTATTTTTGCTATATAGATCTATCCTTGTCGCGAACATACATGTATGGAATGATTTGTAAATAGAGAAATGACCGAAGTAGGCCTGTGTCCTTTTGCGTTCTGGTAGAAGTGGATTGCCTAATTAATTTGGCCACTTCTAAGAACCAATATGCACAGGATTGGAAAGTCCGTATAGATGTTCCTTTGTGTCAACAGTTTTGGGCAATATTCCAAAGCCAGAAGTTTAAATCCTTTTAAAATAAGTTTAAATAATAAGTTAATTCATCAACCTTTAGTCATGAAATCAAATTTACGAATAACTACCGGGTATGTCAGCAAAATGCAAAAAATGCTGTTGGATGTTTAAAGCACCATATTTTCAAATAGAAGCAAAATTTAAATTGGGGCGGCATCTGTGTTTAAGAATAAAGAATATATATATATATGCGTGCACACGGAAATATGACGAGTAACCATTGCTGTTATCTAGATTCCTTGTGATCAGCCAAATTTGGCAAATTTTTTTATAATTATCGGTGCATGAATTCTAATTCATGCTATGGTCGAATTTAGCAAGCCTAGTGAAAAGTATTGGTTAAAGTATTGGTATTGGTATTGCAATACTTTTCAGAAAAAGTATTGGTATTGGTATCACGATACTTTTAATTAGGAAGTATTGGTATTGCTATTGCAATACTTTTTTCCAGTATTGTTAGCTGCCCTGGCTCTGAGTCCATGATTTAGTTTGTGTAGCAAGATGTACGTTTCACAATGCGTCCAGAACATGTAATGACTGGTGCTGGTCTGCTGTCAGAGTTCTTTACAGTTGACATTTTTGGTGTCATGTCATGTCACATCGTCATTGTCGCTTCGCAACGGTTGACTACATGAATGGGAAAGTGATGTCCAATGCTTTCTGTCTTGTACGATGTTCATTAAGCTTGTGCCTCTTAAACCAGTCCACGCCATGACATTGTCAAACCAGCAGATTCTGGGTTTTCCACAACTTCGGCTTCCTTCCACTATACCCAACATTACACAGTTCTCAATACTGTCTTTAGGCTGTCTCACGATGTGCCCAGTACCGCAGTTTTCTGGATTTGATGTGGCCCAACAGTTTGCAGTCAACTTTCGCCATTTGATACACTTGTTTGGTGGTCACCATTGCTGCCCATGCAATTCTGAGCAGTTTCCTCATGCACTTGTTCTCAAATGCTTGTATGCGTTTCTATTCTTTCTTTATTGTCCACGCCTCACAACCAAACGTTGCTACTGGCCACACCAAGGCCTTCATGAGTCGCAGTTTGGTGTAAAATCTGATTTCAGATTCAAGTATTCACAGCTGGAACAGTGTGCATTAGCAGACTTTCACTTCTGTATCCCATGATGATGGGGTTCTGAACAGAATGTTAAAAGGCGCAAAGTGCACCTTCGATTGATTCCATCATCACAATGAGCATATGTTCTACTGGGAATGACTTCTGTTTATCAGCTTTGCATGATTCAGTGTGATCATCATATTTCACTCAGAACAACGAAACCATTTGGCTGACTGTTCAATTTGTACTTCGATTTTTATAATTTTATTGCCTGACCTTTCCTTCTGATAAGGCTATCCTACTGCATTTGAAATTCCCATTTCAAGGTGCCTGTATGTTATTGGTAAGCTGTGTGTCTAGTCCATTATCTGAAATTTTTTTTAAAGTGAGACATGCCTACCTTAAGATCTTATGAGGAAGATTTCAAGGAGCCTAATGGTTTGGATGGTGCATTCCTCCATTCTAGTATCATGAGAATGGCTTCTGAATTCACCTGTCTTGCTGGTTATTTGCATCACAGTTTACATGTCATTTGTCAACCATGCCGTTTAATTGAGAATATCACAGCAAATTTGTGATGTGCTGAGGTTCCTAGTTGTCAGCGAATTTAGTGAATACTTGAACTGGTAAATCACATTTTAGGTATTATAATAAAATTGTTTGTTGTTGATGGGCTAATCTCTCACATATTCATTGTGCACACTACACACTACAGTCAAGTAAACTGCACACCCAAGAATGTTAAATGCACCCTTTTGCCAGAAAGCACACTATTTTAGACCCTACTCTTCTTCTCACGGTACACACTGATAGTTCCATTTGAATTGCATATACAAGTTGGCATCAGGCTAATACAATTGTTGAAAAATGAAAAATAGTCAAAGCCCACACTGTTCTGACATATCCAACAATAATTGTCCTACTTCTTGTTAAATAATTATATTTATTTTATAGAAATTGCAGATCGATTTGAGACAAGTTGAGACTTCAGCAGAAGAGACTACAAAGAAACTTACTTGCCAAGGTAAGAAGAGGTGTAATGGATTTTGGTGAGGTAAGGTCAGGTAAAGTGTAATGAGACGATTTTTTTGCATGCAAAATTGTGTGCATATGTTGGTGTACATTGAGCAATGTGGTCTTGATGGTTTGACCGTTCAAAAGGCACTATGCAAATTTTTCAAGATGAACTTCAAACATGCTTTTGAAGTGCGGTATGTAAATAATCCAAGGCTAGTTAATTGGAAGCCAAATGGGGTGTAACTAATCTAAGGTTAGTTAATTGGAAGCCAAATGGTCACAACATATCTTTGCTGTACATAAAGGTATATATAGCTCGTATTTGCTTGTTCATAATAAGGTTGTAAAATGTTTTTCAAATATAATAAGTGAATAAATAGACTGACCAACGAGTTGAAAAGGGATTTTTTTATATGACGAACCGTCACGCTATAAGGTCTTCTTACGATAACCTGAACATGGGTAAGGTCGAGGTGCAAAATGAAAAATTGTGTTACTCTTAGCCAGTTACAGATACCTAGTGAACGTTGTGGTTACAGACATTTCCAATATCTTAATATGTGAAGTGAACTAATGCTTGTTTAGCTCGTAGTTTCCCACATTTCACATTTCTTACATTTCATAAGCAACGTCTTTATTATTTACGATTCAATTTTCACAACCTCTTTAGAAAACTGATTATGTTATTAGAGATTAGTGCATATATACAGTTTCGATTAAATTGCACTGTCAGTAAAGGGTTGTTTATAAGAAACATATATTTGTTTGTATAATTATGTCATCACACTTCTGTCGGGCGTTCTTTTGTTGGCGCTGTTTTGTCCGTCACTCTTATGCTGTGACACGGGTTGTTGTGTTACGGTTTACTGGTGACAACACTAAAAAGAATTCTGTTTGTTTATCTGCTTAAAAAAATGGAAGTGGAGATGACAATTGAAGAGAGAAATCGTCTTCAGAATAGTCTCAATTGCCTGCTGGCCGATGCTCAGAAAGAGGTATAAATCACTCTACTCACATTGGAGTAAAATAAGCTTTCAATGGGGTGCTTTAGAAATTTGGAGATTATGATTACGATTACGGCATTCTCATATTGATGGAGAACCTAAGTTCAGGGCAATTGTGGATCACATGAGTTCGGTTGATATGCTTCTTATCGGGCTCTACATGTATTTAAAATCGTCTAATACAAGAGACCCATCTTTGCACCGAATTTTACTCCAATGTTTTAATGACTTCATCTTGGAACCAGTTGTGTCTACTACCAATGGGGGATTTGGGAGAACAATCTCCCAGGGTTGCCAGAAATTGTGTTAGCGTTTTGGACATAAACTGGTGAGGGTTGTTGATTGTAATCAACAACCCTCACCAGTTTATGTCCAAACCATTATATTACATAATATAATGGTTTTGAGTGACTTCTGAGTCGCTGATATATAAGTCGACCAGAATCAGGTTTTCTTCTCCCATTCCAGATGTAGATCCACTGCTTGGAACTGAGCAAACTTATATCCTACTCAGAATCAGCTGTGCTGACTTTGTGGGCTTGATAAGGTAATAGTAGAATACCATTCTAATGGTATTCTTCCACATTGACAATCATGTTGAAGGTACTCTTTCGAATATGAGGTCTCTCAGAGTAATCGTAATTTTTGAATGATGAATATGTTTCTGATAAGGAGGTTAGTTTTGTAAAGAACAGTTTATGTTTATGAATCTCCATTGTGGATTTTGTAAGTATTTATTTTACTGTATTTATTTACATTTGTTTAGACATACATACTTACTTTTTTAAACATACATTCTGCAGATTTTGAACCTTTAAGACTTATATTTATTTGCGATTTTATTTATTACAAGCATGGATTTTACCATGCATATGAGTTTAGGCCTACTTATGATTATTTTATTTAAGTATTGTTTGAGCTATATTTATTAGCATTTTATTTTAAGTGTAAATTTATGTATAATTATATTTATTTTTATTTTATTTGAAATTATGATTATTTTTGCAGATCAGTGATTTGAAAAAGCTTGTAGACCAGATGAGAACTGGAAAGGAAGCAGCTGAGAATCAAATGACTTCCTTAGCTGCTCAGTTATCAAACTCTCTGACGAGCTATAAGAAAGGATGTGATGATATTGTTGCAAGGAAAGATCGAGAGACCGATGAAGAGAGGAAGAAGACTGCTGTGGAAATTGAAAGCCTCAAACAAAAGGTACTGTACATGTGAACAGTATTGCCAATTCAACAGCACAATACTATATTAAAAAAATCCTAGTCTTCCATATGCTGTTTACTTCTTGGTGGGTGTGTTGATCTTGCCTTTCTTCACAAATCATACATGTTAAAGTGCTTACCTTCCTTTAACTATTCTAGCACCAAAGTTGCTTGATAACCTTATAGCTACCTTGGACTCAGGAATTGAGGCCTCTCTTTATCTTACCTTTGTTTTCAGATTTTCCCTCTGAATTTCAATCACTGTTTGAATTCCTTTGTTTATTTTTCCTTCCGAAGTCCTAACAATTGACTTGAGGAGATACTGTGAATACTCTGCAAACATTCCAGGTTCTTTGTCTTTGATTGTATACTATACACCTCTTTCCCTGATCTATGCACTTATAACTCGATCGAGTTGCCATTACAAATACCTCTTCATCTGTTATACTTGCCCAACTACGGTATACTGCCATCACTGCTCAGGTTTCTTTCTATCACAAACTACCTTCCACTTACTCTTTCTCTATTTATTGTCCTTGGTAAATGTTCATTGTCCCAAAAAAATTTATGCTGATGCCCAGCGAACACAGCTATCGAATTTACTGTCCGCTAAATTTAATTTATCTGAAATTCTATATTAACAGATTTATGCTAAATTTCAGAGGGCTGATGGACACCCTTCCAAGCCCTAGCATTGCTTTGGTATTGCTGGCTTTAGAGGCATTAGTGAAAGCTGCATTTCCAGCTTCTCATATTCTGGTGTCTGTGATCAATGTATAAATCCACCTTCTTGTTTAGTCTGATCACCAGAGATCTCCTCTCAAAGTGGTGAATGAGATCATTTGCCATAAGCAAGTGCACAGTAATGTAATACCCATCTCACTCTTTCCTTGCCAACAGGCTCTTTGAATTCTTCATGACAAGATCTTGACTATGAGACTTACATTTTTTCCAGTGTTCCTTCCTCTGATGACCTATTAGACTTCAATGCTTGAATGCGCCTTAGACATTATTGCACTACCTTTCTGAAAGAAAGCTTGCTTGGAATGCTTGGATGTCCTGCATGCCTTCAACGTAATCAAGTTTGCGGACGATATGTACCTACCTGTCGGCTCGAGCCTTCTCTTGACAAGGATATAGGAATTTGAGCATATATCCGACTGGGCAGGGATGAAAAGCTATGCCTGAATCCAATAAAGACTAGAGAATTCATTGTCTTTAGGTAAGATTGGTGATGCATGCACAAGCCCCTCGGATTATTCCAGAAGCCACGTGTGTCAATTCCATCCTTGTACTAGGAGTTACCTTCAGCTCTGATCTTGAGATGGAAAGCATTTGAATGTAGTACTGGCAAGTTGTGCCTCACCTGTATATGCCCTCCGAATGCTTTGTTCTCATGGCCTGTTGCCTTCTCATGGCCTTTTGCCTCTAGTCACACATATAGTGGCAATAATGATGACTGTTGCAACCCTAATGTATGCCTCACTCGCTTGGTGGGGTTTCACTCTTGCTCATGATAGCTCCTGAGAAGGATGAAACGCTTGTGGCTTCCTTCCTTCGTCCTTCTGACCCAGCTGTTTTGCAGCTGGCATATTCAACCAATGCCTGTGTTATTCAACGAATGCCTGACTGTTTAGGGTTACCATTGTGAACTCACATCATGTGCTAAACAGCAGACATCCAGAGATGCTGGCAACAAGTAGGATATACTTGGAATATAAAATTATACCCTGCATCAGAAGGATGACAACTGCTTCATGCCACGCCACTTTTATAAGGACATGTATTAGCTGTATGTTATGTCATTAGGGTGGTCAAAGGGGAGACTTAATGAGTGATACGGACTAACTAGTGTACTGTCTAACTGTGAATGTGTCTAATTATGATTGTAAATCTTGCAGTGACTGTGTCAGCTGGATACTCTTGATTGAAACGAATATTATATGTGATATTGTATTCGTTGATTATTTCATTAGTTGACCAAACTCCAGTTGGAGCTGAACACCTATAAAATGGAGAATGAGGCGATGGTAATGGAAGCAAGGACAGCAACTAACTTGGCTGCCGCTGCTGCTACTACTACTCCTATTACTAAGAGAAAGGATGAGAAGGATGGGACCAGGAGAAAGGAAAAGGATTCGCAAACAACTGACTACAAACCATGCAGTGTTGCCACTCCATTGCAAATCAACAAAAAAGAGGTGAAATTCGGTAGTTAAAAATAATCAAGTAAGTAAAGTAACTTTAAGCAAGGCAATAATAATTGCATTACTGATATAATAATAATAATAATCATGTTAAATTATAATGATATTGATGATAAGATGCTTAGTACACATTTCATAAATGTGTACTAATTTCTAATGTTAGCTGGTTTCCGTTTTTAAACCTAGCGATTGAGTTGAAATAAGTCTGAGTAAGAGACTAATTTTCGAGGTCTACATTTGTTCTAGCTCACTTAAAGAATTTGTTAATCCATTGCAACATACGGATGTGCTTCTTTTAGGCATGAGATCCCCAGTACCTGGATAATAATTAACAGGTTTTGGGACAGCGAGTTACAAGGACATAAAGCCTGAATGACCACAATGACTGAGAAGTGTTTTGAACTTCCCTAGTGGTATCCGGTAAAAATAATTGCCTCATACAGTATGATGACAATGCATCTTAATGCTACATTATTCTCAGAAGATGAAACTGATGGAGTCTTGAAAGCCAACACATTTTGAAGCTTATACATTCTTCTAGTGATGATAAATACAGAGTGAGTAAGAATCCAGCTTAGGCATGTTGATGATACAACCAACTACTATTCTGTCCTTGGAGTCCCTCCTTTGCCGAGTTGTATTCATTGGACCAAAAACCAGATTTCAAACTTTTGTAATAACTGCTCTTTTTGTTTTATCAGTTTCATCTTCTGAGAATAATGTAGCATTAAGATGCATCGCCATCATAATGTATGAGGCTTTTATTTTTTACTAATAAATTTCTTATTCAATCTGTTTTTATCTTAACTATTTAGCTGTATGTTATGATAATCATATCGACAGAGCAGTCATGTTGGGTAGTATAATCTCATCTGTTCTGCAGCAATCTGAATAGTAATGGTCTTGACGTCTGTGTCCCAGACACCTGCGAATTGTACCACTAATTCCTGGATCAGATCCCATGACCCCTCTAACCAGTCATGCCATGCATCCATAGGGATTAACATTCCTTGTGTAGCATTAGCACTTATAGTGATGATGGTCATGATGATGATGACAATTATATTAAGAAACCAATGCCTTTTGTAGAAATAAAGGCTTGCATTCTTTTATCTAATGGTTTTTCCATTGAAATTGCTTCTGTTTTCTGGCACTCAGGTATCTGGAAAGCCTACACCAAAGTCAACTCCAGTTATTGCTGCTGTCACCCCAACCGTTGACAAGAGGCTTATTGCCCCTCGTAGAGGTATTGAAACAAAATCTAGGAATACCTAGACATTAGGATTAGGCATCCTTCAGAGCCTAATGATTGTCTCTGTCTTCAAGATGTTTTGTTCTGTTAGGGCTGCTAGTTCTCTGATGTTGTTTAAGTCTATAACTATAACTAAATCCCATTTTTTCCAGAATGCTTATCATCTCTTGTGGTTTATGGATCCTGATGGATTTTGACTGAGTCTGTACAATTTAGGAATCAGTTTTAAATGGTGTAATTCGTTTTTATGAAATGAATATTTAGACTAAAGTTCGAGGGACAGGGACGCTTCATCGTTTTCCATTAATTATGTTACATTGGTAATGTATCTATATTTGATATTTACATCTATATACAGCTCTCTAGGAACTTCTCAAAAGTATAAATTTATGGAAAGATTATGTTGCACAAATGTGCATTATGTTTCCATTACAGATAAAAAGATGAAACTTTTTGAAGATGAAACTGAACTGCCATCAGTGGACGGGTTTGCGGTTTGTAATTCACCAGTAATCAATCTGCTACAGTGAATAGGCTGGTTCCCACGACTTAGCTTTTGTGGGCGCTTTAGAAATGTTGAAATGTTGAGATTACGATTCACTCATAAAGTTATTAATTCATTTGTTCGTTTAATAATTAATTTCTTAATGCAATCAACAAGTTGATTGTTCTTTAATTGCTTCCAATAATTCATTCAATGTTCATTCATACTTCAACTATAACTTATTCATCCATTTAATAGATTCATTTGAAGAATCATTTATTTCAGTAAATTTGTGAGTTTTATGTATTTTGATTTGCAGAGTGATCTTTTTACACCTCAGCGTGGCATTCTACGTCGATCGAACTCAGTTGCACGAAAGAGAACTGTGATGTTTGCCGCATCTCAGCAAAGTGACGATTCCTCATCCTGTGAACTCGTCTTTGTTCCTCCTGTAAGTCATTCAGCTTCAAATCGACGCAGTATAGTAGCCAAACTTGTAATACTGATTATTAGTCTGTTCAATTGTAATGTGTGTCGGATGTGTTATGTTTTTAGCAAGGTGGAGCTGGAGTGTTTGTGAGTAGACATCTTGTGAGAGGCAATACATAAATGCTTTGAATAAACAGAAAATGTGACAATATATAATGCTTCAAATAAATTATGAGACCTTCCATGATGAAACCAAATCTATAGATAAGAACTGCTTTCACCTTTCATGTTACCCTTTATGAGTCATTGCATAATTACATAATGCTCAAAATGGCCGTTTTCGGAACTTAAATGTATACGATTTGTCGTGTCATTTGTCCTGAGTTGATTTACCTTGACTTTGATTTGCTTTGACTTAACGCCATCGGCAATTGTAATATTGATGCATAAGAAACGAACTTGATCGGCATATTGAATTTTGCCTCGCTTTTGTATGGCATTTTAAATTAACCACGCATTTCTGAAAATATTCCCATGAGCTGATAAATTGGGAGAAGAATGTTTTGTAGAAATTTCATAGGGTCTATCGCCAGAGCGTTCCGTTCATGAGCTATTGCGACTCAAAGAAAAACTTAATCTTTGGTTTACAGTTTAGATTGAGTAGTTTTAATTAATTACTAATTAGTTTAAAGATAAAAAGCATTACATAATGTTCAGCTAACCCATCCACCCACCCTGTAGCGTTTCATACTGTTTTGTAGCACCCCATCCACCACCCTCGAGCGTTGCGTAATTATGCAATGACCCCTTATCCATAGAGGTTGAACGTCCAAGAGGTAACAATTTCTTTATATTTTTGGGAGCAGGTTAAGAGTCCCTGCTACAGACATGATGGAAACAAGAAGAAGGTACTCGAGAAGAATTCTAGCAAACCTGTCTACAAGATAGCACCAATGAAGGAAAACAAGCTGCAGAAGAAGTTGAAGACAAGGGATCAGAAACCAGTGGAGTCGATCGCCTGGTTCGATTCCGATGCTGTCTTTGGGTTTGGTCCAGAAGATTAGAGCCCAACAAGATTTTTATCTTGGAGCAGTTGGTTTGTGACTAGTTTAAATTGACCTAAATCCATGCAGAATGTCTAGGACTTTGAATAAGCAATAGTTGTCATGTTGTGTTGGCTGCTGTTAAAAATATTTTCAAGTCAGATAGATGCAAGAAAAGAAGTATTATTTTCTTTTCTAAATTCCTAGAATATTTACCAAGAATATTTACTTTACAGAAACGTTAATTTTCAGTTGTTAAGATTCAGTTGTTGAGCATATTTAAAATCATAAATTTATTTACATATATTTATTCAAAGCTTACCTGCTATTAATTAAGTAAATTTATACAAGTGACAGGACGATTCAAAGAAGCATAACATTGGGTGAAGTGCACTGCTTGAAATGTAGAGAGAACATTAACATTCAGATGAAACAGCTGGCATGTGGAAATTGATTTTCTGCATAAAAACTAGACTCGAAAAAGATTTTGTGTGCAAAACACAGGTTTAATTGTATGCTGACAAAGCATACACTTTATGTTCAAGAAATACGACCTGAAAAAACTGACATGCTGTTTGTGAAAATGAATAGTTCTACTGTACAGATTTCTAATGGGGAACAGTGGCTTGTTACCGCCAATATAGCACTAAGCAGCAAAATCATTCACACGAGAACCTCCCTAAATATTGCTTGCACCATTATAACCAGAATTCTGACATAAGAAGCTCCAGAGATATATCTGGTCCAGTTAGCTACATTAGATTAGTTATGATCAGTTAGGTAGGCTACATTAGTCAGATTAGTTATGATCAGGTGCTGAACATGTCTTCCAGGCACATTGTTATGAAGAGGTTTTGATGTACCTACCCCAAAATGCTCTATGTCAGAAGCATATACAATGTATACGACATCTCTCTGTACAAATCATTTCCTTCTGCATTACGCTCCAATCACTTGTCTGTAAACTGAATTCTGATACATTTACAGCAGAAACTCTACAGTGTGAGATTTTATTCTGCTGTAGTGCTATATTTGATATGAAACCAAGTTGCTATAAAAAACCGTGGTCTCTAGTCTCTACTCACAACATCATAACAATTTGTAACTAAATGAAATTGGCAATCAAAACAAAACCAGGGTTCATTTTGGTTAAGTTAAATGATTTAAAATGATCGCTGATTTATTAGGTTTTTAGAATGTCCTGCTGCTCAAAGTGTCTCAGTTAAATAATAATAATACGCAACATTTACAATTGTTGTCTAAAATCCCTGGCATATGCAGACATCATTCTGAGGTATTCTGGTTAACAGTTACAATATTTATCACCTCTGCTGTAGAGCTTCAGCTTCATTGCCTATTCCAAACAGCAACAACCGAGCACTGTATTTTCAGTATCGAGATGTTCGTACTAATATGACACAACCTTGATGCACCACAAATCTTTTTCATGTTCAATCAAAATGCCATCTGTTTAGTAGACTACTTTTAATCAATCACTCCTTAAGTCTTGAGGTTGTAGGAGCTTTCAGCTACATCTACAGACATTCTAGGCGCAAACAACATCTCTGCTCTGTACTGCGCAAATTTAAATGCTAATTGGATCTGAATCATACAGATCAACTGTTCATTCATCAAACCATCACAAATGACTCGTGTATATATCCCAATGTTACAAACGTCAGTCACGAGACTGGAATCATTTCAAGACTATCAGTTGATGAAGGACTCTGAAACGAGTCAGGGTTTGTAGTTTGGCAACGAAGAAGGTGTTTATCAAGTCCAAGTGTCACTGGACTTGCTAAAACACTGATCAGGTATGATGGATGACGTCTGCAGTCGAAAAGAAAGCTCTGCTCACTAGAATTTCTTGCCTCACTTGGAACTGAACAGTTCAGAATGTCCTCCAAACTTCGTGATTTTCTTGCCATTGCAACTTGTGGATATTCACCATTATCAGGTTCCCTGTTGTGAATAATCAGCATATCAACTGGTTGCGATATTAAAGTTCCATCTGGCTGCTTTGATTCAACTGTTGTTAATGTTCCAAATGATTTGCTTGATTCAGGTGTCAAAATTCTGCATGGTTGGGTTTGTGGTCTCAAATTCCTATCAGGTAGAAATAACTTTTTGGGTCTCAATATCAAAGTCTCACATGACCGAATGATGTTGACTGGATGATTGGTCAAAGTTTTGCTCTTGTCATGCCTTGGTGGCTTCAAGATTTGATCTTCTTTCATAGGTGACAAGTTTTCTCTGAAACACAAGAGACATTTTTATATATAAATGAAGAAAAATGTCAGTCAACTTGTCAACTTTTTTGTGCCAACTAGACCCATTTCGTTTCTGTTGGTAGCACTACAAGATTATTGCCAATCCTAAGAGAGCTTAAAACAATTCAAAATCTTTTAACCAATGTGCTTAATAATATAAAAAATAGCCAGCCAGATAGAACAGCAGTTTCCCTGCCACCCAATATGCAGCACACGGACATGTGGGCTACAGATTCATTTGAAGTGGAAAGCACATTTCAAAAGTACCATTATAACAGCGGTTTTTGGGTTTCAATTTTGACAACGACAGAGAAAAGAAGCCACATTTTGTAAGTCACAGTTAGGGCTGTCGCTAACGAGTAGTTTTGAAGTCGAGTACTCTGTCGAGTAGCTTAGCGAGTACTCGAGTACTCATTAATACCGGATGTGCTTAATATAAGTTGCATGGCTTCTACTATATACTAAGTAGACCATAGCATCTAACTAAAGCTCTGGTGCACCAATGAAGTTAAATCTCCAATGTAGCAACTAACAAGTTACTAAACAACCAAAGAAACAGAAATTTTTGTTTTTTGTTACACAACAAAAAATAAAATATAGGCTACAGAAAGACTTTTGGAGTCGAGTACTCACGAGTGCTCGGGTACTCGTGGCAGTTCTAGTCACAGTGCAATGGACTATTGCAGTGACATGAATTTTGTCGATGACAATTGTGCACTAGACTTCAGTATAATTAGCAGCAAAGTGAGTGCAGCATGTTAAACACTGTAGACCTCTGAGCTGAAACTGATTTAATTTCCGTTAGTTTCATGTTTGTCCACTTATTTGCGGTGAATGGTCTGACTCGCTCAACTGCTGCTGAGTACTGAATAGATTAATTAAAATCCGAATGGATTGTAGCCTGTCTTTTAAAGTTGGGTTGTCATCATATCGACTTTGACTTTAACCTGGTCAAAATGCAATATCTTTGTATCAGAACTAGACATGTGGTCTTGGGAGTGCTCATTGACGGAGAGATAGCTGATCAAGAGACTTGCTTCTACTAGCCTTGTCATTGTATCAATATTGCATTAGCTTTCATATAGCACTGCAACAACCTTGCTCAATTCCCTTGTCATGATTATGCCTGAACTATTGTAATTCCATCATGGCAGGCTTGCTGAAATTCAGGCTGTGCCAGCTCCAGTCTGTCCTAAATTGCGCCACGTGGCAATCTAACCAAATTCTCTCATAGCTCAGCATATATGAGGGATACGCTCCACTGGCTCACTTCAACAACAGAATAAAATTCAAGATCCTCCTTTGC
Source organism: Bimastos eiseni (assembly GCA_959347315.1). Lineage (NCBI taxonomy): Eukaryota > Metazoa > Annelida > Clitellata > Crassiclitellata > Lumbricidae > Bimastos > Bimastos eiseni. The sequence continues at coordinate 33,191,234 of OY365806.1, forward strand.
CAGGTTTTGTTGTTTAGCTCTGCTTCTTAAACATGTAAGAGCTGTTTGTGCTGGGTTCAGTTCAGTCATGCAACCGCCCATGGAGATCTTCTAGTCAACACAAATGGATCGTGCACTCTTGTGCGTTGGTCCTTCCCTTTGGAACAATCGTCCAGCTCACATTCGAGCTGTCCCTTTAAACTCTGCTCAAGTTACTTTTCTAGCTATACAATTCACATTAATATTTCACAGCACAGTACAGTATGTCGTAAAATGCGTTACATATTATTAGATACTACATACTAGTCTATAACAAGTTGGTATAAAGTCAGTTGAGAAGTCTAAACAACTTAATCAGCTGATGAGCATACAACTTAGTTGACTAAGTCAATAAGCCAGTTGCTAACTCTGCAAGTCAGTCAGTAACTCCCTGGTAACTGACTATGGGGACCAAATTGTCTATATGTAAGGACTCCTCAAATGTGCAGCCAAGTTGAACAGTAAAGATTAGCCAGCTGTGTTATGACTGAGAGTCGTGTTATTACTCGAAGCCTACGTTGCTTTGCTATTAATCATAGTGATCACTTATTAGCTACTTTGTAATGAGTTCAGGTGAGACATTCTTAAACAACATTATAAAATCGTTCTGATACACTAATTAATTATAATCAGTTAATATTATAAATTGCTAAAAGATTACTTTCACTAAAATAGAAGCTGTGTTTTGTTACCTGTGCACTTGGGATTTGACCAATCGACATTGCATCTCCTCATCACAGCCCCTTCCTTCAGCTGGTTGTGATGATTCCTTGAGGCGCATGGAGCTTTCCTCCCCAACTGGAGATGGCAGAATGAACGATTGACTTTCACCTGGCATTAGTGCTCCCACCGCCCCCTTCCGACTCACCCCAGCCTTTGCTCCAAATGCAAAGCAGATACTGTTCGGTCTCATTAAGGGGCGCTTCATGCTTGTTCCCCACTGTCCCGCTTCGTCGATCCCGTGGTCATCTGTGCCGCTTTGGTCGCTCCGTGGGCGTTTGGTTGCACAGTGCTTTGGTCCTATCTTTGGGGACAGACCAGAGGTTATCACAGTCTTGTGGTTGTAGCTGTTAAGTGGAATGTCTGAGGGCAGATCAGTCAAAGATGATGATGGTTGTTCTCGGAGTGGACTGAGTTGGTTGAAGTTGAGTTTTGCGAGTTCTGTAGTTGGAGAAGTCAAAGTCATAGGGTGACTGAGAAAACTGAGAGTTGACTGTTGACTTGATTCATCTTTCATCCGATCACAGAAGTTTACCGTGTGCTCTGTATTGGAAATCGATTCTTCATGGATTACTCTCGTTTCCACTGATACTCTGCCACGAAGCTGTTTCTCGTATTCGAACAGCTGACCGAGGAAGTTGAAGTTGGGCGATATGGTTGGTCTTTTGTCTTTTACATACCTGATGAAAAGTAAAGTCATGAAAAATAATAGTTATTTCATCTGAGCTAACCTGATGTCAAGCTTGCTATGTTTCAGTTATGCAGCTAAGGATGGAACCCAATGACCAGATGAATTTAAATACTTAAGGATTCAAAACTAGTCTCTTATGCAGACTCGGACTGAATCAGAGAAATTTACATACTTAATGACCTTGAACTGACCTGAATTACAAGCAAGTCTGGAACTATAGAAACTTCATGGTTACTAAGCAATATGGAAACTCAAGCCTGGAACCAGACAACTGACATACTTATTCGATAATGTGCAACAAATAATGGGAACAAGACAATCTATCACAAACCTGTAGGCTTCATCCATCGACATTCCAAGTGAGTGCATCATGTAAGCAATGGCAAGAGTTGGTGAGCGCGAAACTCCAGCCAAGCAGTGCACCAATACACATCCATTCGCCTCACGCACTTTATCTGAAAGCAAACACAAAAAGTGCCACCTAGTGCCAAAGGCTGAACTTATACTAAACTAGCACTATGAAACTCGAAGGCAGAATAAAATTTTCAAGCAATCACTTCTGATCTAATCAGATATGGCTGTGCAAGACATTTTTTATATATATTTATATACATGTATTGTATGTATAAAACTATAAATGCATGTAAGTGTATGCTTCAACATATTTATATGGCACATATCAAAAACCTCTGAAAATCACTGTATAGTCCAACATGTTATCATAATATCGCAGACAATAATCAAAGGACAATTCAAGCAAAATCCCAATCAATAAATAATAATCCATTGCAGAAGCCAGGATGAAATCTGATAGATCAGAGTCAACAGTAAACAAGGTTTCAGTGGTTATGCAAAGCCACAACATGCTATTAACTAGATTATGATTATGATTCAGACAACTTTTTAAGAGGATATCCAACATGATTGAGACCATAAAAGGCACTTAAAAGGTGCTATATTAAGTGTTCTAAAACATATGTCTCAGACAACCCTTCTCAATAGGACCTCAATCCTTTCTTGGCTTAACCTTTGTTTCACAGAATAGTCATAGCTTGTACATTTTATGTTTTATGATTTTTTATGCAAGCAAATTGCATTTGATTAAGCTGGTTCCAGCAACTTAGATTTATGGCAGCTGTAGAAATCTAGAGATCATAATTGAGTGATTCAGCAAATCAAGTGAATGAAGGAATGAACAGATGACTGGATGGATAGATGAATGAATGAATTTGTGTGGAAAAGTGACTGACTTATTGAATGAGTTTGTGCTTTGGTGAATGGGTGAATTAGGGAAGAAGTAGGTGATTGTTGTACATTAATAAAGTTTTCACTTACCAAGAAACTGAAAAGCATCGTTGAAGAATGGAGAAAGTTTGTCAGAGTAACTGTCATTAATTGGAATTCTGAGAAAATGCCCATCTTGAATGAAGGTTGGCCGAGGACCAGAAATGCTCACATTCAGCACATATGCAATCCCATTTTGCTGAAATGTTATCATATTCACATTACCATCATGTTACCAATGATGTAACATTACTTTCACTAGAGATCTTGTACTCGAGTGCAGTTTTTAAGCAAATGAACAACTGATAGGCATTCACAAACACTTGGATAGGTTACCAGTTAGGCTTTTTGGACCTTTTGGCTGTCCTAGGCCACAGTACAGGATATTTCACAATGCCAAACACCCTGACGAAGGCGATCACTCTGACTTCTGGAAATGCAGTAAAACAGCTCTTGACAAACTGTATGAGCTAGTGTTTATAGCATTCAGTGCTACTAGCACACCTGTTGGAAGTAGGTTTAGCTATGGCATTTTAGTAATAAACTGCATATGAGTAGTAAGATGCTCACATTGCTCAAATTTCTAAAAGCGACTCTAAACGAGTGCATGTCTTTTATGAGCTGTATTTTAAGACTTGGACTCGTGCTTGCATGTGAGACCAAAGTGCTTGTACTAGAACCTAAGTGCTTAAGCACTTCACATTACCACCAAATTCACAATTTATCATCATCACTTTCAGCTTATTGTTACTTTTGGATAATTATTACATTCACGCGTCTCTTATTAGGTTGTAAATATCGATAAATACAATACAGTTAAATTACAGTCACATTCAGAATAGCACCACATTCACATCCCATTCATATTGATCAAACATACCATTTTATAAATCATATTCATGTTCCCATCACATGAACATTTCCTGTAATGGTGTGTGCTATCCATCCCCCTTCTGATTTTGAAAGATGTCATATAGAAATCTAGAAACATTTTCTTTTATATTATTTACACATGCTCCTATTCATATGCATAGTCATTGCAAATTAGCTAAAAGTTCCACTCATGACAGCAAGAGACGCTGTGGTTAAAGACAGGGCTATGTTCAAGACCATACTCGTGATAAGAGCTTAGATATAACTATATACAATGTATACATACCATCATTGTTTCTTCGCAGTGAGCATCACCCTGAGATCCAAGGAATAGGTATGGAAGAATCTTAGTGGGACCAATGTTTGCCACAGGCAGACACGGCTGTGACAGCGAAACGTGATGTGATGTAGGATGGATGATGGAACGACTGCGAGCTCCACTGTGATTGCTGAAGGCAGAGAGCGGCGAAGGATGCATTGTACAGGGCAAGGAAATCAACTGCAAAAAACGACAACATTATATATGTCTTAATATGAAGTCGTGTAGTTGGGAATTCACTGCCTAGTTCTGCAAATTATCAATTCAATGTGATGTCATTCAGGGGTAAACTTAAGAGTTAAGACTCCTCTGTTTCATCTTGTTTACCCATTGACCCATTGTTGTTTGACTTGGGTTTCCTTAAACCTTCTTGAACAAATCATAATGTGTTACTACAGTATCACTTCAAGCAACCTTTGACTTTTCCTTCTGCGTCACAATAGTGATTAGCTCTGATTAATTCAGGCTGGAGATAAACTGATACCGGATAAATATATATAAAAATAGTGTAATGTAAATAAGTAGGCCTAAATATGTTGCATACGTACATACATAATGAACCGAGACAAACGCTCGAAGTAGAATTTTATTTAGTTCATTTCTACTTCCAGGGTCTAAAAGCATCATCTCCTCAGCGTGTGAAGCACGCCGTCCAATTCTTGCGGCATTGTTCCAACAACGTCCGGCCTCGACAATTAACCTTCTGCAGTCTCTGTATCTATCTCTTTCTCACTCACTCCCTCCCTCACTCAATCTGACTCTACATCGTCGTATTTCTATTACTCGCATCCCTTCTCATCTCTCCCACCCTCCCTGTCTGTATCATTCTCTCTTCTCGTCTCCGTGCCCCATCCCTGTTACTACCTCCTCCTCCCCGTAGCTTCTCCCGCTCTTTCATCCTTTCTGCCATTAAGCCCTTTCCAATCTTGCCTTTCGTTTATGTCTCTCTGTCTACCTTCTCTGACCCTTTCTCCCTCCTCCCTGCAGCGCTTCGTTTGTTCTGCTCCGTTTGCCTTTCTGTCTCGTAAGTTAACGTAGGGAACAGCTTCCATTCTGCGGCTGATGACTCATAATGAATCTGAAGCTGATCAGAGGCCTAACGACGTCGAGCAACACAAGATCACGAAATCATCATGTTCATCACGGTCGTCGTATTCGTCATTCACAATGAAATTGTCATCATAATAATAATTCGTTGAGCAAAATAAATTCTCATATTCTCATACAAAGATGAGTCTGTTAATTGTATGTTAATTGTATGTGGCGCCAATAAGGATTGCGATTACAGAGAGGGGACACGTTATAAGTTTGTCTCTCATATTTCTTGCCCCTCTCATTGGGTATCTCCCCACCCCCTGGGTATCCCCCCACCCCCCATCTCTCAAACGAGATCGCCGACTCTGCGATGAGTCGAACAATTTTTCTTGATCGACTCATTCGATCGATCACATGGAATATTTTTACGGCTAGTGGTTGAATTCACCTCGGATTTTAAGCTCCTTGCGTTCAATCCTTACGCAACTGCGCAGGCTGCACACTTTGACCTACCAGCCACGGATTTCAATTCTTAAGTTAACGGAAATGCTCGCGCGTGACTGTCTTTGAAAATCCTTATGGTCGTCGTTTGCATCAAATTACCACTTTGTCTTTGAAATTCCAGAAGACCATTGTTATAATCAATTTATGACAAACTCTGTCATTTAAAATTCTAAAGATTATAATCACCAACACTGTCCGTGAAATTGCAGAAAGTCATCACTACAAACTCATCAATTCGTTTGAGAAATTCCAACAAGACTTATCATAACAAATCAGTGTTCCCTCTGGAAAACCGTGAAAGTCCTTTCGTTATCATCAACATATCAATGAAATCTCGAACGCTCACTGTCGTCGCTAAACGCCCTATCATACAAAAGTCCTAGAAATCGGATTTGAACTGAACGTGCACATGTGGAAGAGAACACTGCTAAAAAGCCCTTCCAGCTGAAACCACGGACTATGCAACCGAGGATTCTGATAGATGGTGATCATCCGCAACCAGGTATACTTCAATCTCCGTGATCCAGGCAAGCTGCATTCAACGCGGAAGACGAAGATGACAGCGACAGAACAACAACAGAATTGAGCCTCCGAAGGCCAGGTGCGCTCTCTGTACACGCGGAGACAACAACAAGCCGACTCTTAAACGATCCGCACAAGATCATGGACTGCTTTCAATGGTAATCGTACAGAAGGAGAAAGTGCGAGTCGATATTGACGATGCTAAAAATTAATTAAGGAACTCAGGAACTAAAGACAATGTAAGGTAGCTATATTTTTGGAGCTACGGAAGTTAACCATTAATCAGCACATTAATCGTTAATTAATTTTAATGCTACCTCAGTTCAGTGTGAGATACCTTTTTTTTAGCTCTGCCGGTTATAAAAATATTATTGACAGCAAAACTTATTGAGAAATGCATTTACATTTAATCAGAGTTGCCTATTAATTAATAGTTAATTCTTAAATAGTTAACAATTAAATTTTTTTAGTCGCTTAACAGCTTAACGCGTCATTGACACAGTCCTACTATATTTATATAGCGCTCTTTGAGTGTTATCAACTCACTTTCGTAACGCCGTTATCAATTATCATAGGCCTGTTCCATTGTCATTAATTCGTATTTTCGAATTACTTCGTCTCAATACGTTTCCTATGTGTTACGCATTATCATTATCACATGGTGCTACGAAACGCTCTTCTGCCATGGGTCGGATTGGTTCTGATGCGACAACGGTCAATGTATGACCTATGCATTTGGCACCGGCGCAATAGAAGTTAAAATTACACTGCAGAAGATGTCAATTGAAATTGTGGTCAAATTCTAGTCTAAAAATTGAATTCTGCAGCGTTGTAAACTTGTAATTATAATGCGCGATGCGTTGTCACAATCAGTTGCAGAATTCTAGTCCGTGGTTTGGGTTCATAACCATTGGAAAGCAGTCTACGTTGCTCGACACCGCTTAGTCATGGCAACCCAAGCGATCAATCGATGGACGCAGCAGCAGCAGCAGCAGCTACGGCGGCGCTGCCAGCCGTTGGATCCTCGGCCGGTAGATGCTTCGGCCATCTAGCCAGCGAACGAACGAAGGACACAACGCAGGGTGCGGATCGATAGGTCCAGGACAGCGTTGTTACGATCGGCGCACGTACGGCGGCCCAGTTGGCGCTTTGCTTGTGCCTGTTGTGTGAGGGAGGAGACAGAAGATGACAGAGACACAGACACAGAGAGAGAGGGGGGAATAAAAGGTCATTGCACCCTGGCTGGAAGGAAGCATTTAGTTCATTCACTCAATCATTATCTTTCATGCATCCGTCAGTTCTTCCATCAATCCAATCACTTAGGCCACTTCATAATATTCACGCGTTCATTCATTCATTCGTTCGTTCGTTCGTTCATTCATTCATTCAACAAGCAAATCTCACTCTTATCTTATCCTCTTAGAACTCTTATATCAATCATTCGATTCGATTGATAATTGATTCATCCAATAAATCAATCGACTGATGAATCCCTCATCGAATCAATTAATCACTCAATTGATCAATAAAACGTGCCCTACTAAACCACAATCAAATCACCAAGAATCGAGAGCAAAAAGGGAAGTGTGGGAGGAAGAGGAGTTGCTTGCTTGATTGCTTGCTTGCTTGCTTACTTACTTATTTACTTACGGAGCTAGAAGTCAGTGAAGTCAGCGCCCTTACCTCGCCATCGACACCGGTGACTCACTCGCTTCTCAAGGTCTTACCCTTCCTTCAACGCTTCCCTCCCTCCCTCTCTCTCGGCCAACGGGACCAGAGTAGCAGCGATGACTCATTCAATTGGCCGCAGAAGCTCGGCAAAGCAATCCGTCCACGCAAACACACAACGAACCAACGAAGGCCAGTCCAACCGATGATGAGTCATAATCGCAACCAGACACCAGGCAGTCAGAACGTGCGACACAGTCAGTAAGCGGCCTGTCTGCCTTCCTGCCTGGTTGTCCATTTATCGTCTGTCTATGTCTTTACCTAAATATGCCCTACGTGTTTATCTTGCTTGGGTGTCTTTCTGAGTTCGTCTGTGTGTCTATTTTCTCTAAAGCTTACCGTAAATGTCCATGTGGATGGTCGGTTGCAAGTCCGTCTGTCCTTCTGTGCGTTCGTCTGTCAGCATGGCAAAGCCCCATTAAACCCTCTACTCCCGACAACAAATCAGTTCAATGGTTTGAGAGAGTTTCCGCGCACTGAGTGCGAATAGAAATGACGAACGACTCGCAGCTGCGTGACATATGAAGGGAATTGAAGACAATAGCCATTAGTTTGGCTCAGTACACCTGCACTGTTGGCGCCTCAACCGCCGTCAGATGTCTCCATGAGTAATAGTTACCTACCAGTTAGTTATTCATGTGAGAAACATAGGGGACATCATACTCTAGTCTACACAAACACACACCCGCAAGTGGTATCCCCAGATCCAATTGACACTGACACAGGTAGATATCTAATATAAAACTTCATTTAATCTACAGTTGAAAGAAATTAACCTAATCTAATCTTCTTTGACCTAATGTAATAAATATATTTTACAGTAACTAATTTAATTCAATAGGCCTATACTGAATATCTGTGACCGATAACTATTCTAACATAATGAAACTCAGCTAATTGTTTATAAAAAAATTAATCTAATCTAATCCATTCTGAACTAATATCATCTTTTGGTTGATATAGTTCCATTTATATTATAATCCATAAGTACGAGTTCAAAGCAACATTGCCCCATGTAAAGTGATAACAGTGTGATTGTAATAATACAGGCAAGATAAAAAAATTCAGCATTTATGTACGTAAGCAAGTATGCATTTATGTATGCGTGCAGTAAGGTACATAATTATGTCTCTAAAAAGTATGCATTTAAGTATCAATAAAGAAACTGTGCTACTAATTATTTACGTATGTCTGATTCTATGCATATAAATTCTCATAAATTTCTTTTACCTTGTGGACATAAAACAATAATTATCAATAATTATTGATAAATACATTGATAGATTTAGCCTATGTATGCAGTTAAATATGCCAAACAAGGTTTTACATAATTTAATTTAGTGACATAACTTCACATTTTGGGCCCCTGTATGAATGTATTACAATGCATAACTAAGATGTATTCATTCATTGATAGCATTCACATAGCGCCATACTTTATGTAAATGTTTGTGACATAAGCCCAGGAGGAGAGCTTTTACCAATCTGTTCATACTTCAAGATCTGAACATGCCTTTATGCAGATTCTGCAATGGATCCTTCTGCAATTGCAGGCCCTTATGTTTATAGTAACGCAAGTGTTTACATTACATTACGTGCTCTTCAAAGGGGTACGGCATAGGCTCACGCACACCACTCGATTTTTGTACGGATTAAGTTATACGAGTAAAGGCGTAAATTACATAATAAATTAGAAATGTTAAAAACGTTACCTTGACTACATTAGACAGCAACAGCGATGCAATCTGATTAGGTGCTATAAACTTCCTGAAACTGTCCGTACGTTCGACGCTCGGCACGTTCCTGAAGCTCGACGTGAACATAACATTACCGGACAACCTATCGGTCATGTAGGAATGACGAAACTGAAGTATTCTTAGGTACGGATTTCACAGTACTTCGTCGGAAAGGGCTTTTACGACTTCTGTTCCAACGCTCCCTAAGCTGAGAAACACGCTTTTATCAAATGAAGGCACGTGTGGCGACGATGACTTGCCCGAATGAGTCATTTTGCTGTTGTGTGGGGAAGGGGTGGCACGCATCGCAACAGGCCGATCAAAACCAAAGCAGCAGAAATTAGCTCGAGGAGACGACTGCGTCGGTCGATGAGAGAAAATAGTTGCGAGAAGAAATTAGTCGATTCGTTTACAAGTTTGAGCAAGTAGTAACAGATCATACATATGCCAAAATCAGTCACTTATGAGTAGTCTTCTCTGTGTTTTGTCACCATGTTTGGCATTAGATGTTTGGTGGCCATGACTCAGCAGTCTGATTGGTCAGCCGTTGAACAGCTGATTGGAAATTCCAATATTGAATCCTTGGGTCCTATGAGGACCTATTAAAGATTCCTTGTCGTAAATTCGTTATCGCTAACTCATAGGCGTCTAGCCAAAACAACTGATAGGCAGAGGTTCAAGATCCAGAAAGTCTGATAGATAGACCTAGTCAAACCAAAGATGGTAGAGTCGTTGACTAAGATATGACACTTCCTATCTCGCTGTGTATTTGGTTTGTTTGGTGGTCAAAGCACACAGACCACTTCTCCATTCGCTACGCGGCGCGGTTGACGCCACGCCAGCCGCGACACGTAGCGACTGGAGAAGCAACAACAATCGATTCAAAGGTAGATGGTGTAAATATTCAGATACTCAGCGGAGATATGAAGTGTCACATCTTAGTCTACGACTCTACCATCTTTGGTCAGACGGTTAAGGGGCCGTCCACATATTACGTACGCAACAAGGGAGGGTTTCGAATTTCGGCCATAATGCGTACGGGTGGCGGGGGGCGTATGGGGAAGAGGGGTCCCGAAAATATGTATGTACGACGCAAATATAAGTGTCTAATTATGATGCCCACAATACGGAATATGAAAATGAGAACTGTTAACCCAATCACAGACTATATTCCTGCTTAATCAGAGCATTAATTCATTCATTTGGTTAAACAAAATTTTTACTGAATTCCTTTCCTTCATTCATTTCGCAACTTTTCTGCAACTGCCCTGAAAATGTCTGCTCATTTGACAGAGCGTTAAACCATCAACCCTACAGGAATATCCCCGAATCAGACACTCCCCACTCCCTTATATTGGACCTATAGCAAGTACGGTTAGGTTTGAGGGTCACGTACGTCAGCGGTTCTCAACCTGTTTGACACGGGGACCCACTTTGCAGTATCTAGATCCTAACGAGACCCACCATTCCAAAATCTGGGAGCATGTATGTATGTATGTAGGACCCTATTAGGCAATTTACATGGCGCTTATAAGAACCTCTCGAATGGGCTAAACGTAGCTACCCAATAGATTTAGACAAATGCGATTTGAGTAATTTAGAAAAGTTGGCTGCAAACATTGCAATGTTGCGAAGTTGTAACGGAACAGCGTTCCAGTATGATGGTCCAATGCATGAGAAGGCACGGTTTGTCCGGATCGATGTACGGGAGCGCTGGACCATCAAGTACCCACGAGCCGCAGCACGCAAGGATCGACGACCTGGCTGGCTGGAGACGGGAAGACAGAGCTTTCTGATGACCACCGATATCCGTCCCATAAGGATGATCTTGAATGTGATCCTATCCTCAACCGGGAGCAAGTGCAGTGTGTCATGCGTGTGGCTTGAAATATGAGAGTATTTTGGCAGCTTGGCAACGACGTTGAGAACGGATTGAAGCTGTCTTATCCCCGGAACTTTGGCAGACCCGCACGGACACCATTGTAGTAGTCCAAGCGAGTCAGCGCGAAAGAGTGGGCAATAGGAGTTATAGCGGCGTCAATTGACAGATTTCGCCGAATGACTCTAATCTGGCGCAATTGATAAAAGCAAGACCTGCACAGGGAACTGACATGTTCCTCTAAGGACAGGTCTTGATCCAGAAGAACTCCCAGGTCCCGGACGACGCGTTGAACCTTCCAATGAGGAAATGCTGCTTTAATCGCCTCCTGGTCAACCCTCGAACGTGCTTGTCTCTTGCCCAGCCATATAAATTCAGTTTTATCCGGGTTCAATCTTAGCCGATTGGAGGACATCCAAATCTGCACTTACTCCACAATTGCCAAGATGACACGCACTTCAGTGCCTCAGATGGGCGGCATGTCAAGTACAGTTGGGAGTCGTCGGCGTATTGATGAACCCGGGCTCCAAGAGCACATATTATTATCAGTGGTTGAAGTGGTTTGGGTGAGCAGTGGGAACTCCCTAGTTCGAGTTGACCATGTACCCATTGTTCTAGCTACACAATAATTGTAGGCCTATACGCTGTGACTGGATCAAACCTTGTGGCTCCTTCGAGGATGGAACGTCTGCCTTTAACAGGGCTCTCCAGACAATATCATTCAAGGCGAAGTATAGGGCCGTTCTTCCTGTCGAATGTCTGCAAACAAGACCGTGATGTCCTCCCGGGTCAGCGGTTTCTCCACACTGACATTGATGCGGCGCACAGATGTTGAGTCCCAGGCGAAAGCCCAACGCCACCCTCACGGCCTCATTGCTCCCATCCTCATTAGCCCTTCCCTCCATTCTAATCCTCGCCCATCATCCTCTGCCCTCCCCATTATTGTAGTGATCCGTTAACATACCCGGTTTAAGGCCTTATAGGCCTACATGTTGTTAGTGTAAAGCTGCTGAGAAGCGGACAGCAAACACACTGTAATAAGTAATTCTAAATAAGACTCATAAGAGTCATGACTTAGTTGTCGTTACCGAACGGACGTTCCCAAGAAGAGTTTTATTGGAACAAATGCGTTCCGAGGGTTCCATTGCATTGTGAGCAGTCGGAACGCAGACACAGGATTTCTAGGGCAGTGGGAACGCCGTTCCCACCCACTTTAAACCTGCATATTATATGATCTTTGTTAAACCAACAGGTAACGCATCAATGCATTGTACGACTAACCATGATAGCGTATAACAAAACTATAAATAAATCATAAAAAATTACATAATGTGATAAAAAATAATATTAAAAAAACCTTTATTGTTTGACTCAGATTGAGACATAAAAACTGTTAATGAGATGGCGGGGCTTGCATTCTGGTCAGATGTACAGTAACCTAAGTCAATACGTGGGCTGATGTTGGTTAGACACAAACTAAGTCATTATTTACACAGAGCCTATTCCTATAATTATTTAGTCTTGAGTGTAATCATAGCTGAACAGCCGGTCTCACAGATATACGCGTAGTTTCAACTGACCGCAACACTGACAAGGCAACGATCTATAGAAAATATAGCGCATTACATTCACGTGACAATATTTTTCAGTGGAAAAAATGCGATTTCAAAGAAAAGTTGGCGACCCACTTGGATATCCTTTGCGACTCACAGGTTGAGAATCACTCACGTATATAATGGGGGACCGAAAAGATATTATGTGATGGGATCCGAAAGGGTCAGAGTGTATGTGTCAAAACTGTCAAATGACCGTGAGACGGTTAAGAGATGGTGTGGATATGGTTTTCCTCGTTCCTCTTATCTATTCCGCTCTTCTGTAGCCTTATATCCTAGTCCAAGTGGAAGCTTATGTACTTACCACGACTTAACTAAGGTGTCTTTTAGTGACAATCAGAACGAAGAACGAAAGAGCAGTTAACAAGTATGCCAATCATCTTTTTATTCGATGGTAACACCTTCGTTAGGCCAAAACAGAAACCAAACGAGAAAAATGAGCAAAAGAGTAAAAAGGTGAACATGTAGGCTAGGCCTAGAGAGTTGACCTATTATAATAGTGGTCCATAAAGCAGATTAACTTAAGTAGGAGGCCTGCACAAATGATCAAACTTGGCTATACAGACTAGCAAAGGCATAATGTTTCTTCGCTAAAACCAAGGCAGTCATTATTGTGATAGATAGCTCCATGGCCGAATATGAATTACATTTTCAGTAAAGTTCAAATTTAAATACAAATGAACGGCGACATAGGTCTACTATTAGGCCCTATATTTCTTTTCACTGATGAATGTGTTCTTTATTATAGGCTTCTAATTGATGTGGTGTCTGATCTCTTAGCGGAATCTATCTATAGGGCCTACTACAGGCCGGAACTGTCGCATAGGCCTACAAGGGTTTAGCCTACAAAATCGCCTGCCTTGTCTTAGACAGTCGAATTTTCGTCGCATCCTGTCTTTTATACTATGGCTTTCTACTTTTCTGGTCGAAGTTGCCATTCTACAGAGTGGGCCATTAAAAAGTAACCCCTCAGGTTTTTTGCTAATATTTCGGCCAAAAGTAGAGCTTAGTAAATGAACTTTTACAGGTGCAAAGCTAATTCATATTCACACATAACGGCCAAAATTTACTAAAATATTTCAAACAGAACAAAAGTTATACCACTTTCAATGAGTCCAACCATGGTTTTTTGACGGTTAAAAAACATTCAACACAAAAAAGTAGCAAAAGCGATTTTACAAAGTCGCTTCAATTCTTTCATCGCTCTTGACATTGATCGCAGATTGTGGTATTTCTCGAGCATAGCTCCCCACACGTGATAATCCATAAGGTTCGAGTCCGGGGAGCTAGAGGCCATTGGTACTTCTCAATGAAACCTGGAGAATTGACCTTGAGCCAATCTTGCGTGAAGTGAGGGGTATACCCTGGTGCCTCGTCTTGCAGATAGATGAATCCAGCTGGCAGCAGATGCATGTAATCGGATGTTAATTGTGGAAGCAGCTACCAACGTAGGCCTAATACACAGCATCAACAGGAGCTACAACGCCCGATGAAATATTTATCAAGTCTTCTCCTTCGTAACTGAATGGATCTACCATTGATTCCATTGTGCTAACTATTGTTTAAATTTGAACTTCTTCACTTTCAATTGAAGCTTTATCAAGTTCCCTTCCAGTTTTGGTGGCTGAATCTTGCCCAACCATTGCCCTGCATTCTTTAGCAATTGCAGCTCGGTGATGGTGTGATAAAAGCCACCGATTGATGGCCCCTTTATTCAAGGTAATTCCAGTCATCCCACCTTGTGTTTTGGAATCTTTGTTTAGTGTTTGTTCAATTAACTGGTCACATGCAATCAAACTAAATCCATGATGGTCCTGACGTTGAACAACAAAATCTCCATTATGAAATGATTCATTAATGGACTGATGAGTTTCTGGAATGCTTTTCATTTCAGCTATACATGCAGGCAAGTATCTTGCATAATTCACACGGTCATAAGCAAAATACCATGCCAGCATGGAGTGCAGTGACGACAGATGTAACTTCCATAATCCTTCTCTGGTTGCTCTAACGAACAGTAACAGTGTTTCAATGAGGTCTATGTATGAACTCCAAATATCAAATGTTGGATGATGTTTTCTCTCTCTTTCAGCAAATTCATTGTAGCTGTCAAGAATTTCAGTAATATTTTCATTTGAATCATCTCTGTATGTTCCAGCATGTCCACTAGAGTTTAAGTGCAGAGCGACTTTAAGTATTTCAATTTGTCTATCAGCACTGACTGATTTTAAGAAAGCTGCCCACCTTAATCTGTGCAGAGCCTCAAACATAAGTTTATGAGCTCTCATACTTCTGTTGTAGTGATGTCCAGAAATTACTCCATTCATTGATCCAGCAGCAACAATTTCTGACTCGATGAGGATATCGTGTAATCCTGAGTCTTGAAATCGTTTTCCAATGATTGCTAAAAATGACATAGCGGTGTGAAAGTCACCAAGTCTTACAACCAATCGTTTGGAAAATACTTCATTCTGCCATTGGATCTGTTGAGCCTTGGCATAAATGACTTGGTCAAAGACGACAACAATGCTTTCCAATCCGAGTTTGTCTGCTATATCCCCAAACTGCGTACCAATATGGTACAAACAGTCGACAATTCTGTTGGACTTGCATCGATTACTGGTAGGTATCCGATTTTAGCCACATTCGGAATAATGGACACAAGTTTTGTGTTGAAACCAGTCCAGCCAGGTAATGTGATGCTGTTTGGCTGAAGCAACTTTGAAAAACAGAATGCATCATCAAGCCGAATACATTCTTTTTGAAGACGCATTTGGATATTTCGAATGGTCTCCTGATTGAATTGAAAATTACTTCGAGCAGGCCCAGTTTTCTGCTTGGAATAATAAGCTAACAGGTTCTTAGGGGTGGATCAATGGAATGCTTCCCAGTTTTCTTCATTTTCATTGACTGTTCAACCACACAAGGAATATCTTTGGATATTTGCTGAACAATGATGCCATTTGTATTGTGAGTTGCTCCAGCTCCAGATATTGTTTCTTCCATGAAATCATTGTTGTCCCAAACAATTGTAGTATGGACTTTTAGATAAAAACCAACTGGCACAATGCTGTTCTTGCTGAGCTCCATACTAGCCAAAGCTGAATCATGCTGAAGAACAGTTGAATGAGAAACGCAATGTCCAAATCCATGTAATAAGGAAATTAGGTTAGATGACCCAGTCCAATGATGAATCGTCAGTCCTAGAGCTAGATGCTTTGGAGTTGCCATTCGACCCTTAGATGACAAATACAATATATCCTGTGCAATTGACACCAGTTTTCTGTCATTTTCACATGAAGTCTCAACAAAATCATCATGTAAAACTTCATCTGAGGAACCAGTAATCCATGCTAAAAATTATAAAGAGCTGCTGGTATTTCTTGCTTGGTTGATTGCAAATTCAGATCAGCGGCTGTTGGAGGCCAGACCTCACTACATCCTCGATAATCCGATATCAATCCCTTCAAATGAACAGTGGTCATGTACATATTCCTTATCGATTCATGGCAATACCCATCTGTCTGCTTTTTCTTTAAATCAGCAGTAGTATGGCCTTCAAATTCACTTTCCTCTGATTCATCTGATTCTTGAGAATTCCACTGATCAATTAGGGATGTAGCTTAGTACGAAACATACACAATCTCACTAAGGTTATGTAGCGATGGCCGAGCAAACTCCAACTGAGGATATTTTGATTTCAGCTTTTTCTTCAAATTGAAAGTTTTCACTCCCACAAAAGAAGAATCTGTTTCTTTTAACATATTGTCGAAGATATCACAAAGTTTAACCATGCAAATTATTTCACCCTCATGCAGTATTTTTTCCTCAATAAGTACACACAATTTCTGGAAACACTCCGTCATACACAGTCCTTTCGTGTGAGGAATCGAATGGTTTACTTTCATTCATTAAAACAGAACTTGTGTAGGTTTTGTGACATGATCTATGGTATCTCACTTCAATTGCTACACAGTCCTTCCCGCGAATCTGGAGAAATAAAGGCTCATCATTGCGTTTAAAGGCTCATCATTGCGTTTCAAGGCAGCTTCTAGAAGTAATCCACCTGAAACATAAGTGAAAATGAATTCTTTTGATAGTTCTGCTAACAATAAATCTTTAAAGCAAATACAAAAATAATATATTCATTTCATGGCAAAAGCAGACGATGCACGTCAACTGCATACAGCAAAATTGGACTGCAACAGAGTCATATTTGGCAAAAAGATTGCAGGCCAGATATTTCTGATTGTTGATTCATTTGTCTTTACCTCAGAAAAGAATGCCTTGTCTGCCTATCTTCAGAACTAGGCGTTCTTTCTAGCAGGATCTTCGTTTACCGTAAGAGAAGTTCAACATTACATTGAATGCTAACAGAGGTTCTTTTCTTTGACAAATAACGGTATCCTCCACTTAAAATAATTACCGCTTGGAATCCATATGCACTTTACTCAAATCACGCCCAAGAATTACGGAATTTATTTACAAGCTTTGTAGTAACAAGTAAGGAAAGGCTGTCATTTTAAAACATAGCCATAAAAATATATACAATTTATGGAGTAAGCCTACCTGATGGTAGTTCACAATTTGACAACATTTCCTTCACACGTTTTTGTGAAATTCTTTCGTTGATATATTTTTCCTGCTTGCATATGATGCATTCTTCTGGTAAAATAATTTCATTGCGTCTAACACGAGCAAGCGTCAATGTTGATGTCACAGACTGGCGTGTTATTTTCATGGCTGGAATATAACTGGCTGTTGCATCTATTCCATCGGAACTTTGCAAATGTATTTTCGATTTTGACATGCATTTTTCAGCCTTCTCAATGAGTAGCTTATCTGTAAATCTTTTGTAGCAGTTAAAGTGATACCGTAAGCCTTGTTTCCGATTCGAGCTATCTGTCAAGGTTGAAAAGTCGACAGCTATATCTTTACATATACCGCCCAATTTCTTCCATTTAGCAAAGTATTCTAAACAACACTTCCAACATCTATCTGAGAATTCTATCAATTCACCGTGTTCTGAGTTAATAACATGTAAACAACACTTTTGTGAGGAATCCATGTTACCAAACAGAAGTCGGAAAGCATCTGGATCCGGTTTAAAAGTAAACTCAGTTCTAAAATTGCGATAAATCAGTAAGTACATAGAAGTAAGGCGTCATTTAACTTTAAAAATTAATTGCTCCAAAATGTGCAACTTTTCGTTGATGAAAAATGAAATGTAAATAGTTCAATAATATTTACATGTATTTTAAAAATTCCACTTTGCCAAGTGGAAGTATGAACGAAAAGTAACATTTTTGATGCTCAAACAACTGTCTAAATGCTCCAAGAGAAACGGGAGAATCTAAGTCTAAGTAAGTGATTGGACATTATTTTATAGCCTATCGTACCAATTTGGTCCACTCTGCAGCCATGGCAGTTTAAAATGCAGAGACGCGCTTTCTGCGCGCTTTAATGTCATCGAGTAACGTAAGTAAGTAAATATATTACTGTATAATAACACATCCCATGCTTTGCTTACTTACCTACATAAATAAGCAAAGAAATGCACAATACCATTGGCACATCCACCATATATAGCACGCAGAGGCGTCCAGATAGGGTAGGTCCGGAGGCAAATGTCTCCAATTTCAGGTAGGGGATAATTATTTAATCTTAATCTTTCCTCCCTGACACTTGGGACCGGGGGTTTGCCTCAGGGCTGCAAACGTGTTGGTTTTTTGGTTATTTGTTTCATTTTAAAAAAAAAGATACGAAAATGGCAATTTTTTGTTTTTCTTTACATATTTTTTTAATTCGATTTCCTAATATTACTTTTAAATATTACTAACTGTGTGTTATTCAGTCCGAATTCAAGCTAAATTAATTATAATAACGAGTTGTAGCTCTTAATCATGCTGGCCCAGGGCGCAAATATGGAACTGGCGCAAATATGGAAAGGGCGCAAATTTCAGGATGAAATACCTTATCAATCCGTAAAATGCACTATTTTCAAAATGAGGAATGCAAAATTGATGCTAGGCACAGGACGCAATTGCTGTAATAATCATATATATATATATATATATATATATATATATATATATATATATATATATATATATATATATATATATATATATATACATCATACACACATGCATAATTAATATATGTATCTTGGTATTAAAGTAAACAAACTGGTAGGTATGTTTTGATGTTTTCAAGTACATCTACTTTGGTACCAATTACAAGTCGGAAGCTGATGGCTATTCATTAGGTTGGGTACACAGCAACTTGCCGAGCTTAACGTCAATGACTTGGTTATTAACCAATTTTATGTAGCATTAAACTGTTTAATATGCAAGTGGTGTTAGTTTTTATTTCTTTATAACAGTTAACAAATTTAGGCTGTTAAATATGATGCTTAGCAAAAAAATAAATAGATTGTGGTAAAATCAATGTCTTACAGACGTCTTTAGCTATTTGACCTTTGCAACGGAGGGGGGGCAGAGCTCAAATGTACGTACGTATGGGGAGGGGGTCCACGAAGTGTATGCGGTGCAACAGGGAAGGAGGGTCCGAAAGTCCGATTTTTTGGCATAGGTAATATATGGATGGGCCCTAAGGTGGGTGTTTTAGAGTTGAAGCTGCGATGGTAGGCCCTAGGCTGCCAAAAATACCAAGGCCCCATGGCAGAGAAATTCCCAGGTCCAATGCAGCCCAAGGTACAAAACAGTCACAGGCCTATTAGACTTGGTCAGACTGATGTAAATCTTAAATCCTATAGCAACAAAAATATAACGGTAATTTCAGAGGCGACGATCTGGCTTGACAAGTGGAAAGGGACACCCAATGAGAGTAGTAGGAAATGTGGGGGGCAACACATATATAAATTGTTCCATCTCTGTGAAAGGTGGGGGACTTGACACCCTCGACCTTTGAGATCGCCGCCCCTGGGTAATATTCAGATATTTGATTGCACACTGATTGTTTAAACTGATTGAATTGTGAATAAGCTAGCGCTTTAGAAGTTTGGAAATTAGTACCTATTTACAGTAAGCTATGCAGGAGGAAACAAAGCATGGGTCATAGAGGAGAAAGTGGAAGAGGGGACAGATTACGTTAAATATATGTATCAGTTATCAAAATCCAGTTTTATTTGCAAACTGATTAGGTAAAAGATTTTGCTATTTCTAATTGATTTGCAAATTTCATGAGCTAATTCTAAGTGGTTATCTTGCTCATCTCTGGTATGCACCAGATGCAGAATCCATGCATTCTTCTCATTTATCCCCAAGGATTTTTTTGAAAATACATGTGGGCGTACTGAATTGCAATTTATCACAAAAAGCTGTTAAATAGTCCAGTTTTATTTTCATACAGACCAAATGTATTATGGGCTATATTAGTAAGTTTGCATGTACAATGACTAGTTTACACAATATAGTTACATTACATTGAATTTTACATGATTTTTAGAGAATTTGTGTGATGTAAATTTTGCATATCCAGTTAGCCTACCTGTAAATCCAGTATAACATTAAACCAATTTTTAATATTTCCAAAATTATGCCTGGTTATCTCTTGGACAGTCACAATTCTTGTAATGAATTCCCAAGTGCTGTGCATTTCTGTGTCAAGGAGTATATGTAGGTGCTATACAAATATTGAGGTGGTTCCATCTGTACAATGTACATGTCATTTACATGGTCCATTCACAATTCACCAGATATGTCGATGCGTTGTGCAGCAATGTGCACAACGAACTGGTGCAGTTGAAACTACTACATCACATTACGTAATTTATGTAATGCATTCTATATTTATTATTTAAAATTTTACAGGTAAATGTGAGATAAATAGCATTATGCCTTCATTTGCATAAATTAATTTTAAAAACAAATATCAAACAAGAAGTGCCTCTTTTAGAACAGCTTTCAGTTCATTAACCATTTTAGAATTGGTCACAAAATTGATCATCTGGAGCTAGAGAAATGTCTTCGATCAAGAAAAAAGCATTCTGTGTTCTCTCAGTTGAAACCTGAAATCTCTGTCCTTTGAATACGAGAAGAATCAAATGAAAGTTTCTTCTTCAATAAAAGTCTGTTATGGAGAAGAGTTGTTCCACTGTTCAGACTTCTACAATAACCTGGTCATGATCCATTGAAGTTTCCATCAATGGCAGACTTTCATCTAAAAATTATCAAGAATTTAATTTTTAAGCCAACTTCTAATTTTCCAAATTACACTAAAACTTTTTCATATAAAGTTCATAAGACCGTCTTCAACAGCTTTGATATATATATATATATCTGACTCTAAATAAATGGGATCTTCACATCAAGCTCAGTGGCGTCGCTACAATTGAGGCGCAATAATCAAGATTTATACGTACGATGATTAAAACAAAAAGTCTTGAGAATCATGTTATTCACAAATGGTCAGTCAAAATAAATGTAGGATGATCTTGTATTAACCGTTTACTACCCAGAGCAATGCATCTAATGTCTTCTGTCGCTCTGCCCAGTAGAAAGGTGTACATTTCCGTGTCACCTCTAGCGAATGGACACATTGCTGTGAAAATTGCTTCTATGTAGCTCCACCTGATATGTCGTTGCCACTTGATTTGCATAAGGTTAGTCCCAACTTCGAATGATGTCGTATTGAAACTTAAATGTCAATATCTCAGAATTAAATGACATTTTGAGCTGAAAATAGCTGGGTTGAACTAGAAATTAGCAAAACATTCATTAAAAATTTCATATCACTAATTGCTACAATTGCGACTTTTTAATAGAACAGACAAGGAAACAAGTGAAAGGACAAACCGAGAGCCTTATAGCATAGATTATTATTATTACTGCAGTAAATATAATTTACTTTCAGCTCTTACAGATCCAAGGGTTATGTGTAATCAATCTGAACATAAGAGGAGACAATAATGATTACTCTTAATTAGTAACATGATCATCCGTACCTGGCAAGGCAAGTGTTTCTAAGGTGAGGTTAGTTGGACTGGAAGAGACGATGATTTGCTGTGGATCTGTGAGTAGATATCGGTTCTCGTCTGAAACCAGTTGGATCATATCATTCGTGTACGCTTCCTCAGTCTCCTCGCCTCCACTTGCCCCAAGCGCTTGCTCGAACAGAATTAGCTCGCATCGATGCTCCTACAGTCACAGAATCAACAATTGTTCATTCACAACCAGTCTGTTGGTTAGTTAACTGTGTTGTCCTGGGTTCAACAAACGCAGTTAGATGACATCCTGTGGAACCATAAGTCACAACTTGAGTACACCAGGGAGGAATTTTCCTATGTGCTCTACAGATATGTCTTGGATAACAGAGTTGCACTCACATAAAAAAGGAAGAGGAGGGTTACATGTCCCCATAAAAAGAAACCCAGTACATATTGAAACTGGAAGATGCAGCTCTACAACTCACCCGTAATAAAGCCTCTGACTTAAAGGTGGCACCGCACTGCTTACAGATGTGTCGCGTTTCCATGTGTTTACGCTCGATGTGTTTACGAATGTCTGTAAACGTGTAACCGAGGAATCCACAAACACCACACGTGTAGTCACGCTGACCTTGGTGCCTATTGTTACATACAGATCAGTAACACTAATAATAATGATGGAAACAGTAATAATACTTACAACCAGCAAGAAAAACAATAATCAGTAACAGTAGAAAACATATACAAATCACATGAAACTTTTGAGGAGGAGCTAGGCAAGCAAAAACATTAAATGTGCCAAAGCAAATAATTTTAATTGCTTGTAGCAAACCATAATTTTGGGCCTTCCAGTTCAGAGTTTTTTAATTGACTGTTAATTTGTTGATTCGTAAAACAATGGAAAGTCCCATTACTACAATTAACTTTGTACAGGAGCATAACTTTCAAAAGATCCTTCTCCCAGGCTCAAGAACATCATGGAATTGAGCAATTCAAGAAATAAATACAAACCTCCTGACGTGAAGTTCTTTATTTTTCACATGACGAAATGTTTTCAAGCAAATCTCACATGTAAACTTTGGTTCGTCATGTATCAAGAGATGTTTGTTAATATCTGACCGTTCACAGCCCCTAAAGCAGCAGGAAAACATCAGTCGTAGCTTAGTCATAACATAAAAAGTCAAGCAACTGGATTAACAATAATCAAACAAGGCAAATTTTTATTTGCTAATTATAAACTTAGACACAGGGCACCAAAGTATTTTTGAGAGCTGTATCAAGCAACAGTAGCCCCAACATACAATGAGAAGAGCAAGTATTCAGAATATCAAATGGAAAGAGACAAGAAGCTGTAATTCTGGGTCATGCTTAGATAGAGAAAAAATGGTCCAATGGGAAGGTAACTTTTTTTATAGAAAACTTTCTCCGTTAATAGCAAAAACTAGAACAGTTCTTAGCGAACAAACTCTTTCTGATGCTGGATCTGGATCTTCGAACCGTCTCCCCATCTCTTCCTTCAGTCTCATATGTAATTTAGTCTCAACTTAAGACTTATTTCAATCAGCTCACTTATACAAGACTATGACTGCTCCCTTTCTCAGTGGACTGACATGAGTATTGACCTGATTACAGCTTGGCTTTAACATATGCCACTGGCCAATAAATGCCTTGCACTATAGACACAAACACTACATAAAAGCGCTAATTATTTATAAAAAGATAAATGGAAAAGTCACAGAATGTATTAGATTATATGAAGGAGGCCTTGTACCTGTACTCGCAGTGTGGACATTTGAATGGTTTGTCTGGATTGTGGATTCTCAGATGTCGCTTGAGGTGAGCCTTGCGAGTGAACTCCTTCAAGCAGATTGTACACTGGAACAGAACCTCGGCTGGCATATGAACCATCTTGAAATGCATCTTCAGAATGTATTGGTCCTAGATGAATGCACCCAAAAAAGCTATTCAGCAACTTTGAAAGAAATTGTTCAGTAGTCTCCGTTACAGCATATACGATTACAGCATATTCTGTTATGTGTTTATGACTTATTTAGTAAATACTAAATAGAATGCAAATAAATCATAATAGATATAACACTAAAAAATATAATAAAGATGAACACATCAATATAAGAATCATAATTTTTTGCATTAGACATCAGTACTCAAGGAGTTGCAAATTACTTATTTTAACAATCAAATGACAAATATAACAACTATACACAAACACACACACACACACACACGACTGGGTATACATATAACGAACAAGGCAAATAACACAAGTCAACAGATTTCACGAAGATGCCATTACTTTGTATTTCTTTCCACAGATGGAGCATTCACAGCCGGATGTATCGTGTCGTTGCATGTGACGCTTAACGATGTAACTATGCTCAGCTGTAAATCCACAGACGTAACAGATGCACTTCGGATGACAGTCCTACAACAGTGAACCATAGTCTACACTGCAAGCCCTCACTACTCAAGTGCATTCTGGTCACAAGCATAAAAGCATACGCACATTCAACACTCAGAACTGATTCAGTCTGACAAGAATAGAGAAGAATGAGAAGAACAAGCAGTCAGAAGACCAAATGGAAAGAGACAAGAAGCTCATTTGATTAATAAATAATGACCGGCAGAACTAGATCAGTAACAGCAGATCAGACAATGCAGGATTCTAGTCTAATCTGATTTAACAGCTTCTATAGCACCATTTTCATAATGCACAACACAACAATCCACAGTTGCATCAAGTGAAATTGTCAATGTCTTAATCTATCAGAAGAATCACATAAAAATATTTCTACAGCACCGAACAACCTACATCGTGGGACCCTCTTGTTCAAAGATGCTGTCCACACAAAATGCCAGCCAATCTTGGATTTACCATTTAACATGCGTACCAGTGATTACTTTGTCATCCAACACAGCCTGTTTTTTTCCATTATTCTTAAAAATCTCACTGTTGTACCAGAGATCATGATGAAGACTAAGGGGACGTCCACATATTATGTATGCAAGTTGGGATTTTACGGTTTCGAATTTCGGCGATTTTGCAAACGGGTGCATATGGTGGGGGGTCCCCGAAAGTATGTACGTACGCAAATATAATTTTCTAATTATGACGTACACAATATGGAATATTAATATCAGAACTGTAATCCCAATCACAGACTGTATTCCTGCTTATTCAATTTTATTTAGCATTAAGCTTTAAAATGCAAGTATTTGTTAGTGTTTTATTTCTTCATAACAGTAAACAAATTAAAGCTGCTAAATATGATGCTTAACAAAATAAATAGCCTGTGGTAAAATCAATGTCCTATAAATGTCTTTAGCTATTTAGCCTTTGCACAGGGAGGGTTAGAGCTCAGATGTATGTACGCATGAAGGGAGGGGTCCACGAAATATACGCGGTGCAACAGAGGGAGGGGTCCGAAAATCAGATTTCTTTGCGTACGTAATATATGGAATGGATGGGCCCCAAGTCTATGTATGCCTACCTGTAGCAAGGTCGTTCTTTGCGGAACACTCACCTAACAAAGGCTCCAGGAATTAAGTCAATTAAATGAGACTAATGAACAAAAATGACCTACAGCACACATAAACTCAATTGATTGACCCCTCCATAGTCCATATGATCCAGACACAAAGTTGTACCTTCTTTGTCTCAAGCAAGTAGTCAGTCAGGAAATAAAGCATCGATCACCAAAAACAACCCAAGAGTAAACTAATCGCAGAATGGCCCTATTAATTGGATATGCCTACTAGTCAGCGTCTGATTTGCCAGGAGAGGTCGGCTCGAGAAGGGTTGGACACCCCAGCTTCTTCTTTTGATACACCTGCTTTTAGCCTGTGGCCGACTCCCTCAAATTCATTACCACAGTCGTATACCAAACAGGTCCATAATAATAAAAATAATAATAGTCTACATTATGACCACTCGGCCTGAAGTAGGTTGACGTTGTGATGTACTTTTAAGACAATACAACAACCAGGTCCTTCTCGGTCCCTGTGTCTTCGAATAGACTGGACTTAATTAGACCATATTAAATTATATTTTCAATAGTGCTGACCCTGAAGTGTGACTGGAGCAAGTCTTTGCTGAATGAAAGAAAATTGCAGCACTTGCAGCGAAAGAGTTCCGAGTTTTCATCCAGGTGCTGCTCTGCAATGTGCTGTTGGAACTGGTGTGAATAAAGTGCCTGGAAGTCGCACTTGGAACAGCGCAGATTCGCCAGCTCCTCGTCTTTCATCTTTGGACCTGATCATACGTCGCAAGTTGGGATTTTACGTAGGTAGGAAAGCACATAGGTAGGAAAGCACGTAGGTATGACAGCGTAAGTAACGGAATAAGTCAGCAATAAAACAGTTAGACAAACAGGTAGAGAAGTGATTACGTAGGGACATAATTTTATGTAAACAAATTATATAAGACATTAAACATGGGAGGGAAGTAGCTATATAGGAAAGTAGGAATAATCTAGGCAATTATGCAGATAGGCAAAAGTACATAGCAAGATCAGATATGTACATTGTCAAAACTGATTCGATTCTGCCGAATGATCAAGGATTCTATTAATCGATCAGGATCACATACTCACCGATCCGTATTGGCTCTGATTTTGAAGGCAACCGATTTGATATTTGGTAAATAGCTGATGCTCCCTGCATCTCACCCTCCAAGTTCACGACCTGCTCTAGAGGTTGAGATGTAATAACCCCTTCTAGGGATTGAGAGGTAATAACCCCACCCATCGATTGTTGAGAGACCTGAGAATAACCAGCTGCATCCAAGTCTGGTTTAGCATCTGTTAAAAAGAGGTAATAAGAAGGTATCATATATAAATTCTGATATAAAGATGTTTAAAATACAAATTTAACAGCGCATGCCAGAAAATAAAAGTCTAGTTTTTCTGATGCTTTTCATTTAATTCACTTCAATTTTTTCATTACATTAATGCAAATTGTTTCTAAATAATTACCTTCAATTGCTTTTCAACAACTTTAATAGCTTTCTCAATTAATTCATTTTAACAAAGAATTTACATTGTTATTCTTTGAATTTATTTAAACTGTTATTTAAATTATAATTCCTTTGATATCTCTTCTGCTCAAATTATATTATTTAAATAGACGTAGAACGAACTGATTGTATTTGATTTTAAGAAATTGAATATGCTGCAATATACCTGGCACAAGTGATGCAAAACTGAGAGATGATTGAGCAGCTGATGAGACGAGGATGTGTTTCTCGGTTCCATCTTCCTGTTGGATGATAATTGATGTCTCCTTCAAAGCAGGCATTGAATCTGGAGGTGTAATCATCAGGTTGGATTTTGGCATCAGGGCTGGCAGCAAATTCTGGACAGATAAAAAAAATGATAAAAATAAATCAATAAAAAAACATTACCATACTATTACACTGAAACTCTAAGAAGTAAATTCATTGTATAACAATATGACTATATAAACTGAAATATCATTTTAAAAAAATAATTAATTAAAAGAATAACGAAAATTAGTTGAATGAAAAACAGTTAAACAAATCCTTTGAAAAACCAGCAAAATAAACTCATTCAAAAACGAACAAAAACAAAGCAAGTACACTAGCTGATAAACAGTTAACAGAATTGATTCATTAGAAAACAAAGACATTTTTCATTAGCAAAAAAATAATATAACTCAAAAACAAATTAAAATAGGAAATAGTTTAGGATAGATGGCTCTGATCACAGCACATCAAAATGTCACAGAATTAGATCATTCCAGAATACATTAAAAGATAAGCCATGTACCAAATGCTTTCCAAATTTACAAATATCTAGTAATAGCACACTGATGGTCTGCATAAAATCACCTGACTGTATATGACTGGATTAACAGCAAGCGGCCTTCGACGCGGACGACCACGACCTCGTTTTACTGAAAACAACATTACCAAGCCATTAAATATATTATCCATAAAGGTATAGGTAGACTTTGTGAGAGGTCTAACACCGAATCTCTAGTATATATTGGCAAAGATCCAAGAAGCACAACCAAATTTCGGCAAAGATTTTCACAAACTGCAGCAGACCTTGTCTATGGTTCAATAAGCTCCAGGCATTTTGAACAAAGATCCAGAGACTTCAAGCACATTTTGGCACAGGTCCTGTAAGCTCTGGGTTTAGGTAAAGATCTTCCTCTTTCGAACAAGCCATCTCTACTTTCCCGATGATTAATAAACTGTTCCCCTATTTCTACTCTCAATTTCATTTCCAAAGACCTGGAACAAATGGCTGTCAATTGCCCACTCCTCCAGGTGCAACTGACCCATCAGATTCCTCTGCTTCCAATTTTTTTCTACCATACATGTAGACTAACCTCTGGTTTACCCCACTTACTGGAATAACACCTGGCTTATAATTTGCATAAGATTTTAGTGTGAAAGAAGCCATCAAATTTTTTCTCAACTTATACCAGATTAGCACAGGTTCAAAAGGCACTAATGAAATTTAGTCACACCTGAAAAAGATCAGAATTAACGTTTCACAAAGGTCTAAATACCGCTAGTAACCTTTGGCACTGGTTCCAAAGCAACATAACAGTTTGGCAAACATCCAATAAAATCTAGTGAATTTTAGTATAGCAAATTTTGGCACAGATTCAAAATAAGCCTAAATATTGGCCCATATTAAAAAATTTGGCACAGATTCAACAGTCTGTATCAAATTTGGCACATGTTCGACAAATTCTAATTAGCTATGGCTCAGCTGAAAAAGCTATAACCTGGTAGTCCTAAGTTAGCAAGGAAGTTCTGCATCTGATTCTGTGTTGTCAATTGTGGAACCATAGTTTCAGTGGGTGCCTTTTCTGATCCTGCCACTGATACCCCAGAAACCGAAACCACGACATCTTCCGGCAAACTCGCAGTTCCTGAACTGTCCTCTTTTTGTCGCTCGATTTCATAGTCTGTGAGTTGACTTGGTTTCTTCTTAACTCGAGAACTTTTTCGTCGCCCAACGGCCAAACCCAAAAGACACTCAGCCGCACTGCTTTCCTGCTCTGATAAAACGATGCCTGACTTGTCGTCTTCATCACTGTTATCAAGTTTATCATCTAAGAAGTTCCTTGAGGAATTGGCAATCGAGTTTTCAGACGATGATGATGATATCTTCACAGACTTTGGAGGTCGACCTCTCTTTCGTTTTATTGTTAAATCATTTCCTGTAATTTTGACATAAATTATTAAAAATTCATGACAAATACAGCATTTTCATGAGATAACATTATTAAAGACCCTACACGTTTACTGACCTTGATGCTGTTTCAATGAACCTATATTATTTTGCTCAGAATTGATCATTAATTTATGTTTTATGCATTACAATAATGGTGCCAACTTAAGTTAGTTAAAAGATTAGACATACAATCCTCTGCTGACTGTATTCTGAGCACTGGAACTTCATAGAACTTGAATAGCTCTGCCCAAGGTGTCACAAGCAGACTCACTCAGAAGTGACCTTAAATTAATGTCTTGTGAATTAAGAAACCATTCTATAGAAAGCCTCCAAAATTACACTAAAACTAACCAACTCTTAGAACTCTGTAGTGCCATTATAATAATTGTCACTAATTGATGGCAAGATAAAACAGATTCAAAATCTGGTCATTTTCAAAAGTCAGTGAAAGGGACATGTTTGCTGAAACAAAGATATAGGAATATGCATGTGTGTGCACTGTGCAAGTATCTTTCGTTCATTCTTTCAGAACATTTATTTAGCACATTTACAAGATAAACTAATTAGAGGTGCTCCCAGACAAACTACAATGAAAAATTTTGAGAGATTCAACACTAACTAGTTTCTACCGACTCATCCTTGATTGGATAGGCGACCAGACTCTTAGTGCCTGGCTCCAACCGCAGCACACATTTCTCGTCTTCGATGATCACGACAGTGTCTTCAGTCAACGTGATTGGACGGTTAAGGTCAAGACATGCAGTGTCGGACTCCCGATTGTCGGAAACCCTCTCGATGGTCCTTTGGAATTCAGGGTCAGAGGTCATGTCATGTGAATTGTCTTGCAACAGGCTCCCCATCTGAAAATAAACGCAGTGGACCTATTTCATGAGCACAAAGCAACAGTAAGTTGGCTCAAGGGCAGTTAATCATTTATATATTTATCAAATAGATTATTTGTTTAAATGTAACCAGTTAACAATTTCAATTGGCACACTGAGATTTGATCCCAGGCGAACTGGAGTGAAAGGCTAGAAAGTATTATGATGATTACTAGCACATGATAACAGTAATAATAAATAATTTAATAGTAATAAATAATAACAATATCAAAAGCAAAATTTCAATAATAACACTAATATAAAAAAACTAATAATAGTGATAGTACCAGAAGCATAATAACAGTGCCGAGTGTATGGATGTTTTCAATTGCCATAAGGGGGTTATTACAAGTTCAGTATGGCTTCTAAACTATCACTTCCATTGTATTAATCATCATCATTGGATTGCAAAAATAATCTCATAATAATGTCCCGGTTAGGCAGATGGCGATCCTCTGTTGAAGAGCCATCTAGATCCGCTGGAACAGATATGATAATGGGTTGCACCACTTTTCCTACTCCCCACCCCTGATACAAACTGGCATCCTTCTCTACTAGAAGAGCCACCAGGTTTCCAAGGTAACCACTACAAACGTGTGGGTGTTATAATTATTATTATTATCAGTAGTTTCATTTATTTATTATTATCATTTCAATTTTGTTTTCACAGTCCTTACAGTTCGGGCCATCATAGATTCATTAAACAATATTGTTGCTCCAAGTCCTATTCTTAATTGATCGACCGCAGGTGGTTGTATGTCGATAGGCCATTCCAGAGGTGGTCCAGCAAAGGCAAAATTCCTTGAAACGTATTGTCTAGTTCCTCTTGCTGGAATGTGGAGGTCACTGCAAATGATGCCTATCCTTCTGCATCCAGCACCTTCACAGACAACTTAACCAGTAGCCTCACAATGAAATATATAATTTTTTCTAACTCCTTGTTCTTTGGATTATAAAAAATACCATTATGATTATTTCTAATAATACCACAACTGATAATAATCATAACTTCTATAGAGCCATAACAAATAATCATATACATGGCATCAATCAGTGATGCTCAAAGAATTCACACCATTGAGTTTCACAGTACCTCATTATGGTCCAAAGAATAGCTGGCATCCTCGAGTCCTTTTGAAGAAACCACTGAATCTACCAGATTAGCATCGATTACATGAACGAGACTGCCAGTGTCACTTCCATCACAGCTGAGCTGAATGTAGTGCACCTGATTGTGTGCATCAACCACCTGCTGAACAGGGAAAAAATACAAATCAAAGACGATGTAACAATCACAGTAATAGCAAGTAAGTTATTCAGCTGAGATTAGAATCCAAAGCCTTCTGAGAAAATTCGGGATAAAAAAACAACAGATATGGGAGGAAATGAAACGATGAAAAATCATCACGATCATTATCCGATGCTGGTGCCACCCATGTAATCTAGCAGTTAGTACAAATAAGTGACCCCTCATCAGTTTGGTCAATTTCCAAAAGAATCGATTTTCTCAAGCAATGCTTCTATTTATACTGAGCATCTCCTATACAGGTGTGTAAGTGTGTGTGATACCTTGATTTCCATTAACTGAAGATTCACACAGTCAGGTTGAACTGAATATTTCTGTATATACAGAGCCAATGGTTAGAGTACCCACTCTTATGAGTATATCGTAAACTGGTTTTCAACTCAGTTCACCACTCCATACTTCTCCAGCATCTCTATTTCTTTTAGTCTGATAAAGAAACCACTAGAGTGGCTCCATCATTTACTGACAGAGCACACCAACTGCAAATGTTGCCTTTGACCCCTCCAAGTCTGCCTGGGATCCTCTCCTTCTTATATTAGGCCTCTGTTGACCTCCTGCACCAGCTCTGCTGTGGCAACTGTACTGTAGATATGTGTTGTTATGGATGCCCTCTCTGATTGGCTGGCCTCTGCACCATTCTTCTCAATGCTACAAAACTCAATTCCTCTTACTGGATGGTCAAAGATGATTGGCTGGTGTTGGTTGACTGGTAGATGAAACCTTTCTGTATCCTACTGTTATTGACTCTGTCCGAGAATTAGAGATCAATACAGACCAATAACTTAGCTTTTCTTTGCCTATTAATCAGCTTATTCAGAGTTATTACTACCAGCTACAGACTGTTTCTCGTTCCCCATCTCATGATCCTGCTGCTACCCTAGTCCATGCCTTTTTCACCAGCCGACTTGACTGTTGCTGCTCTGTTTCAGTTGGCCTGCCACGAGCATTGATAGTACGTCTCGACTGTTGTTGTTTTTTTTATTGCTCAGCTGCCCGTCTTGTTGGACGGTTTTTAAATACAATCCTGCCTCGGACTACATGCACGATTCTTAGCATTGATTTCCCATCCCACAACGCATCAGTCATCTGTGGGAGCTCAGTGGTTCTGTTTTTGGTTTAGCTAGTCTTCGAGCTCCTTGTTCAGACACCTCGACCAAGCAGCGCCGTTCCTTCTCAGTTGTTGGTCCTTCTACCTGGAACACATTCCCCTTAGAGAACTGAC
Organism: Bimastos eiseni; assembly: GCA_959347315.1. Lineage (NCBI taxonomy): Eukaryota > Metazoa > Annelida > Clitellata > Crassiclitellata > Lumbricidae > Bimastos > Bimastos eiseni. The sequence goes on from OY365806.1 coordinate 33,223,744, forward strand.
TGCTGCCAAGGAGTAATGTGCCTCTTTTCTTTACAAATTGCTTAAGATTGACTTGTAATGCCATAGTCGAACTGGGAATGCCTCCAACTAGACTTATTGAGTATACTATATAAATGTTCAAATGGATGAACGAATTGCGTTTTCTTCAAAAGGACTTGATGATGCTAGCTATTCCTTGGCCCAGAATGAAGAGGTACCTTGAAACTCAATGGAGGATCGATATCTTGTGAATCACTGATTGATGCCATGTGTATTATTGCTATGGCTCTATAGAAGTTATGATTATTACTATTAGAATTGTCATAAATAATATCATGTTTAACAACTGCTCTTTATCATCAGAGATTGGCTGGGAGCACCTCAGAGTAGCTCATTTTGGAGGGTACTATTTAAGTACTCTGCATGAATGAAAGAATGAATTGGAAAGGAGTGCAGAGCTAATGAAAATACCTGGAAGTATTGAACTGGGTCAGAGGCCAGCTGTTGCAGAAGCAGATCAGTACTCATAACTGCCATTGGGTCACCAGCTGGAGCGCCCTGTTCAAGAGGCTCATCTGATGGTTTCATCTCGTCCAGTTGGATCGCGTCAAGTGCCAGCATGAAAACACCATCATTCTGACCTGGTTCCATCGAAGCCCTTTACAATATAGAATAAAGACAACAATAACATTAAAAACTTTAATAACGCAAAAAAAGAATATAATGAAAATTACATGACACAAAACTGAGAGGCAGACAGACGGACAGAGTGAAAGGAATACATATGGTCACACACTCAAACACATAGCATGTAGAAATTGTGATTGTTGAACATTTCTCATATATTCTGTATAAACCAGCCTAAAAAAACAAATAATTGGTATTCTGAATTTTTAAAGTCAGCATTGGTAAGTTTATTTTAATTTATTTACTTTAATCAAAACAGAGCCAAACCCACGTGCATTTGTTTACATTTAATTAGCATATTCACCATGGAGTATCAGGTCATTTTCAGCCATCTTGAAATTCTGTAACATTACTTTAACCAGAGGTCAAACATTACGATTAAACAAAAAGTTGTAACGAAGCGGTAGTGCATTTCTCGTTAGGCTTTATTTTAGCGAAAGCCGTAAACTTGTAAAAGTTATCAAAATACTCTATGCAAATGAGTTCATTAGCGCGGAGCTACTTCGTGTAATAGGACCGTCACATCGATACTCACATTTGCTGCGTATATTTTAAACCTTCAAACGCTCTAAAACAACGAAAAGTCTAAAATAAGAGGTAAATTTACCTTAAACCCAATAATATATTTACAACAGAAAATGCAAAGTCGGAACGATTTTAATATTCATATTTGGTTATTTTCGCTCGGGAGACACCAGACGAAAGTAACTATATCACAGAGGATCAAACACTGTGATGACGCACTTCACTGGAAATTAAACGTAAATATCCGACTCAGCAGTGTACATGTATTACTGGTGAAGTAAGTTTGTACATTTTATTTGTAAACTATTGCATAGCATTTAGGTGATCCTTCATGATACAGGTAAACTGTTATGCAATGGCCAACACACTTACAGTTGCTAAATGATAATGACACTGTGACAGTCGTCGAATAATATACATTATATAATATGACTCCTAAAATATGTAGTCCGTTCATCAACCATAGAGCCAAAGACCTATGCCACCTATGCCATAGAATAGTTTGGCTCTTGTTGTGTTTCGATTTGAACTCGAATTTGAACTCTAGAGTTTCTCAGCGAATAGTACGCAAAATGGTTTAAATATCAAATTTTTAAGAATTTATGTAATTTTGAACAATTTCTAAGGAGGCACATGATGCAGAGAAAGATTTCTGATGAAAGCACTCGCACCTAGTGAGCACTTCGTTCTAAATTTATATAAGAATTGACATTGTGAAAGCTGATAAGATTAGAAGTGATACTGTTTAACGTGATCGAACTTTACGTTCTGCAAGTAAAGAAATCATTGTTGAAGTCAACTGATCAAGCATAATTTACAGTGATGTCTTTTGTTCGCACCATTAGTTTTCTAAAATGTTAATAGTTCTTGTAAATTTAATTTGAACAGTGTTTTGCAGTTGACTGTAAAATAGTAACATTCATCTTGAATTTTGAACCATTTGATTGGCAAGCTTCATGCCATGGGGAAAATTGAGGTGGTGACCCATTACCTATGCTATAAAAATGAAATTAGGCCTGTTTCTTTGAGTTCGGACAACACTACCCTGTCTAATCTCTGTCTGTGTTATCATGGCTTGGCAAGGATAGTGACTTGTGCATTTTCTCCTGGAATTGTGTTATGCAGAGTTGACAACTGCAGTCCTATAATTACATGTTAATATTATCTAGACGATCATTGCTCATTTTATGTGATTTCCACTTAATTATTACTTGTTGCAAGTCCGCTTGATACCTAGAAGAAACTAAATTGATTGATTTGATTTATTTATTTACGACCTTTGTCTATTCAAAGAGAAGTGCATGGATTAGAACTAAATCTACCTGTACAGTTCTGAGATTCTGCACATTCATGAAGATTCTTGTCCCCTCACTTATTCAAATGACCTAACTAGGGCATAACCGGAAATCGCCTCGGACATTCGCCTCGGTCAAATATCCTGTTTTTGGGACTATTTGGAAGTATTCGTCGCAGCAAATATTACACACACACAAATAGTTAAAAATAAAATTTTTTGGTTTAAGAATTTTTTTAATGAACATATGATGATCTGAAAATAAAAATTTTAAGCTGCATTTGTAATTTTATATATACACACATATATATATATATACAGCAAAACTCGGACAAACAATGAGTATTAATCTTTTTGACTTTCTTTTTTGAAAACGAATATAGAATTTTTTGTTACAAAACGACAATCAACTTAACTAGAATTACTGTTATTTCTATTTACATAATGACAATCAACCTAACTAAAAACACAAATACTGCTACTGTTAGTGCTTATAAGTTACTACATCCTAGTGTTAACTAAGGCAAAACTAAAAAATTCATTAAAGTTGTGCAGACTTCCAATCCCAAACATCAAGAGAATGAGACTTTATTTAAATAGTCGAGCCTCAGACTCGGCAAAATTCAACTGGTAAAACTAGGTACTCGGCAAGAAATTGAAATTCGGTACTCAGCAAATAATTCATACTCGGTTCATCACTAATATAAATATATATACATATGTAGGTTCTGAGAAAACTGGTTCACACTTCTTCCATTTGACAGTTTGCTGGTCATTCATTCATTCATTGTGAAGATTTATATAGTGCCCCTTCGAGGTTACTATTCAGGAGCTTTTCCGACCATAGCACGGTTGAAAAGAACAGTTTTATAGCGAGTGTATTTAGAGAGTCAGAATGGACCCTGGAGGACAAGCGCAGCACCAAAACAATTAGAACTCGAAGCAATTCATACACATAACAGGTATGTGTATGAATTGTCTTTAGTTTTATTTAATTGTATTACCCTGAAAGAAATGTTGGCATGTTTCTTGTGTAGAAATGTTACGATCAGCAGGTCCAGCCGAAATTGTGCGATGTAACCAGAAGGATGATTCTTACTTGATGTTCATCAAACGTTCCCTTGGGGACATTGCACAGTCAGTTTTTGGTAAGTGGTCAATTGTTGGTTATGACTATTATTATATTGGGATAACTAATTTTTGCTCGAGTCTAGCATGTTAAGGTGTTGTTGAACACAGTTGCATTGATGCATTGGATGTCTCAGTAAGACATTGAAGCAGGAATGTGATCTAATTGGAAACTTCTATAACACCAGTTGATGGTAGCTGAACTTTCACACAGACTACTGAGCTCTCAATCCAATGTACAGAACTTTCATTTAAGGTTGATGAAGTCCCTAAGACTGTTTAGATTTGCTATATATTATAAGGGTAAATACGTTTGAAATATGTAGGTAGGATTTCAGTCTCCGAGCTAAACATCTTACAGAAGCAGAGGAGTGGTAGAGACTAGCAGTGATTTCTGAACCTTGATCTGAAGGTAATAACCGGAACCTGGAGCTGATTTCGTGTGGGTCATAGCAAGAGTTAGAGCATCCTATGAGCAATGTTTGTGAATGAGTGTTGACTGTGAGCAGAAATGTAAGATAAGTTAACTGGCCAACGTGTTTATTGCCTTAATAACTATAAAACAAGCTTGAAATTGGAATGAAATCTATGTTTTTGTTCTTGAGTTAGATAATGTTTTTTATAAGCCTTCATGGTCGATTCAACAAAGAGTTTCTGAGGCTATGCAGATTGTCAATATGATATCATCTTTAATTTTTCGGTGATTTCAGCAACATGTTTCACAATATTGGTGATTCTGGATTGGTATGAGTCTGCTAGAATGTCTATATCGTCGCATTTAAGACATTTGCCAGGGCTCCCACGAAATACGAGGTATACCAGGTTGGGCTATCCCATCTACTGTGTTTGGCCTGTCTATAATGTAATGTTATGTAATGGAAAGCCAGCCTTTGCTAAGGCATGTTGCACCATATTAATTCATTCATGTTTGTGTCTTTGTGATGATGTGACCATAGCTCTACTGGGCAATCGTGTGAATGAAACAAGTATACCCCAAGTTTCACTATAGCATGCTGAAGAAACTGCCTTTTATCTGATTTCAAGGCACTCAGATATAATGTTGGGATTTTGAGGATGGTCAGAATCTTATTGATGCGCAGGTATCCCAGGCTGTTTGTTTGTGAGACAGAGAATTCTAGATTGGTGTTTTGGGGTTTAGACGACCTGCATGCAGATTTGTGTCCATACCAAAAAGGCCATTAAAATTTTGGTGTTGGTTGCAGCTGAAGCCAAGAATGCAGCAAGAGCCAGTGAGGACATGCATTGTGTAGCAGGTCCCCAATACCTTACAGTTAATGAGTGCTCGATGCCAATGATTAGTAAGACCCAAGTGTCAGCAAGGCCTAAGTAGAAACCTGGAGAGAATAGCGTGAATATTATTGTAATAATTTTTATTGTTGCTTTAATTATTATTATTGTGATCATCATTAGTTTTTTGGAGATTATCCAGAATGATGCCTCTAGCACTAATCAACAAGCTGCATTGGTTTACCAATCACTTATATAGCACTATCGTTGTTAATGTGTTGAGGCATGTTATTGATGATATTTAAACAGATGACTGCACACACTAACACACTAATCTGCTGACCATCCCATGTCTGGTTCCAATATCTATTAATCTGTTTCAATGCAACTTTTAGAATAATGATATTTGTCTTGTTTTCTCATTAGGGCCAAGGTCATGGCTGAAGTGGCGGAAAGAACTTGACCTTGCTGCCGACCTGCTCTACTTTGGTCTTACAACATTTGCAGGTAGTTGTTCACGTCATTTCGTCAGTGACATCGTATTCGTATGCTTACCTGACATAAATGCAATATGCATGTGAGATTTTAGGGAAATTAAGTCTCCTATACTGTACATGACTTGAGCCAGTGTAAATTGGTTTAGTAACTTTGTGGTGTGCTTGTTTATTTGTTGTTAACAAATCAGAATGAATCTGTAATTTTAATCCGTTTAGATCAACGCTCATTCTGTTGATCGGCAGCTAGACTAGTGGGATTTGGGGACTCCTTCTGAATGGCCTATCTTGTCTCCTCCTCCTCTTTTTGGGACCTGGGTGTCATTATGGACCAAGAACTGTCTTTTGTGGATCATGCAACAGCATTGACTCGTTCCTACTATTATCTCTTTTGTGAGTTGTCTCCCCCTCTCTCCTCATTTTCTCATACCTCATTCTCATCTCCTCATACCTTTGTCGTTATTGGATTAGACCACTGTTTCTCTCTCTACTGTGGGCGCTCACAGGTCTGATCTGTGCTCATATGACCTGACTCTTGCTCACATGACGTGTCTAGATCTTTTCTAAACTAGTTACTCAAGACTTTCATTTTTGGCCAAGCCTGGTTTGGAGCACCTCTGAACAGTTATCTTGATGGGGTGTTGTATAAATTCCATAGATAGATTGTTAGAAATAATTCTGTTTGAAGTGTGATGTTGCTTAGAAGTAATTTTCTATTGATATCTTGTTATTATTATTATTGTAGACTTTGGAAGTCATTTAATTAATTTTGGATTCTTTTGTTTGTTACATGTTGCATGTTTTAGAGTGAACGTCAACTCTACAGTTTCTATTTTGAATTTGTGATTTACATGATCTGACAGTTAAATTTTTCACATTTACTTATAATGCATTTACTTTGCACGAAGTTGTATTGTGTTACACTTGTATTTATATTTCATTTAACTGCCATTTGCATGACAGTGCATTTATATTTTGTTACCAATGCCTCATTTTTGTGGATTTGTGTGATTGAATTAGTAATTGAATTGTTCTTCCAGGTTTCCAGACTTTGGGTGAAGAGTATGTTAACATACTCCAGGTTGATCCGACCCAACGGAAAATTCCATCATACTATGTGAGCCGTGTAGAGTTCTGTTGATAATTACAAATTTAATGTGTCAAATTTTAATAGTTACCGTAAGGTTTTAATATATATGATGTTACTTCTTACAAAGCTTGTCTGACAGTTTATGTGAGACATTTAAAACAAAGCAGATTGGTTGGTTTATTTAAGTTTGTCTGTAGACAGAATGTTTTGTGAGCATGGAATGCTGAATGTTCGAACATTCTTTTGTTAGTCTAATCTAGTAAAATCCATTCCCACTTTAAAGAATTCTGCTAATTTGATTAGTGTTTGTGTTCAGTTAGGAACGTTGAATGTTGATCGTACTGAATATAAGTGTCATTTAACTTAACTTTTGATTCTGCCATGTCATACTCTGATGATGTTAAAATGATGCTGTCCAGTTCTAAGCATTCTGTCAGTTCTCTGATACCATTCAGAACTAAGTGTAAATCTCATGTTTTTGTTTGCTTATATATATCTGGAGCTTGACTTCCAGTTTCTCTAACTTATCAGGTTTCGACATGGCTTCTCTAATGATTATGGACTTTGACTATGGGTTTCACTTGAGGCAACCATTCTGGTAATGGCGATATAGAAGTGATTGGCTACATTAGACTAGAACTTCGATAGGCAAGTAAAAGCCAGCTTGGGTGATATCCACAGCTAATTTAACTTGGCCATCTCGGTAAACACTGTGTTATTTCTAATCTAACCAATAACTATATAAATGTGAGATTTAACAACTGTTATAAAACTTAATTTTTTTTATCTAAGATTCACAAATTACACATAGTCCCTCAGGAGCAAATTTCCTATGGAAGCAACTGTAGGTGTGGCAATGCCACAGTTAATGCAAATATATTTGACTATAAATATTAATTTGGTGAGATTTAACTATAAAAAATGTCAAAATTAAATGTAGAGGTTTTTCAAATTTAATTTAATTTACAAGTGGAGCTCAGTTCAAGTTTAATTACAGTTACATTCATGGAACATTCATATAGCACCATTCAAAACATGACATGATGGCAATTGCCAAATCTGATTTCTTAATCACTGAGAGATCTGCATTACCAAAAACTTTCTCAAACTGTGTCTCACAGCCAATCACAAGTAAGCAGCCCAGCACTGGTCCTCAGCTGATTGGTTATGAGAATGCAATGTGTTCACCGGGATCACAGTTTCTATGAATTTTATCATGCTGAAGTAAAATATTAGATTACATACAGTGTGACACTTAAAATAAAACAAGATCATGACACAGGAAGTTTGAGAAGTCTGGGCATACTGTTTCCGTAGTTTTAAGAATTTTTTTGTTATTTTAGCGTCGTGGAGTCATGATTCTCCTCCAGGTGGCTGCACCTTATGTTCTTGATCGAGTCCTTGTCTACTTGCAAAGACAAATCGAGTCAAGCACGAATCTTCCGATGTCACAAAAGGCGCGCGATGTGACGCTGTTGATGATTTCTGGGATGCGTCATGTCGTGTCATTGTTACATCACTGCCACCTCACGATATTTTACATCAATGGAATTTTCTACCACATTGCAAAACGATTCACGGGCATCCACTATGTAAATATCATCTTATTTTAATTGCAACTTGTAATACATAAGTTATACAAAGCCATCTTTGAAGCTTTCTGCGAGTATTTTTCTTCAGTAGTGTTGGTTGGCATTATCATAGCACCCTTTAAGATCCTTTTAACAAATGAATTTCAATATAAATATGGTTTCACAATTATAGTCAATTTACTTTATTATGTTTCGATTTGTTTAGTCTCATTTGTTAATACTCGTCAGAACCAGGATAAAAGATAATATTGCAATAAGTGAAATCTAACTGTAACTGGTGCGCAACATAATGTTCATGCAAGTCATTAAGTGAGACGAAAAGGTCAAGCAGACCTGCTAAGAACTCGGCTTGCTCTTTTGCAGACACATGAATATAATACTAGCATATTGACTTTAATATAATACAATTTAGAGTGTACATGTACATTGGGTTTAAAATAGATTGTATAATAGAGGGAGGTATAATAAGTGGTCATCAAACAGCCAATCATGTAGTATATAATTGGGGAGAAGGCATTCACATTGATGAGGTATTACTTGTGTGCAAACTTATAAATACTGACTAATATTTCTTTAATCTAAGCTTGAATTGACTGACGGTCACAGATTTCTTAAATGCTCAGGAAGGCAATTTCATACAGATTGGCCAAGGCATGTTAAGGAGATTCAAAACAACAGATTATAGCACCAGACAAAAACAGCACTGTATCATAATAGACTTTGTACTTAAATCGACAATCTAAAGGTGTTCTAAATTTTGCCATTCCCATGCTAGGTGAGTGATGCTAATCATCTCTAACACGGTGTCATTAAACGGTAATTACCAATCGAGTAATCTGCATGAATTAAACAAGGTATAGAATCCTTAAGATGAGGTTAACACTTGAAGAATATGCTAGCAGTTTTATATTATAGAAAACATCTGAAGTTTTGGTAAATTCGATATATAGAAATTTATTTATTTAACTATTTATTTAATCAACTATTTTATCAATTGAGTTTTTCAACTATTATTTACTTAACTCTATAGTTTACTGTTTATTTGGCTATTTATTCTGCTCTGTTTCTAACGTTTTTAATTTGATTTAATATGCAGTGGAGATTAACATTTGCTGCTTACAGATTCGTGTTCGCCGTGACTTGGGTGCTGTGGACACGACTCGATCAAACTATCGTCTCCTAGGATGGCTTTCGATGATCCAACTAACTCTGACTTTTATCCAGCATGTCTACCGGCATCTAAAGACTGCATCAGCAGAAGAAAGTGTCTCAGGCCTCCAAGTTCCAGACAAGAAGTAAGCAATGGATGGCAAAGGAAGGTAGCCAGACTTTAGGTTTCTTTGACAAGTGTTCTGGCAGTTTATAATGGCATTTTTTTAGTATTCTAGAGACCTTATTTAAAAAAATCTGTACACAGCTGACACATTGTAATATAGTCATCATAAATACTTTACAAGACAATATTTTTAATTTGTTCCAAAAACCTCAAATATAAATACTCCAATGATAAACCAGATAAAGTCTGCAACTATTTATCTATCATTGCTTCACACTTTGAGCTAAGCACAGATTGTCTCAGCTAAAGCAATTGTGAATTACTTATTTATGTAGTGATAACCCATGTAAGAACTCAGTGACATAATAAGTTCTTAAATGCTTTTTTATTATTAATTAGTAACTTCTGTTGTGCCAGTCTCTAATACGTTAGGCATTAACAAATGGCACATCTAAGTCTTGGAACTGTGGAAAATCGTACTATAGAAGTTGTCAGATTATTCATTTAACAGCGAGCGAGCTGCATTGGTTTCCCATTCACTTAGTATATGTTCATTGTTAAATTACAATCAATTTATCTGATGTGTCCATGGTTTGAATCCTTGATTTCTTTGTGAATTTAGAATTTTATGTCAAACAGTGTTACTTTAATGAAAGGTTGTTGTGATATTGATATGCTGATGGGTACTGAAAGCAAATATATTAAATTTATTAGATAAAGTTAAATTGACAAACTTTATTGGTAAATAAATAATGAAGTGTAATTATAGTTAAGTAAATGTGTAGCTGAGTGTAAAAAAATTGAAGAACAATTAATTATGTAGATGTTTGTATCTTATCATTTGTAGAACATTGATTTTATAAGCCTCACAAAGGCATTGAAACAGTGTTATCTACAAGCTATGAAAATATGCAGCTTGAAATTAGCTATTTCTGGCAGTAAAGTTCTAATTTTCAGTATAAGACTCGATATATTCTAAAATGTAATTAGCAAAACAACTATATAAATTAATTAGTTTGGTCAGATATGGCTGAAAATATAGGAAGTTAAGATATTACATTGGTTTGTGTGTGCATGAAGGACTTCGACTGGTGTGGAGGAGGGCAGTGGAATGGTGGATGCCAGCAGGAAGTGTTCACTGTGCCTTGAGACAAGAAAGCGTTCAACAGCAACACCCTGTGGCCATATCTTCTGCTGGGACTGCATCACAGAATGGTGCAGCAACAAGGTGAGCCACAGAAGTCTAATCCTCATCGTCTTCTAATCTAATCTTGTTTCCTTTTCATCCTTTGCAAACCGTGTTGAACTAAAATTACTAATCTTTGGCACTTTTTAAATATATAGTTATAGAATGATAAAATATGTAAATGAATTTATGTCTTGGTTATTTTCAGGCCGAGTGTCCATTGTGCAGGGAAAAGTTTGCAATATCGAGGCTCATCTTTCTTCAGAACTTTGATTCATTTTAGAGACCGTTCTATTTGGACTTCTGACCCATCTAGAAAACTGATTCTCATCATCATCTTTGGATCCATCTAGTGAATGGTTCCCATTTAATGAACGGATTCCTAGAGACCATGGTCCCATATAGCAAAGTGGTTCTCAGAATTACTATGTTGCTTTATACAATTGTCCAGAACACTCAACTATGCAATGAACAGCTCATTCCAAGCAATGCGTCCCACCTGACCATGTCAGAATTGGCGGCAGTTTTACCACAAGTTGCATGATATATTACATGGAAGAACCCAAAGAACCCATGCAATAATTAAATATTTTCTGAGGGATTGCGAGTTTTGTGACCCCACCAACACTAGGCATTTCACAAAACTTGGAAATGTTCAATAATTATACCCTTAGATCTGTTATGCCAGGTTAAATGAAATTTTATCAGCTGAAGCATTTCTTGTGTGGATTATATAAATCTAATAATTGTTTTATAATATTCAAAACAGACATAGGGTTGACACCACACCACAACCCTTCACAATTCTGAAATATTATTTTGTGCCCTCTAATTTCAACTTTATTAATTGTCAAAGGTGTCTTCAAATTCATTTTACTTCTTAATTGGGCAATATACAGTTATCACAAAAAGCACCAAGCATACTGCAATTGTATTTGATATGTATTATGTCTAAGGGGCCGTCCACATATTACGTATGCAGCGAAGGGAGGAGGTTTCAAATTTCGGCCATTTTGCATACGCGTGCGTATGGTGGGGAGGGTCACGAAACTATGTACGTACACAAATATAATTGTCTAATTATGCGCCACAATACAGAATATGAAAATCAGAACTGTAAACCCAATCACAGACCTGGTTCCTGCTTAATCATTTATGTAGCATTAAAAACGGGTGTTGCTAGTGTTTTCATTCTTCATAACTGTTAACAAATTAAAACTGTTAAATATGGGGGGGGGTCCACGAAATGTACACGGTGCAACAGAGGGAGGGGTCTGAAAATCCGATTTTTTTTGCATATGTAATATATGGATGGACCTAAGTGACATATACATATCATTGACTGGCAACAAAGAGGCCAGAAGTCTGTCTTGATTATGTTCCATATATTGTACCAAGCTTCAGTATTTCAAACTTCAGTCATTGAAGAAAAATAGTCAATGGCCCAACCACAACCAATGCAAAAAAAACTCTTTTCTATTGAACTTTCATGTGTTAAAGTTTTGCAAAGGTATTTTTCAATCTTTTGTAACTACTGGGGTAGCAGATATTTCAAGTTACGGTACCATTGTGTGGTGTGTTGTTGTTAATTTGACAAGGAATGACTTACGCAATGTCACAAAGTTTGATGAAATGCGTTCCCAGGTCACTAGACTGCCCCCCCCACCTCTGAGCATTACATATTTATTTTGAACAAAACTGCAGTTTTACCTGGGTCTAAATAGTCCCAGATCTCCAAATTTAACCTCCATCTGGAAGTAGATATGGTAGATAATATTTAATACTATGTTTGAGCTTCAATATCACCACCTTGTGTAGGCTACAAGGCTGAACACTAGTTTAGTGTAAATTTATATGCTATGCCTACTAGCCTTACAGCCTAGCTTTGCTTTGAACTGAATTTTGAACTCTACAATTGTCTTTCTTAACCAACGCAGTTATCACCACATTCACCAGACCTATTTAGGATCCGGGTCCGCCATTTCGCGTGGCAGCTCCGTTCGCTATTGATGCATAACAAACAGACTTGATTTGCATATTGAATTTCGCCCCGCTTTCGTATGACATTTTAAATTTCTGAAAATATTTAGGTGAGCTGAGAAATTGGGAGAATGTTTTGTAGGAATTTCATATCACCACAGCGTTCCGTTCATGAGCCTTCACGACTAAAGGAAAAACTTAATCTTTGGTTTTTAGCTTAGATTGAGTATTTTTAAATAATTATTTGCTAATTAATTTAAAAATAAAAAGCGTTACGTAACGCTCAGCTAACACCCCACCCACGTGCGTTACATAATTATGCAATGACCCCTTATCCATCTGAAGACTTTAGCAACATTGGTTTTAGTTTCCTTGTCGCTTTTAGTAAATTCTCTTTGCTAAAGTGTTAAATAACTGAAAAATTATAAGATGGAATATCTTGTTAATTTATAAGAAACCAATTTCCTAAAAAGCCACTGTTAATGTTCTGGAATTTCAGGCATCCCTTCCACAACTATCCGATCAAAAGATAAATACCACACTAGTCAATCAATATACTAAATAATAACTCTAGACCTATTTCTTCACACAGATCAAGAGACAAATCTGTTTAGATCATCTGTTTAGATTGCAGAGTCGAATGTCTGATAGTCTCCAGTCTTCCTAACCATAACCCCTTGAACAAAACCTTTTCCAAAAAACTCTAAACCCTCAGTAAACTGCACAATCAAACAAACCCTTTCCAAATGTCAATTCTCGAACCGCAGTCTTTCCCAGCGAAGCAACATGCACTCCAGAACCAAAGACTGTTTTGCGGTCTACTATGAGACCATCGCATTGTTCATCATCGTAACCAAGGTCACAGTTGAACGGTACGGTCGGTTCATGAACACTGAATGTAGCCGTGAACTCTGGCTGAGTCTGGCTAAACAGCTGAACAAGACCAAACAGCGACTGTGGCATCAAAGGTCCAGTGATCTCAACGCTATGAGCCGAATGTTGCTGACCTCGGCTGTCTGGTCGCAATATGCTTCCCTGCCTCACCTAGAAAACAGATAATTTGTATAGTACCATGATAACTTGCAGAAGAATGTAAAATGCGTAAAACATTACTTAGTCACTATTGCATAGTATATACCTGTATAAAATTGAGTTGGAATGCCATTCACAATTATCAGAGTTTATGTAAACAGCAGTGCTTAGTTTAACAATAGAGGGTACCCAAGTATAATAGGGGTTGTAATGTTGGATCATTAAGTCTTGTTTCCACCTATTATCTCTCAACCTGTGTACGACGCCTCTACAGATTTTCTATAGAGATATGTAATCAAGTACTTTGCCTTGATAGGTTTGCTTCAAAGGCACTTCAATAGGTGGACTTGGTACCATGGTGCATAGGTACCATAGTGAGTTCGTACCTTTAAAGACTGTAGACTAGCGCCCTTGAAGGCTATGGGAGACAGAATGGTTGGAGGCAGTCCGGCCTGGACTCCTGTGCTCGGAGTAAGTGATGAGCAGTTGAGCAGATAGTTGAAAAACGCCTGTACATCTGCTCCACCCTCAACAAGCACGGTCGACTCGGGTCGATGGTCAATCTCACGAAATCGATCTCTCTGGCTGAATAGGACTGATAAAGGATCAAACAGTCAATACATGTACATAGCTATAATCACCAATTCCAGCTTCAATTCTGACTTCTCTAACTTGGATTTTGATTGAACTAGACAGATTACAAGTTTAGGCTTTGGTTTCATTCAAAGTTACCTATTACTCTTTGTTCTTCTGATTCCCCATGCATTGAGTTTTTATGATTAAATTGATTTTAGAGCATTTAATAATACTAATTATAATGAAAAATAAATCAACAAATCTGCACTTCTGAAGCAATTCAATAATTTTTATTATGACATAAATATCTGACTAAAAATCCCTAAATAATAACAGTTCAAACTGTATATCACAACTTTTTCTATGGGATCAACTTTTTTGTGTTAAGAGATATTTTGTGGTTATCAGTTTGATGATAAAGTTAGTAATTTACATTCAAAAACACCATTGATGGAAAGCATCCTAGTGTTAACCAAGATTTCATGCTAAACCCTTTTGTAGTGTTTTCCAATGTATTGTCATTAAGTTCCCATTGCAACCAGGCATTTGATTTATTCTTGGTGACTGATCCTAAGCTCTGGAATTCACTGAAGCCTCTTTTGTTCATTCTGTCAGATGTTTAATGTCATTCAGAAGTAAACTTAAAACTTATTTGTTTTGTTTACTCTTTGGGTATCAGATTTTTAACAGCATAGACTCATTAGATTATAATTATAGATTACATTATCCTATGACAGATGCACAACGCATTGAAACAATTACGCTCCCGGCATGCACAAAGCACCAGCTACTGCCAAGGATACTCTTTCACTTTGGATGGCTCCACGGAGCGATATCTCTTCCTGTCGAGGCCAAGGTCCTCGAGCCAAGTGACAGCCGACTCGTCTGTAAAGGCCTCGTCCTTGTCGTTCTCCTCCTTTTCTTCAACTCCTCCTCCAAGGGCATTCTCACCAACTCTGAGCAGAAAACCCCCTATTCATTATCATGCATTATTATCATTTTTATCACTGATATCATCATTACATTCAATTATTTGATAAGACAATTGAAAAGCTATAAATTACATGAGACACATCAGACGACACTGATTAAATTAAACTGAATAGATGAGCCCAATTACACTAGCCCAGCAGAAGCAGTGCTTGTGAGGTGTTTAAAAGGTGTTGCATTAAAACTTTAACGAAGAGAGTGTACTCAAAGCAACTCGCCATTAAATGAAAGTGTTAAGTGGCTGCATATATATATTTATATATATGTATATATGCATATATATATATATATATGTATATATATATACTGGTATATATATACTGGTATATATATATATAAAAATATGAGTGAGTGAGTGTGTGTGTGCATGCGTGTGTATGTGTGACTGTTTAGATCAGTTCAGAGTTGAGACTGAATGGATTAGATTGCTTATATTATACATGTCTAGCTGACTTGATCCTTCCGAGAGATTACGATTCATCTTGGCATCTTTGTGGAGTGGCAATTGAAATTCAATCCCTTCAAACACAATGACAAACAAGTCAAATAAAACACTAGGTGAGGTAAGTCTAGGTAAGAAGAGCTAAGGGTAAGTACCATAGGGAAATGTCAGCCAATGCTGATCTTGCTGCTATGCAAGATAACACCCTTTCTTTTAAAGATCACATCTCTAATCTTACACGTTGTTCATATTTGCATTTTCCATTTAAAAAGTCTAGTTGTATGTCACCATGCTGGCTCACACTTGCATTTTCTCCCGAATTGACTATTCCATTCTGATCCTTTGCCTCAATTGGTCCTTCTCTTTGAAGTACACTGTCTCCATTTAGTCACCCTAAATTCTAGATCTCGGGCAACCAGGAGTGGTTGCTGCTTCCTTCTGCTGGTCTCTGAACCTATTCTTTTTTCATAACCTTGCACACAGGGAGCATCTCTGAATGGTTCAGCCTATTAGAGGTGCTTTATAAATTCATACAGTCATAACAAACATGTATACAACATCCCTTAAAGAAAATTACTCAAAGGTGCTTCCAACTCCAGTACACCTTAAAAGAAGAGTCTTAGCATGAGAGAAGAACATTAGAGTGAAGGTCCTGGGAAAGGGGCAGGATCAAGAGGCAGGCCACTCTGACTGGGTCTAGGGTCAACCACCGAGAAAGCGTAGTTCTGCATGATAGTGGGGAGGTAGGGGCAAAACGGACAATGAGACGATCCCATTCAGATGAGCAAAGGGACCGAGAGCCCATCACTTAGGACAGGGCAACAAAGTGCGTGAAAATAGCCAAGTAACCTACTACACAATACCAGACTAAAGCAGCCATTGTTTAAATGTTTGAATACTAGGCATAACTGGAAATCGCCTTGGACATTCGCCCCAGCCGAATATTGGACTATTCGGAAGTATTTGCCTTGGCAATAATTACACCCACAAATAGCTAAAAATAAATTTTTTTAATAAAAAAGTTTTTTAGGATAAAATAATATTTTTTCACAAAGTGCTTATAAATTATTGATTAATTAAGCAAAAACTTAACATTCCATTGAATTTTCTTTAAAATAATAATGTTAATTTATATATTTCAATTTCTTTTGGTTGAATTCCCAAGGCGGCAACCAAATAAGTAAATTTCCTGCATGAATTGGCTCCACCCACTTTCCGGTAAACATAAGAGAGTAAAGACGCTGTTGATAACTTCATATTTAGAATTTTATAACAAGGATTTACATTTTTTAACAAATAGGATTATTAAATAATAAATATATTGTTATAGCATAGAGTGCGACGGTATGCTATATGAAGGATAATTATTGCTATAGACTCTGCATTGACTGTACATAGTTCTCTGTAGCTGTGCACGTGGCAGGT
This sequence comes from Bimastos eiseni, assembly GCA_959347315.1. Taxonomy (NCBI): domain Eukaryota; kingdom Metazoa; phylum Annelida; class Clitellata; order Crassiclitellata; family Lumbricidae; genus Bimastos; species Bimastos eiseni. The sequence goes on from OY365806.1 coordinate 33,240,688, forward strand.
TAACTACGCTTTGCCTGCGGATGGTACGCACAGCTAGTGACGGCGCTGCATGGAAGCAAAATACGCAAGTGCGTACCAAAAGAAAGCTAAAAGATCAACTTTTAACGAAATTATTGTAAATCTATCAATATGTTTTAAATGAACATCATGTGTGGAACATGCGTATACCAAATTTTCAAGGCCAATGCCACCACTACTCGCTGGCCAGATTTGCCGCTACTATTCGGTTCGTCCCGGATTCGGCAAATAGTGCAACCAAATACTCAGATTCGGTACTCGGTGGAAATTGTCTACTCGGTTATGCCACAATACTGCAGGATCGGATGCTTATATTAGGTTCTGCATATGGCGGCATACCTTATTAGCCATTTGGCAAGGTTTTGTCATGTTTCTGAATTCATGCTGGAAGTCCGGCATTGGCACCCCTTCCCAGAGAATAGAATTACCAGGTCACTGTGCATTTTCATCATGTTGCATCAAGGCATCAGCACCTTCATACAGTAAGAACTTTGCTGCTCTACCATGAATGTCCAACACTGAGGCTCGCTTAGTTCATCTGTGCAGGCCAAGCTTCTTGTCCTACGATTGGAGACCTCCATCAAGCACTGGCGAGCTCTCCTGATCGCTGACTCTGCAACCTGGAATGAGTTCCCTGCGACACTTTGCGCAGTGCCCGTAGGTCACCACCATGTTCTATTAAAACCTTAGGACTGTCTTACTTAGCCCTGGTTGGGTCAGTAGCGTTGCTAAGCAGGTCATGAAGAGGTGCTACATAAATCCTCCTAACGAATCATGATAATTACGATTACACTTAGGCAGTGAATTGATTTCTGACCTTCTGATCTGAGCGATTCTCTGAGACCACGTGTTGTTGGAGTCATGACGGCAGTCACATGACTTCCACTGGTACCAGATGCACGGAAGAGAATCGTCAAGTGGTGGCAGCAGATGAACATGTAGGAACACAGACCCACTCGGATGTTCTGATAGGCTGAATTCATGCTCTCAGACCTGTTTTATCATTCATCAAGGCTTCACTATCGTATGTAAAGTCCTCTCATAGTTTCTATATTTACATAACTCCAATTCTTATTTCAGTCATAGAGCTCCAATATCCTATAACATTTAAATATTTCTATTACCTGCTAAGACTTTATAGCTCTAGTATCCCATCACATTTACATAACATTGTCAATATTAGATTTTCTGCTGCTCCAGTATCCTGTCATATATATACAGCTATAATATTGTTATATTTGTTGCAATGGTATGCCTACTTCCGGTCTTCTGAAAGTACCCATTTTCTGTTGGTACTCAGTCATCCTCCTTAGCAACCAACCTCAAGTCACGTTTGTCTCATATTTATGTAGTTCCAATAACTTAGCTAAGGTTCTGTTTACAAAAGTAATGTGAACTGTAAAGTAACATTTAAACACAAACACACACATACACACACATTATATATATATATATATGTGTATATATATATATATATATATATATATATATATATATATATATATATATATATATATATATATATATAACATAGCATCTTTGAACAGATCACTGCACTGACCAGTCTGTCTGAAGAGCTGCTCGAACACTCTCTGTCATTCCAGAACCAGTCTGCCTATCAACCAAATAATACAAGTCAGTGAAACTCTCAACAAAAAGAAATAAAGAAACGGTTTCAACAAAGAAAAGAGTTCAACCACTCAACAGTTTGAGCCAAGGAACAGTTTAGCAAGAGAAAATATTCTGCCCAGGAAAAGACTAATAATTGAGAAGGTTCACTCTTACAAAACATCAGTTAAATGGAAAATGGATGAATATGATAGACCGATTGCTGGATGGATGGATGGACAGATGACACAATAGACTCACATCTGCTTGTTGCTGCTCACAATTCTTGGAAATGTCTGCATCCATGGAATATTTGGATGGAGCCAGAACATTAGATGACGCTGGAACAGTTGCTTTGCAACGCTGCCATCAGCAGCAGCCTTTGAACACAATACCAACAAGCTACATTAACACAATCATATGCAAGTATATACCTCTGAATTTATATAGTACCCATTAACAACCTTTCAAAAGCAGGTAACAATTGTTATATTTATCAGAGTACCAATTGAAACATCTGTTTATACAGAAATACTTACCTTATTTCAATATCTAAGTACCCAAGCTTCAGTATTTCGAACTTCAGGTTATATCAAACTAGCCAGACTGTGTATATAATGTCATCAAACCGATAATGGTTGGCTATTCTGGTTATAGAGCACGTACCATAAGTATGTGTGTCTAAATGCCAGTCCCCCACACCGAGTGACCTATTTCAGAATTTGTATCTAAGGCTAGCTAGCACAGTCCATACAAAGGACCTTAAAAGGTGTGGCAGACACTTGAATTAGACAGCCTTAGTGGTGACAGATGTCACTCAATGAATTCCCTTAAATATGAGTGCAGGGTTGAGGTCTTAGTAACTGTAAAAGAGTATGTACATTTCCATTGCACAGAGTCAGATACAGCTTTTCATGCATATCTCACTTATTTTGAACCTGAGATAAACTAAACTGCTGATAAGGGTCCCTTGTGGTCTGAGATAAAGAAGTTTTGCTGTATAAACGTCTGATTATCTATTCGAATATCTACATGTAAGTTCATATACACATCTATTATATGCTCTTGATATACGATTTCAAATCATCCATTCAATGATCAAACTCTATACATCTTGCTGGAACAATAATGAATATGTATTTATAGGCACTCATACTCATTCTAGCTCTTACCTGCTCTCCTGATAGAGGAGCATGTATATTTTGGACAAAAGCTGTGGTTCCCAGCGCCTCATCGACACTACGCAAAAGTGAGGTACAAGTAAATGGGGTTGACGAAATAAATCGTGCTTTTGTTCTTAGGCTCCAGTCACTTGGAATAGTCTGAGTTTTCGTATTGATCTTCTCGTTCTGAAAAAGCACAATCATGTCAGCTATGACAATTTCAGATTATCAGACATATTACATATAATATTAGATATTCTAAGAAATAATTAAAAATGTCAAGTAGCATAACAGTGTCATATTATCTTTAAAAAGGCATATTAATAGAATCAAATGTTCCTCAACATATGCAGTGCACTACTGACAAGAATGACAATTAAAGAAACATCTAAAAAGTGAACAAGATTTCATGCTAAACACTTTTGTAGTGTTTTCAAATGTATTATCATTAAGTTCTCATTGTAACCAGGCATTCGATTTGTTCTTGGTGATTGCTCTTCTCGAGTAAACTTCTGCATCATGTTTCTACATAATCAAAGAACATGGAACAAAAAGAAATAAAATATTAAAATAAAAGGACTTACAGTAGAGACACTGAAGATCTCTAGAAGCTTGTCATTTGTATGATCCGTTTCATCCACACCGTTGTCCACTTTGGAACCAAATTCTGCAATCAACGATACTTCGACAACAGCTTCAGAGGAGGAAGTTTTGATATCCTAAACAATCCAAGACAGTCTTGTAAGCATCTGTGAATCTGCTTGAACATTCAATTCAACGTTGTTCATTCAAATATTGTAGCTGATTCACTTCAAAGTCAATTTTTCAAATTTAGCTGTTATCAATTACATGTTAGCACTTGTTCATTTATTCACAAGAAATATCAGCAATGACAACCTACATTAGGGGTCATGAATAGAAATGAAAATGAGAGTCTCAAAATGATTCAAACACTGATTCAAGACACAGATAAAAACAGTGAAAAGACAAAAATTAAACTGAAAACAAGGAGCAATACACGAGTCAATTTAATCTTGTACTTATTCACAGCTGAAAATCTGATGCTCAATATAAATCCCCAATAAAAACTTGGAGAAATTACAAATACCAAGCCACTAATCTGGCAGCTTCCTGCCTTGATCAGGGCATCAATGTCGGGCTGTATCTGCCATCATAAAAAACTGCATGCTGCTAGCAAATTATTAGCTATTATTTCGTTTTATAAACTTTATAAATAAAAGGAATTCTTCATCTACATAAGTACTTTCAAGCATTGCCATAATCTTAGATATCAACAAAGTGAACATTTATGAAGACATCAGTCCCTTCCATAAGACTTGCCATGTCTCAAAAAATCCACTTTACTTCCTCCCAGTTACACATAATGAAATACTTGTTGTATTACAATTAAGCCTCTATTGAACTTATATACAGCATGCATATTATGTCGAAGTTACTTGCACATAACACAGTATGGTAAAACAATGATACATTGCCAATATATACAAACCTAAACTAACGATTGAAATATTAAAAAATTTAACTAAAAATATCGAAAATTACAAATGATATGCTTATATATATGTGCGAGCCAAACAAATCAAACTGCAGGACACATTTTGACTCACAAACCAAGAGTATTAGACTACGTCCTCTATAGAAAAAGAACTCAGCATCTTACCCCTGCATCTGACTCTGTTAGACACTTAAAGAGTGACATTCCCTGAGAGGATTCAGTAAGAGGAATTCCCTGCAACTCATCTGTACTGGAATTTTCATTTGAGTCCGACCTGAAGTTCATATCATCCATACTCATACGCTTAATCGGTGCAACTCTGTAACTGAAAGGATTTTTCCTCTTCAATGAATTCTGGGACATGCCATCGACTCCAGCGGCTGCCAACAAATTCTGTGTTGCGTCTTTCTGACATTTGGAGTTAGCAGCTTTGGACGAGAGAAGAAGACTCTTTCGACGATGGATGCGCATCACGTCTGAAGGCTTCTTCCACGTGGGAGATTCACCCATTTTTCTGTAAACCCATTCCCAAATTACAGTAAACTAATGCTGCTGTTCAGTTAGTGTTAAATTGGACCTGCAGTCGCAATTACAAACTAAAAAGTTATCATTATCATAACTTCAAAATGAATTTAATAAACTGGATTTAATTCGCATGAATTTACAGTTCATTTGAAACGCAATATGAATCGTAATTTCGACAGAAGGTAAAAGTCATGAGTCAGGCAGGTGGATAGTCAGATGGTTAAGGTGGATGGTGTTTTGAGTTGAAACGGTGAGGGAGGTAAGGGTAGGGATAAATTGGAATAGGATTTGTGACATGGCAGTGTTTTCAGTTTTGAGTGAAAGACCAGCAATTCTCAAAGACTATAAAATAAGCACATGGGTGGCATGGATCTGTTTGTTCCAAAGAGGTGGGGCAGTCACATGGAGTGACTTACAAATTTCAGCGATGAGGTGACAAAATTGCAGAGTAGTGGAGGGTGGAAGAGGGATGTTAAATGAAGTGGTTGAACCCATGAAAAACTGTGTTACAGACCAACTTCTCTAACCAATGGGCCACCTTACCAACAGACTCTTAGTTTTCCAAAAAGCATCCCGGTTTCCTAATGTCAAGAAATGGTCACTCAAAAAACACAGAGCTCGTGAATAAGCTGGTGCCCTGCATTAGGGGCATGGGTAATATGCTGATTTCCAGATCGGAGGTGAGTAAAATGCTAATTGGCCATGCTGATTGATGGGTAAAATGCTGATTTGATGATTGCTGATTGTCATTACTATATTTAATTTATAAGAGTTAGTTTTTTCTCCAAAATTTGAATAATGAAGCATTAAACTTTAACTTGCTACTATTATTAACTAAGCAATAAACTTCTATTAACACAGATCTCGAATGTATATTTTCTTTCTGTTGGCTATATTAACACTAACTGAGCATTAAAAATATACAGAAATTCATGAGCAATATTTATTTGCACATATCACAAATGTTACTTTCTGTTAAAATAGCAACACAATGATAATGTAAAACAGTGTCACGACAAATGGTTGGCGGTTGGCAGACTGATTGTTCACCGACAAATAGCTGACGACAAATAGCTCACGAATAAAAGGTTCATGACCAAACCGTTATTTGGTCAAATTGAAGTTGCATTGATAAAAAGAATTCTCACCTCTGCAATTCGTTGATTTTAAAATAAAATTCGCATTGTTAGGGTTAGGATTAGAATTCTTTTCTTCAATGAAACTTCTATTGAATGACAAATTCTGGGCATCAATCTAACTTCCACTGGATTCTTTTCATCAATCCAACTTCTGCTTTTACTTTCAAATACAATGACGTTTTCATTGTAAACCATTGTCCGTGAGTCAATTATTGACGTAATCTATTTGTACATGAATCATTTGCCCCAAAGCTATCGTAAACATGTATCACACTGGATCCAATAATTGGAACAAAGTTCTGTGATAGTGGGCACTGGTCAAATGCTTGATCGGGGGGGTGGGGTGGGTGGATGAAATGCCGTTATGTTATCAGTATGCTGACAAAAAGAACTTACACACGCTGTGGTGGACCGACAGCAGTGGAAAAGTCTGGTGAAAATGGCATCGGACATCTACGGGCGAGGTCCCCATGATTCAGACAAATACTCCATAAACACTGTCAGATTGTTAATTTAAACAAATATCTGATTAACTGTGATTAATGTAATTTGCATGTCGATTGATGATTCATAAATATTCTGTTTATTAATTTTTTAAACTCAGCATTTTACCCGTGCCTCTGCGTTAGGCTTCCCAGTGGCGCTTTAGAATTTTGGAAATAACGATTTAATCAAGAGGTAAAACCGAACCAGAACTTTGGAGTAAGATGTTGGGTTCATTGGTGTCGAAGGCTGCAGAAATATCCAGGAGATAGAGACATGAGAATTGTTGATCAAATAATGGCAGCCCTAAGTTTGTTGCAGACGGCAGTGACTAGGGTTTCAGCCGAGTGTCACTAGGTAAAAACAGAATCGTGTAGGTCAAGGAAAGAGTTGGATCATCGAGAAGCCCATTATTATCTCTGGTACTTAAATACACAAATTTACAATCATAATCCTGTAACGTATATTCATAATTAAATCTTAACCTGCACTGTTTTGAAATAATGTTCGTAAGCGCCACCGAATAGGCCAGTGTATATATAGGAATGGAAAGTCGTACGAATATTTTCATATCCGGTTAGTTCCTTACCCGCAGAAATAGACTCGCTTCATTTTTCTTTTAAGCAGACATAGCTCTTTTTTAACTTTTCATCACAGCTCCGAAGACTTTTGTTTCGTAATCATGTAGGCCTATGCTTATTTTGTGATTGAACACTTTCACAGAATTTCCGTGCTCTTGGAGTCGATTTTCAATTGGTTTAAAATATATACTTACTTATGCATTTGAAGGTGTCGACAATAGCTAGAGCTCAATTCCATAAATTTATGCAATTTAATTGAAAATTTATTGCACGCCTTAAGCCCTTAGCTAATTATAAACAAGTCTTGCGAGAGAGTGTGTTTCATTACATTCCTAGGAACTGCAAATAGATCAGTTTTTTTATTTTTATTAAGTGACAGATGTGGATTGAGGAATTGAAGTTGAGAGATTTTTCCTTTGAATGGGGCCTGCAGAGGCTGATACCGAGAAGGCACGATTTCAAAATTTTGTTACGGCTTTTGTTATGTCTTTTAGTGCTGCGGAGAGAACACTGCATAACCGTAGATGACATGCATGAGAGAGAGGTTCCGGAGCGGATGTGATATTTATATGAGGATCGAGAGAGATCTTGAAGGCGATACGAGCACGGATGGGAAGTCTGTGTGGTTGCTGTAGGGTTGGCGTGATGCGGCCTCTTCAAAGTCTGCATGGGGCGAAGATATTTCATTAGACGAGCAACAGCATGTAGCTAGGGCTGAAGATAGGGCAAACCTGATCCGACAAAGACTTACTTAGCCAGTGATGTCGTCAGATGCTTTCGGTAACCAGGGCGTAGCCAGGGCAGTCGTGTATGTAGGCCTAATTAACTGGTGCAGGGCGATTTATGACAGTGACAACAATAACAGTAAATCATGACCTTAACATATTGGTAACCCCATAAGCTTGCCAAACCGGTCAAACCCCCAACCAACTTTTGGCAACTTGCCCGTTTGTATTATAATCAGACAAGTGACAACAGTTCGCCTAGTATGGACAATTTTTTGGACATATAGGCCTAATGTCAGGCTCAACTGTAGGTCGTTGTGGCAATGGGAATACACAGCTACAAATTTCACCAAGGCTTTGTCAAAGCCAATGAACGGGCTGGGGCTCTCCACGGCAGAATGCATAGACATAAACTGCTAGGCCTACATGTAGGCCTACATATGTACATCTGATAATCTTTCATCGAGCATTGTTGTTGTTGTCAAATGTGCTTTTGCTAATTTTAGACAACTGATTGAGCATATGCGACTGGAATAGTACACGCAAGTAAAGCAAGCCTAGATGTTTGGCGCACAGAAGGCTTCAGTAAATTCTGGAATGAAACGAGTCAGTTATCTATCACCTCTTTAAATTGTCGTAAGAGAATTATCTTCCCGTATCTCCACATAAAAAAAAATACACCTTACGTCTGGCCGAAGCACGTGCCCCTATAGCTGCACCACAGCAAGTAAATCAGGTGGAACGCCGTTCCGGGCAGTTCCATCATGCTTTTACTTTTTGCTTCGAAATTTTGACTGAACATACGAAAGATGACCACGTGAAAGTAACTATTAGCAATTATGGTATGTATTCACAGTGACCCCCGCACCTTAAGACTGTCTGAAGCACGTGCCCCTGCACTTTCTACAACTTATGGGCCGAGGAGGCGCACATGTTTTCATTATTGGCGCAATTACAGTAGTTGAAAGTGTAGCAGTCTGGCCCAAAATATGCACAAACCTAAGCTCTAAGTCAAACGCTAACCTATAGGTTACCATTTCATTTTTTAACCCACCCTAGGTTACAAAATGTCTAAAATATGCACAAACCTAGGTCCATGGTTCAAACACCGACCTATAGGTTACCAAAATATTGCAAATCCGACATAATTCATGCACAAACCTAGGTCGTAGGTCAAATCTTCTACCTATAGGTTACCACAATATTGCAAATCTGTCACAATTCATGCACAAACCTAAGCTCTAGGTTAAATCCCTAGGAATTTCCTAAAGCTTTCGATGAGTCAGCAGTTTCATCGAAACCTATAACCTTGGTTAAAACCACCACCTATACTCCCTATAAGTCAAAAGCCAAGGGAATTTCCAAAGTTTTCGACGAGTCAGCAGTTCAACAACAAACAAAAAATCTTGTGTATATAAAATGATTAGACCAGTAAATATTTTCACAGTTCTACTTAAAGACATGTCACCCCAATATAAAATGGAATACTCGAAGATAAATGTTATTGAATTACGAAAAATTGCTAAACAGAGCGGGTTGGTAGGTTATACGAGATTGCGTTAAGCGGATTTGATTAGTAAAATTACAGCGAACGAGGCCTCAACCAACGCTAGCTTGCTTGATGCACCCGTTCCTGACATTCGAATCCAAACACTCGAACCCGTACCAGCCACGACAGCGCGAGAAGTATATGACAAAACTAAATCAGCGATTAATACATTCGCAAAGTGGATCGAAGGGCATATACCTGAAGAACCAGGGAGAAAGGTGAATGAAAAGTTAGAAGCACTAAAAGCCAAAGTGAATTCTATATTCAGTAAAATTCATATGAGAACACTCAAAATAAGTGAGACGGCCTCAGCCATCAAGGGCTTCACGAAACAATACACGGTCGAAGGCGCAAGCGAAATTGATGCCACATCTTTTCTTAACACCATTGGAACACAGGCGGTAGACTTGTTGACAAAAAATCGTCAGCCTAAGGTCAATTTTGTCCTTACCTGCACAATGGAGCGTGTAGATATGAAAACCGGACAAGTAGATTCCACAGATTTTCCTTTCGTCTCTAGGACCGAAGTTATTTTAAACTCTACCAACCCGAGCAAAATATTTAATAATGCGAAGGATAAAATCTTAGAATCAATGGCCGCCTTCCAGATGCGTGGTAGTAACTGGAGACTTAGAGCGCTTACAAAATTAGATATCAATACGGTTGCATATAAACCGCTGAAAGGTAGTTCATACATTCCACTACCGAAATGTCTAGCTAGTAAAAAGGGTCTTGTCATTATGAAGAACGAAGACGAAGAATGCTTCAAGTGGTGCGTAACGAAAGCCTTAAACCCGGCTGATAAGAATTCAGACAGAATCACGAAAGAATTAAAAACACAATCTGAGGAACTTGATTGGTCTGGCATCGAATTCCCAGTAGATGCAGATGATAATGTTATAAATAAGTTTCAGAGAAATAATAATATCAGTATTAATGTCTTTGGTTTCGAGAAAGATGTCCGTCTATTCCCGCTATATTTATCAAAGCATGAGAACGATAAGTGTGTAGATCTGCTACTCATTTCTGATGGAGAAAAGAAGCATTATTGTTTGAGAAATAACTTTAACAGATTGATGGCGGTACAAACAGAAAACACCAGTACTTCGATGTACCATTGTAAAAGATGTTTAATCGGTTTTAGTAGAAAAGATTGGCTACACAAACACACCGAGTACTGCTCCCAACACGCCGCTCAAAAGATAGAACTTACAGAACTAGGAACTATGTTGAGTTTCAAAAATTATTATAGAAAGATGAGAGTCCCCTTTGTCGTGTTTGCCGATTTTGAAAGTCTAATTAAACCTATAGACACTTGTCAACCAGACCCCAGCATGTCTTACACCAACAAATATCAAAAACACATCCCAAGTTCTTTCTGCTATTATATAAAATGTTTTGACGATGATCTATATTCGCAAGCTCCCGTAACGTTCACAGCGGAAAGCGAAGATGATGTGGCTCAGATATTTATAGACACTCTTATAGATAATATAAAATATATTTATAATCGATTTAAATTTCCAAAGAAAATGATATTCGGAAAAAAAGAGCAGGCTCTGTACAACTCGGCTACAGTTTGTCACATATGCGAAGGCGAACTGGGTAAAGATCGAGTTAGAGACCATTGTCACCTCAACGGTAAATTTAGAGGCGCCGCTCATACTAACTGTAATCTAAAATATAAAGTCCCCACGTTTTTCCCAGTATTGTTCCATAATCTCTCCGGTTATGACAGCCATCTATTCGTAAAGAAATTACGAGGTGATGATAACGAAAAGATTAACTGCATCCCTAGCAACGAAGAAAAGTACATCTCATTTAGCAGAGAAGTTGTAGTTTGTAAATAAAGAAAATAAGGAAGTACAGGTTAAACGAGAATTACGTTTCATCGATAGTTTTAGATTCATGGCATCGAGTCTCGACGCATTATCGAAGAACCTGAGCAAAGATCAGTGTAAGAATATAAGCAAACACTATTCTGGTAATCAGCTCGACCTCCTACTTAGAAAAGGTGTCTATCCTTACGACTATGTTGATTCCGTCTAGCGACTGAACGAAACAGAATTACTACCAAAGTCAGCATTCTACTCAATACTTAACGACTCTGGCATAAGTGACGAAGGCTACAACCATGCACAGATAGTATGGAATGAATTCGGATTCAAAACGTTTAGAGAATACCACGACTTATATAACGTGAGCGATGTTCTCCTGGTTGCTGATGTAATTGAGAATTTTAGAGATGTGTGTTGTGAGAACTATGGTCTAGATCCCGCCTGGTATTATACTTCACCAGGTCTTGCTTGGGACGCTGCATTGAAGTTGACAGGAGTAAAGTTGGAGTTGTTGAGCGACTATAATATGATACTGATGGTTAAACATGGGATAAGGGGAGGTGTTAGCACCATTTCGCACCGTTATGGACAGGTAAACAATAAGTACATACCATCGTTTGACGATAGCAAGCCTTCAACATTTATAACCTATTTAGACGCGAACAACCTGTACGGATGGGCAATGTGTAAGAATCTACCAACTCATGGGTTCCAGTGGGTGGGTAATGATGAGCTAAACGATTGGAGATCAACACCATGTATTAGAAGTCGATTTGGAATATCCGGGGAATTTTGCACGATCTGCATAATGACTATCCTCTTGCTCCAAAGAGTGTTAAGGTTAAAGAATCGGATGTTCCAAAACTTATACCAAACCTGTGTGATAAATTAAAGTACATAACACACTACGAAAATTTAAAACTGTATGAGAGCCTAGGCTTGAAGATAGCGAAAATTCATCGTGGAATAAAATTTGAAGAAAGTACTTGGCTGAAAAGGTATATCGATTTAAATACCAACTTAAGGACCAGAGCCACCAATGATTTCGAGAAAGACTTTTTCAAACTAATGAACAGTAGTGTGTTTGGCAAGACATGTGAAAACATAGAAGCTCGCGTAGACATAAAACTGGTTTCCAGCGAGAAGCAAGCCCTAAAATTAGGAGCAAGAACCAATTACGACACTCGAACTATTATTGATGAAAACCTAATTGCCATTCATATGAAACGGACGAAGCTATGTTACAAGAAGCCTATATATCTTGGTAGGTGTATTTTAGACATGTGTAAAACTATAATGTACGATATTCATTATAATTACATCAAGGAAAAGTATAAAGATAGAGCAAAGTTACATATTACAGATACAGATTCATTAGCCTATGAAATTAAGACCGAAGACTTCTACGCCGATATAGCTCCCGACATTAGAAGTAGGTTCGACACTAGCGACTATCCTAAAGACCACCCCTCTGGTATAGAAACTGGCATCAATAAAAAGGTCATTGGTATGTTCAAAGATGAAGCAACTGGTAAACAGATCGAAGAGTTTGTAGGTTTAAGATCAAAGTTGTATTCGTACAAGATGGCTGGTGCAGACCACAAGAAATGTAAAGGTGTTTAGAAGAATGTCGTCAAGAAATCTATCACTCACGAAGACTACAAGGACTGCTTATTCACCAAGAGAGAACAATTGAGAAAGATGAATGTCATTCGATCGCATCGTCACAATATCTACACCGAAGAAGTCAACAGGGTGGCTCTCTCAGCCGATGATTGACAAACGAGTGATTCAGCAAGATGGCATCCACACTTTAGCATATGGACATTATTTTCTAAATATAAAATGAGTGTTAAACAAATCGATGTCGAAGGTGTAACGCTACCTAATATTGCTTTGTTGAACGTGGATCTAATCGAAGCGGCGAGGAAATTAAATATAAATAATTTCAGAGGAGTATTTCTAAGAGACGATTTACCGAAGAAGTCAAGGGCGAACGAGTGCGGTATCCATAATCTGGACGATTCTGATGGTAAAGGAAGGCATTGGACGTGTTGGATCAAGTGCTCTAACGAAAAAATTTATTTCGACAGCTATGGACTGCCTGCTCCTACAGAATTGATAAAATATCTACAAAGACCGCTGTTTTACAACAGTGAGCGAATACAACCCAACGGTCAAGTGTATTGCGGTCATTTATGTTTGTACGTACTGAAGAAGACGATCAACGATGGTTGTAAATTTCAAGAAGTCATAAACGAATTGCATTAAATAATATCACCTATTTAAAAACATGGCTGTCGATAAATTTGGACGAACTGATACTGGATCAACTCAAAGAATAGTGTCTGGAGGTGTTACTCTATCCCAAGCGAGTAATACCTTTCTAAAACGAGATGGAACGAACGATATGGATGGTGATTTAAATATGAATGGTAATATGATAAAAGGTCTACCGACTGACATTCATCCACCAGTCTTAGCTAGCCCGGAGGCGAGTTTTGGTCAAGTCGAAACTCTAGTCAGCCAAATGAAAACGAATAACACTGATAACGCGAGACTATACGTGACTGCAGCACCTACCATGACTTCGAATGTAACGACGATAAACGGTTTTACTTACGAAGCTAGTGCTAGCGAATACCGCATAGCGGCTGGGTATAACTTTGAACCGTGGAAAGCGCTTCAAAATGCTTGTCATGCCCCCGAATGTTGGATAGCCGATACAGTAACTGATGTTTGGTTACAGATTAAATATCCCGTTCCTTTGTCTATGTCGGGTTTCTACATCATTGCTAGCACAGTATTAAACTCACGTATTAGTAGATGGAAAGTTCAAGCGAGTAATGATGGAATAATATTTAACCAAAAATTCTATGTCCTAAAACGGATGTCCTCGATGCAGGAGTTTTGAACAAATTTACATTTCCAGCATCGTCTAATTACGTTTACTGGCGATTTCATATTATATCCACGAGCGATGGGGCGGAATGGACGGGTATTGGGTTGTTACAGTGGATTCCTACTCTTACTGATATCACACTCTGAAGAAAATGTCATGTCAGTTACGTTCCTAGATTAACTTCGAATACTAATAATTATGGTTTTGAAGCGAGCGCCACTTCTGAATTTCAAAATAGCAAAGCCTTCAATGCGTTCAAAGACGAAGATGAATGGGTGTCTAACGTCAGCAGTTAATTCTTTTTAACTATCAAGTGTCCAACAATGTAAGAATCAGGAAGTTTGGATTGAAAGGAAGGAATAAATCCTCCGAAAGGATTTATGATTGGAGGATACAAGGAGCCAACAACTCAGGAAGTTGGAATATTTTATACACTGCACCTAATCCTACCTACTTGAGAAATACTTATCAAGAATTTGTAATCGATTCCGTAGGAAAATACACATCTTACATGTTGTACTGTAAACAAGCTGAACCGGGCCAGCCTGGATTAAGCGTGATGCAGTTATTCGTGTATGATGACTAAGATTTTCAATGACTATTCTCATTGAAAATTTAAACTACAAGTGCAACAACTTCGTTATATTCAGATACCACGATATACGGTATGATGTATTCTGGTTCCGTTTCTATCCTCGTTTTCATGAAAGTAAATGTCTTGTGTAGGATATTCTTTTCCAACTTGTCATGCAATTGCCCATCGCATACGCTGATGTAATACTCTGTCCCGTCCGGTGCCTCTACTGTAATTAGGAAAAAATAACCTACCGTGCCGTATAGATACTGCTTCGTTTGACTGTGTAAACAACATCTTCTAAAGTTTCGAAATCGAAAAATTTACGAGTTCCCATTTTAAATATTATTTATTATATTTAGATCGAATCTTAATCTCATATTTTTTTCTCCATACTCTTCCATCAAAGATCTTTATAATTTTACCGATTGTCTTATGCCGCTTTGAACAATGATGGATACTCTACAACTTCACCCGTTTCCAAGTCTAAGATATCAACAGCTATTGGATTCCTTCTTATTTCTCTAAAATACATGTACCTTGGATCGATCTCCTTTTGCTCTTTCTCTGGTTTCTTCATCTCTGGAATTATTTCTTTCTCGACGAGTACACTTATAATTTCAGCTTTTTCCATATAACTCGAGCCTACTAGCCCATGTTCCTTCATTAGCGATTTCAGTTCTGGGAGTTTCATGTTCTTTTTATAATAGAAAATATTTTCTTTAATATACTACATTCATCTTCTGACCGTCTGATTGGAAGTTTAACAATATATCTGAAATGACGACTGCATAAACTTCAGTTCCAACAGGGATCGCTGATTGAAAGTAGCCTTGATCTGGATATCGACAACTGATGACTTTAGCCGTTCAGATTGCTTACTCACATCGAAAACGAATAGCGGGTATAAGTCTTTGTAGTCAGCCGGAGTGATGTTGCTCTGAGTTACCAACTGGTCTATTCCGTAGAATTTTTCCCTGAAGGTCGCCGCGTCTCTGTAAGCTGATTCGGAAATGAGAGGTTGTAATCGACCGCTGGATATCTGTCCTGGTTCATCATCACATACATGTTTTTGATATCGCAATGAACGAAAATTGATGGATTAGCCTCTTGATTGCCGCTTCGATTCGTTTGAAATACAACTATGATGTACCTGGGTTTTTCTGGCGCTGTCTTTACACTAAGTCGCCAACTAAACGTGGTAGATACAGGAACCGTTATAGTATCACAAAGATAGGCTCGATAGGCTACTGGTAACGTTGCCTTTGCTTCGATCGTTTTATACAGCTGCACTTTTTCCATGTCAGACGCTTGAACGTGCGGCATAAACCATGCAATTTTACTGAGGTTGACTTTGCCGGCCGCTACAGCATTTGCCCTAAAAATAGCATCGCTGTGAGGTTTGCGAACGAGAGTTAAAGTCTGCTTCATACCGTAAACTACCTTATCATAACCCTCACAGAACCCAAAAAATGTGCCCATTGCAGTTGGTTTCCTAATGAGTTACGCATGTCTTATCGCGAAACCCGTGTTATCGTTTATAACAGCAGTTGCGGCTGTGTCTTTAGTTCATAATTGGTTAAGTCCTTGAGCAAGAGCAAAGTCGTTGGGATATTTCAGCAAGCCCAGCATAGTTGTGGCTTGTCCGGTATGAAACACGCTTTCTATTTCTTGATTCGATAAGGAATACGACATTTGACTGAAGAAATCCATGAGGCCGTTGTTGGCTAATGCTGCAGCGTCGGCATCAACGTAAAAGGTTCCACCCGCCTTAGTCAGTTTACCTTCAAATAGCAGGTATGACTCGGAGGTATGGCTGAAGATATCTTGAAGTTCGATATTTATGCGAATTTCGCCAGTGTTAAGATTCGCCCCCGCCACTGGTTCATATTCATGAAATTCATATCTTTCAATTCCATCGTCTATAATAGCATTTTCAGTAAATCTTAGAATATCTGACTGCATTTTTTAATATAACAAGATTTTATTTTAAGCAAACTTCATTCCACGGTCTTTCCAACATCTATGGCATTTTTACCAATCTCCGTTGCAGCGTCTTTCTCATCACTTAATGAGGCTGTTGCTACCTGTCTCGCCGCATTCGAAGATAACACTCTTTTGAAAAATCCTGATATCGTGTCAAATATTCCAGCGCCACCTACGACGTATCTTTTAGCAAATCTTCTCTTAGTTATGACAATCATTTTATAATTGCATCATTAAATTTTTATAGCATAACACATTTATCACATTTTGCCTAAGTAACTCATCGCAGATACAGATCTCGTTTCTTAGTCCAGTAGTTCCCGCTATGAAGCCAGCCATTCGTAGTTCCAACATATCCAATAGCGCATCAGGGTCTTGTGGAAGAACTACGACTCCTTCGTCCGTTGAGAACCTCCCTTTCCGCATCGAGAGCAATGGCTTAATGATTTTATTATATTTTAGGCCTCTAGACGATTTGGGCTTATTCGGATTATTAGGTACTTACAAGGCGCCCGTCAATTCATGAATTTTTTTTCAAGTACATGTCCAGATCGTTTTGACTGTATATCGACTCGTTTGGTTCCTTCATCGTCATCAATTCCCATAGCCCTGGAGTTCCCTGGTAGGTGTTATTACCAATAGATATATCGTCTCCTTCGATTGAAATTGGATAGTTTCCGATGAAAAAATCCCCATCTCTAGAGTGTATTCCGAAGGTCGTGTCCGTCAACTTTTTATTCGCAGCGTATTCTTTTAAATATTTTATGGCAATATCACCTAATTCCAAGGTTCTAATATCTGAAACGGGATCGTTCGCAAACACGCTATTGAGGGATATTGTGGGAATTGAATCGCTTTCAACGATGTTGATAGCGATGCCGGAAATGCTCGAAGAGCTGTAGCAGTCGCCGTAGTGCTTTCCTCAATCGCGCCTAATTTTTTAGATAGTCCAGACTGCGAGTCAATTATGGGTTTGTACGTCTTTATCAATTCCCGCTGAAGTCCAATGTCCCCTAATTTCTCAGATAACGAGTCTTGTCTAATATTTTGCTTCATCTTGAGAAAATTCTCAACGATAAAGTCTCGTTTGGCTGGGTTCTGAATTTTTAGAAACGACATTTTTAAGTTGGAAACATAATATTTAACGTAAAAACATAAAACGTAAAGCGCAAAACATAAAACTTAAAACGTAAAACTTAAATAAACGTTCACTTTGTATTCAATTCGTTTTGCCTAAGTGTTTCGTCGCTTCATCTATGTTGATATTGATTTTACTCCTAACCTCTTCCTTCATCTGATTAAATTTCTCGAATTCACTTAGAATAACAGAATATTCCAAGTCTGAGATATTATTATCATCTAAAGCTTTCGAAACAAGGTCGCTGATCGAATTGAGTTTCCCTTCAGCTATAGTCCTGATCTGTGCATGTTTCTTGTCGCAGCGATAATATTCGGCGAACTTGGGTGGATATCAGAGATAGTGCTACAACTCCAGCGGATAAAGATACCACGATAGTAGCGGCGGGTGAGGCTATGACGGAACTTAGAAAAGTTACACCTAATACGCTGAGTCCCGAAGACGTAAGGGTTAACAAACCTCCCAACGCTTCAACAACTTTAACACCCTTTTGCTATTTTTCTACAGATTATTTCTTTCTTTTCACGTTCTCGTAAGATTTCCTGTTGAATTTCAGATACTTTCTGAAGGCGATAAGTGTCTGCTTTGTTCAATTCCATT
Source organism: Bimastos eiseni (assembly GCA_959347315.1). NCBI lineage: Eukaryota > Metazoa > Annelida > Clitellata > Crassiclitellata > Lumbricidae > Bimastos > Bimastos eiseni. The sequence continues at coordinate 33,259,033 of OY365806.1, forward strand.
TTATAATATCAAAGAATATTTTAAAAATGGAATTCAATTTTATTCGTAATTCACATAACATAACGAGTCTCCTTCGTTTATGGTGACAGTCCCAAGATCTCTAAAATTCTTAATATCGAGTAAAATTTCTTCCGCAAATCCAGTAACGGTATCGCTTAGCAGGCGACACCCCGCTTCTATAAATTCCGGATGGAGCAAAATTTTACACGATCCTTTCGTCATTCGGACACCCAAGTCTAACGGTAAAACAACCGTCTCTTGTGAATGAATAGTTATCGCTTCCTGAGCAAAAAATTCCCACCTTAGACCGCCCATTTGTCTTTGCGGTCTATACTTGACATCTCACATGCCTTCACACACCTTCCACCTGACGAATCTCGGTTGAGTTCTTACTTCTGGAACAATTTTTGGTTTCGTCCACCCCATTTTATGAATTGGAAATAGAGACATTTTATATATATACAATATTTTTTAAAGTAACAATCCGAGAAGCGGAATGTTTTTAAATGGTGAATCTGGTCCTTCCCCATTTATAAACCTATTACCTCTTTTCAGATACAGACCTTCTCCTACGCCGTTTAATCCAGATCCTTGGTATGGCTTCACGTATAGACCCTGCCCTTGTTGCACTATCTTGTAGTTTTTACCTCGACTATTGACATATATAGCCCCACCCGTTCCGGTGACTTTATCAATGACTTTAGAACCAGCCGCCGCACCTATTCCAGTTAATGCACCCGTTGCTAAGCTCGGTAATACGCTAGATAGTAGGAATTTGCCAACAGTTGCAAGAAAAGGTAAAATTGCGCCGATAAAGCCGCCTTCGACTTTAGCGTTATGTATCAATTGTGTTTTACTCAATTTTATAGTCACGCCTTTCCCATCCTGATACGCTTTGGCTAGTTTATTGAGTTGTGCTTGGGTAAGAGCTAACGCATGCTCTCCATTTAAATCGCTGTGCTTTAATCCAATACTAACACCTGTTCTCGCTAGTAGCGATCTTTTAATTTTATCCTTTTGTCCTTCTGAAATATTGACTTTGACGTTCGTGTATCGACTCATTTTATATAAAACTACAAAAACTTTTAAGCTTCTGTAATAAGAAACCGTATCGATAATTCCTCACCTCGTAGATTAATTAGTTTACCATTCTGATCGGTGAGAGACGTTTCCATTATCGAAATCGTGGATAGAGTGATTGGAAGATATATCAAATTCCTAGGCATTTCGATAATCTTATAGCCGGGCCCTACATTCGGGAAAAAGGAATAAATTATATTATCAGTCGTTCCGTTACTATAGGAAGACCCGATGATATTGCTCGTTACTCTCAGATTACTGACACTCATTATGTCCACTATATTCTCCGACTCTTGGTACCCTGCTGAATAACGCCGTCTATCGAAACCGAGGGCTTTTCCGATAGAGTTCAACGCCCAAAAATCAACCATGTAATTATCCGCTAGATGTACAACAGTCTTTAACGTATTGCTGTTTGCTTCTATCTTAATATTGTATTCTTCGTTAACCATATCATAATGCTCGTTTTCTTTCATGATTCTCTGGGACGTATTCGTTAATATCTATAATTTCATAGCAGCCTTCGGGGATGGTTATAGTAACCCACATATCTCCACCATTCGGCGAATACGAAAAGTTGTTGTTAGTCTCATCGATGTTTGGGAATGAAAAATATGTTTCCAGATTGACAAGAGCCATCTCGTACTTTTTATCTTTATCGAACTGAATCAACGGATTGAATCTAGTCCTTATTCGGGATCTCTTATCACTCAATAATATGTAAAACGATGACTTTGGCTCTGTGTAACGAGCGATCCTTTCGGTGTAGTCTGCAATCTTTAAAGATTTTTTTAATAATGAAATGTAGAATTCATCGAAACCGCATCTATACTTGCCGTTATTCTTATTACTAGAGTGATCTATCACTACAAAGCCGTGAGGTTGCTTCCAAGCTCTTTGACATAGTTTCTTAAACTCATCCTTAGACATGTCTGTGCTGACGTGGTCATTGTAGATGTGATCAATATTTTTCAAGTCTTGGGGAAACAAACAGATAAAGTTTGCATTCTCTCTTATTGTCTGTCTCGGTAGTTTGAAATAATTCTGTGCTAGATAGAAACAGTCGAAGTTGCTATGCCTCCCTCGGATCTAATAAGTCTCGCATTTATTCTGCTTTTCTAACTGTAAGTCGTCGAAAATCATCAGGTTCTTGTTGTCACGGTTCAAGTCACTCGGGTCTGGCACGTCTTCTGTTGATTCAAAGAACTGGGAAGAAATATCAGATTTTGTAACCAGTTGTTTTGCCATTTCCTCAACGACGAATGCTGGTGAAAGATTTTTTCTCATGATCTCGTCTTGAATATCAAATAACCAGACGATGGATTCTTTAGACACTTTTTCCTCGAATGCTTTTTTCAGAATTTATACTCTGGTTGAAAGAGAGACCTTCCGAATACTTGCAGATTGTCGTAATCTAACCATCCGGGTCTTAGAAGCAGATTCAACAATAAAGTCTTACCATATCCAGACTTTCCTACGATTAATCCTCTTATACTTCTAGGTAAAAGAGGGTTATTGAATCTCTTGGATAATATGTCGTTCCACGATAAAAAAAAATTTACTTCCATTTTAAATATATTTAATGTTATTTAAAATGTATTGCGTAAAGTGTAAAACTCATATAAACCAAAAATATTCAGAATGTTATAACGCAGAATGGAAGGTCAATGTTTAGAGGCACGTGTGATGTTTGTGGAAAAACAAAGACTCAATGCGTGAAAGCTGTAGAAGGTGGGGATCTAGTTGGGTCTCTAAATTCAGTAACTAGCGGTATTAAATTACCGTGGGCTAAATTTCCAGGTGAGATGCACTTGCCGGGACATCAGTTTACAGGACCAGGAACTAGACTAGATTTGAGATTGAATCCTGATGGAACTCCTAAAGATTGGTCGAAACCCGTTGATAGAGTCGATAACGCTGCATATTACCATGATTTAGCTTACAACCAGCACGCGGAATATCACTTCTAGGAATATCACCGACAGAGCAATGATTAATGAATTGAATAATATACCTAATCCTAGCTTACGGGAGAGAATAGAGAGGGAATATAGTCAAACCTATATTATCTACTAAAGCTAGTCACGGATTAGGTTTAAAAAAAGCTTAAAATTGCAACCCGATCTGAAATCGACCAATCAATTAGCGAATGAATTGCATAAACTTGTAGTAAGGCATTTTAGCAAAAGGAAGGTGTTTGCTGGTGGAATAGATGAAATTTGGGCTGCTGATTTAGTCGATATGTAGGCATTCGCTAAAGATAACGATGGCGTGAAATATCTATTAACCGTCATATATGTTTTCCAAGTACGGGTGGATCGCGCCGTTATATGATAAGAGTGGAAAATCTACAGCTTTTGGTTTCTTGAAAATATTAGAGAGCGGCAAAAAACCGGGTAAGGTGTATGTGGATAAAGGAAGAGAATTTTATAATAAAGACGTAAAGAATTTGGCTGAGTTGTACTCTACTGAGAATGAAGAAAAATCCTGCGTAGTTGAGAGATGGAACCGGACTATGCGAGAGAAAATGTTTAAGTACTTTACAGCTAATTCAACAAGGAGATATATCGAGGTGTTAGGCGATATGGTTAGTAATTATAATGAAACAAGACATAATTCTATTAAAATGACGCCCGCTAAAGCTAGTATGAAAGTGAACGAGAAGTTTGTTTTTATGAATTGGTACTGTGATGATATTTCGGAACCTATTGTGCCTAGGTTTTTAATCGGTGATAAAGTTAGAATAACTAAGAAAAAGACCATATTTGAAAAGGCGTACACACCTAGATGGACGAAAGAAGTTTTTACAATATCCCAGATTCAATACACGGATCCTCCAACTTATAAGATTACTGATTATAGAAGAAATGCAGGGTTCATTTTACGAACAGGAGCTACAAAAAAGTAGTCAAGAAATATTTAGAATCGAAAAGATTGTTAGAAAACATGGGAAGAAATCGCAAGTGAAGTGGTTGGGTTACCCTGAATTGGATTAATAATGAAGATTTAGTGGTCACGTGATGACTCATCATCGAAACTGCTGACTCGTCGAAAACTTTGGAAATTCCTAGGGATTTAACCTAGAGCTTAGGTTTGTGCATGAATTGTGACGGATTTGCAATATTGTGGTAACCTATAGGTAGAAGATTTGACCTAGGTCCTAGGTTTGTGCATGAATTATGTCGGATTTGCAATATTTTGGTAACCTATAGGTCGGTGTTTGAACCATGGACCTAGGTTTGTGCATATTTTAGACATTTTGTAACCTAGAATGAAATGGTAACCTATAGGTTAGCGTTTGACTTAGAGCTTAGGTTTGTGCATATTTTGGGCCAGACTGCTACTCTTTCAACTACTAATTACATGGGCATTTTATGGTTTGCTAGTCAGCTGATATCAATGGCTAAGAAACACCAGTTGTCAGTCTAGATGCACTTTTACTCATTCACATTGACGTAAGCAAAAAAGTAATTAGGTCTACGTGTACATGTATTTTAAACCGTTATAGCCCAAAACTTCTGCACTCAAGTGTACAATAGTCGGTGGCATAATTTAATTATTGTTATCAATTATTAGTCTAGTGTTTATGATCGGAACAGCCTTGCGACTTAACCAGTCACTAGTAACCTACATCAAATCTCAGAGGTAGAGAAGAGCTCAGCCACGCCTGGAAAGCATGTTCATTGCGGCGAACAAGATATCGCCACATTATTCAGGCCTAAGATTTAAACAGCTGCCACGAATGGTAGATTTGTAGACTGGACTCAATTAAGATAAGACAATTCGGAAACACGGATTAATCTCCACGATGTGTCAGGAAAGACGGTACCACATTAACTTAAGAATCGACATATAACATTTTTAGTACAAGAGTTTATTCTGCAAATGAGAGAATGTGCAAAGTTATTGGAAATTTCTTGAAAAACTATCTGTGCATTGCTCTTACTGTAGAGGTGTGCTTTGTTTGACAAATTATTTCGACATTCTAGTCTAAATTTAAAACATATATTTAAAATAATAGCTGAAAATAAAATAATAAATTAAATATATTAGAGCACAAGATTTTAAATTATTTTGACATTCCAGACTACATTGAAAACTTACACTTTAAAATTATAACTGAATAACAAACGATAAATTAAATATATTATTTAAAATACGTACAACTTTGTAGGTTTTCGTTTCGCTTCGTTAGACGTAGGCCTGCATTGGACAACATGATACATTCTAGCCTAAATTAACAAACACTTACAACTTTACGAACTGAACATCATAGCCACATTCTTAATAGATAGACTATACCTTAATTAATAGATAGTCTGCTTGTCTTTGTAAACTATAAAATAGTGTTCAATATTGTACTACCCTGTGAATTTTTTGGCTTGATATTTTAACAATATTGAAAATATTCTATTATAACTAAGCCTTTAAAACAAACCCATGCGCACACAGTCCAATAAACCGACGATCGGACTTACGCGCGCACTGACCAATAAACCGATCAACACACCCACGCGCGCACATCCTAAAAAACTCACAAATAGACCCATGCGCGCACCGCTCAATAACCCGATCAGCAGACCCACACGCTCACCGCCCTATTAGCGATTAACAGACCAACGGGCGCACCGTCGCATGAACCGATAGAGAGACCCACGCGCGCATAGACCAATAAACCGATCAGCAGACACACGCGCGCACCGCCCAATAAACCGATCAACTGACACACGAGCGCACCGCCCAATGAATTGATCAACAGACACACACTCGCACTGCCATATAAACCGATCACCAGACCCACGCGCGCACCTTCCGATCAAACCATCAACAAATCCATGAGCGCACCGCCAAATAAACCGATCACCAGACCCATGCGAGAACAGGAGTATGTACAGGCCAAGCGACCCACGCAGGCTTGGGTACAGTGTATCAATTTGTTACCGCTTAAGTTACGATTGATAACTTATATGCGGTGCTAAGATTACGTACTATCAAGATTTAATGAACATAAAATAAGCACGCCGGTCAACAGACCCATTTGTCCGCACATTAAATTCTTGTGTGCGCCGACTCCACGGCCCTTGTGCGCGTACAGTTTAGGCTTCGCGACTTCATTTTCTTAGCATGGACATATCAGTGCGGATGGCCAATCCTCCTCCCAGGGTGCGAAGGTGCAGCGGACAATCTCGAAACAAATTTCTGTCCATGCAGAGATCTGAGCCACGCACGACCTCTCGGTTGACGGGCGATCGCTCTAACCACCAGACCGTCTGTGCCCAAGGGCGGAGACTTAGGAGAGTGCAGGAGGAGTAGTGGTCAATTTCAGCCGGAAAGAACTGGAACGCCGTTCCATCACCTCCTGGAGTGCCGGCGTTCCGGCACGTCAGCCAGTAAACTATGCGGAGCGCCGTTCCGGGCAGTTCCACCATGTTTTTACTTTTTGCGCCTAAGTTTTGACATTTGCTCATACGTGTTCAGTAAATGCCAAATGGAGGATGTCACTCAGAAATAGAAGATGATTAAAAATGTTGAAGCGCTTTATTAACTTCAAAACGCAGCCAGCGCCACAGGATGTGTTGAACTACGATTGTAGACCTGACTATATTGATAATGGTTTATCTAGTCTAGTGCATGGCTCTGAACCATGACGTGAGACCTGACTCAGCACATCTCTTCTGTTACCATGGCAGCATGGCTTTTACACCTTCGTCGAATTCGACAAGTGAAGCGTTGTCTCAATGAAACTTGACGGCGTATTTCTTGAAACTCTTGTCATCTCCCTTCTCGACTAATTGCTAAGTCCAGTGGCGGCGCTACACCAGGTGACCATAGCAAATGCTATGGAAAAATGTCTCTGCCCTGGTCACTGCCCAACCAGTTGTCACTATCTGCCAGACTCAAATACTTTGTTGCAAGCAGCTGGAAAGAATTAATGCCTAAACGCAAAAAAACAAAACGGGACATTGCCAACATTTTGTTGTCTAAGAATTTTCCCGCGTAGGTCCAGTTTAGAAATTCCTTGACAACGAGTTACATTTTTTGGTGAGAAAGGACGGAAGAAAAGAAGTTCAATGCCATTAAACTTCAATTACAGTCTGTTCAGGTGTCATAATACATTATTTTAAAATGAAATATTGCATAAAGAAGTTGCATTAAAAAACAACTAGGCCAGGCGTACAGTTGCCTTGGAGAATGATGTTCTAAAATTGATTTTCAAGTTTACAAATCATTCACACAAAAACATGGACATGAAATGATAAATAAAGCAGTGACTAATTGCTTACGAGTGTTTACGTGAAATTGTTCATGGATATAGCACAGATGTGCTAAGAAGAAGCTTTTAGATTATCTGAATACACCATAGGCTATTCCAGCCACGCGCACAGTCTCATAGGCATACTGTTGGGTCTCCCGTGTCCAATCAATGATGAGCTTTCTCAGGATTAGGCTTGGGCAAACCTAATCGATTAATCGAGTTTTACTAATCGAGTGATGGATTGATCGATTAATCGAAAGTTTAAGAAAATTACTCGATTAATTGATTAGTCGAGATTGTTCGATCAATCGATTGTTCATCGGCTCGGTTAACTCGATTGTTCGATTAGCTCGATTGTTCGATTAGTACGCAGGCGGCGTTCCCACGTTAAAGAACCCACCGAGGTCTATGTCAGACACACACGTGCCTGACATGATAGACCTCGGTGGTTCTTCAACGTGGGAACGCCGCCTGCCTCTACGGGACATTCCCACCACTCCTTATCTCGCCACATGCCGTACCTATCATATTCGAGAACAGCATGATTCTAACTTATTTACGAGGTGTTGCTCACTTGTCTTACAAGTAGTGGACTTAAGATAAGAATCGCGAAAGTTCTTTTTAGGTGTTATGTATTATCAATTCTTCCTATTTCTGTCTAGTTTTAGATCCATATTATAACAGAACGCTGGATAATGATGCGCAAGTCTGACTAACTTTAAAGCTAATCCGATTTCGGAAAACTTTAAAAAAATAAAAAACCAATTAGCACATCTTCTGTTTTTCGTTTACTAATTGCTCGATCACTTAATATTCTGCATCATGTGTAGTAATCGTCAAATAAATGAATGTCCAGTGTTGCGATCAGCCGGTTTACGAAACAGATGTGAGCGATGGTCCCTACGAGCGATCGCCCGTATGAGCAGAAGTCCTATGAGCGTTCGTCCTATGAGAGATCGTCCTGTGAGTGAAAGTCCTACGACCCATTTAACACATGTGGCCCTATCGAACTTAATTAGAAAGAACGTTATGCATACAGTCTTATTTTGGGCAAACATTTGTAGGCCTATGCTACAACAGAACGCGGATAAAGTTGCACCAAAAGATTTGGTTGCCTACATGCAAAGAGTAGGCCTATACGATTGCTTATTATCTTACTGTATACGAAGTGATCAGGAGAGACTATATAACTTAACGATATAGGATGGGGAACTAGCTATATAGGGTAAGAGGAAAACAGGTCCTTTCAAATGTAGCCTAACGGTTGCTTACCAGGCCAAATTGTGGCGGACAGGCCACAAGGCTTGGATTAAAGAATTTGTTCGTAAATAATCGGCTCGCCATAGCGCTTAATTTACGTACATTTTCTTACAGTGTTGGTATTGGAGGGAAGACCGATCGGCGGTTTAGTTCTGTGCATAGCGTGCAGACTCATGAATCGGGTTGAGTATAGCCTGACATGCGGTGCGTCGCTTATATTGTAGAGTGGTGACGACTGCTCTGCATATACGGTGCATTGAATTCTTTGGTTAGCGACTAATACCGTACACCCGTGTGGTCGGTGAGCGTTCGTTCAAAGCCTGGTTCACGGCAAGTTGCGAAAAAATATAGTTGCGGACGAGAGGGCGTCCAAAAACCAGTCCGAGCTACAGCCGAGCGTCTGGTGTTGAGACCGACTCCACCGATCTGATGGGGCTGGGGCCCAACTCTGTTATCGATCGCGAGAAAGTCTGCCGCTGATTGTGAGGTTGCTTCCTCGGGAAGATCCGACAGTGAAATAAATAAATCACAGGTCAGTGTAAAGACCGGGTAAAGCCCGGGTTAGCCGTTCGTATAGACCGAGAAAGATCTCGGGTAGCCGAGAGTGATACAGACTGGGTGAATCCCAGAAGGGACGGACCGCATATATCGAGAGAGGCTTCGGCGGCCGACAGAGAGATAGACTGGGAAAAATCCCCGACCGTGCAGACCGTGAGAGTTTTGCAGAGTGATACAGACTGGGTGAGTCCCAGAAGGGACCGACCGCATATGCCGAGAGAGAGGCCTCGGCGGCCGACAGAGAGATAGACTGGAAAAAATCCCCGACCGCGCAGACCGTGAGAGTAACCAAGAAATATAAATGTTGGCTGCCTAGACCGGTCATAGTTAATCCTACCATTTTCCAGCAGGTTGTCGGATACGCAAAAGTTTCGGGTGGCCAAGACCGAGAAATTTTGGTAACCAAGAAATATAAATGTTGGCTACCTAGACTGGTCATAGTTAATCCTACCATTTTCCAGCAGGTTGTCGGATACGCAAAAGTTTCGGGTGCCGAGACCGAGAAAATTAGGGTGGCCGCTAGAGATAGAAGCCGGCTAGATTCCCGTAGTAGCAACCGTAGAGACCGAGAGAGAGGCCGGTGGAACCGTTGGCAAATACGGGGAAAGTTTCCCATTGAATACGTTGGATAAATACGGGGAAAGTTTCCCAGTGGATACGCTCGATACATACGGCGAAGGTTTCCCAGTGGATACGTTCGATAAATACGGGGAAGGTGGCCCCATTGGTGCTTACGACTATTACAAGAAACGGTCGTGACTGGTGCCGAAGACCTCAATTATTGCGGGTGTTTCCTCATATTCTTTTCCCTGTAAGATATGTATATACTTGGCTACCTAACGTGGTCATACTTACTCCCGCGGTCTTCCGCGATATCTTTACTTGCGTGTCTGATCACAATATCTTTGTTCGCGGTTTCCCCGTGATACCTCTTCTTGATTGTCTTACGGTCTTTCGATAAATATTCTTGTTGGCTACCTAACGAGGTCATACTTACTCCCGCGGTCTTCCGTGGTTTCCTGACTTGCGTGTCTGATCGCAACAATATCTTTACTCGCGGTTTCCCTGCGATATCTTTACTTGTGTGTCTGATCGCAGTATCTTTAATCGCGGTTTCCCCGCGATATCTCTTCTTGATTGTATTACGGTTTCTCGATACATATTCTTCTTGGCTACCTAACGTGGTCATAGATACTCCCCGGGTTTTCCCGAAGTCTCAGTATATATTACGGTGTTGGTGGACAACTGCAAAACGCAGAGGACGGTCAATCGTGGTGCATGATAATTTATACGTGTGAGGCTGGTATGCCACACACAGACATGGAGCGAGAGGTACATGGTGAGTGGAAGGTGCGATATCCGGTGGATAAGTGTCTGGGAAAACGCGACGTTAAGTTCAGTGACCAGTATTGCCAATGGCAAAGTTACGAAGGGACTTGCTACAAATATCTCTGCTCTCCGGAACAGGGAGAACGTTTGATACCCCGGTTGGCGATTGTTTAAGAGTCACGAGATGTAGAATGATATGACGAAGCTCATGTCAGATAGAGAGAAAGAGGAAAACCGTCTCTAAGCGGGCAAACAAGAAAGGGAAGACTCCGGTCGGTAAAAGAGCGAACCCTGTTCTGAATAAAGGCCATCTTTAGGACGTTGTCCATCCGGCGACCGCGGAAGAGATAGAGTCTGATCCCGAGACAGAGTCATATACTGTTACCTCTTTTAGAGAAATGGTCAATCCCGATTCTCCTCCGACAGTCACTGCTACGATAGGTAGAGATGGAGAACAGTCAGGTTATACTAACAACCGACTTAGAAGTGATCGAGTGGCTCCAGACACAGAAGAGGGCTGGAGCCGACATCGTTGCGCGACCTGGTAGCGTCCGAACGGTGTACGCCACAAAATAAAATGGAATACGATTACAGGCAAATGAAGGCGTTGACTAAATAAAATTCAAGCGAAAATCAAGACGAACGTAGCCTATACCAACGTAGAAGAACGCCAGCCAATCATAGCCCGACTGCACAACGTCGTGAGGCGGCTCTGTGCCAAAGGGGATCCGTCTCCTATAACGATCTGTGTTGCTTCATCACGCGAGAGGTTACGTGTACTGTGTAGATAGTGAAACTCACGAAGGAAGAGGATGATTGTCGTGTAACAATTGATGCACCAGAGGGGATGAGGAGATAAACAGACCATCAAAGCCTGGTACAACCGCTAACAGAATTGTTATAATTATTTACGCGAAATGACTGGCAAGAGCGAGACTATGAAACTTACTGTTGCGCCTGTGGACATAATCCAATCTAAATAGATAATTTATATAGCGCCTGAGTGCAAAATAAAGCTGGAGTCAAGCCTCGAGAGATTCGGCGAAGCCAAAGAGGAGACATGAGAGAGACACGATGATCATGTTTGCCTCAATAAGATGCATGTCGTCTACGGAAACTGATGCCTTAGGAGACTTTGGTTAATTTAGCGAAGAGTAAAAGGCGACGACATTAGTTATTACCCGATCGAGCATCGGATGAAAACTCTGAAAAATGACGGTTCAATTGGCAGAATGTTGGCCTATTTTAATACTAAAAATGCAAAGAGCAATGATAGGACTCACAACACTAAAATTAAAGGAATTGGCTTATTTACATGGTTCCATGCGACCATAAGCCGCATATAATACTCGGTATACTCTGTATTTAACAGAATGCTAACAGCTTGTGTAATTGCTTGGACTGAATCCACTTTCTTTAGCAACACGATATAGTACTCTTCCCTTAGATTATAACACTCTCTATAATATACGCTGAGCGAATCAGGTATACAAAATTAACTTTTTAGACTTTCTGTCATATTGAATCAAGTGTGTTAACTTGTTATACTACCCATAATAAAGCGATTCAACTATTGCACCGATGACTTAGTAAACTAGCTATAATATAGCGAATAAAATATGCTAGCTTATATTAGTCTAATTTAGCGATCAAAGTATACTAGCTTATTAGTCTAATATAGTGAATAAAGTATGCTAATTTATTAGACTAATATAGCGAATAAAATATGGATACTCTTTAGACTAAAATAGCGAATTAAGTATGCTAATTTTCTGCGCGCAGTTGCTAGAACTGACGACCTAATGAATCGGTTAATGAAAATTATATAAGGACAAGCAATATGAATATAAATAACAACAGACACCGTAAATATGAGGCGTGTTACCTAATATGCTATCATATTATGCGAAGTCATCGTCCTCATCGGATGGAAGTCTGGGGAGGTTCAGTTGTATTGCGTCTACGGCAGAGGTAGCCTACGCAGTGAAATGGGGAACACGAGAATAACGAAATGAATCCACCTGTCAGATGGAATCAGAATGGTTGACAAATAGGTGATGCGTGGAAACAGAAGACCTCACAACTTTATGTGAATAAGGATATTAGTCTTAGGGAATTTCTTGGCAACCAAACATTATTAGTCGCAGTCAAATAAAAATTCTTACTACGAGATGTCCAGGATAAACTTTCCCAAGACTATAAGGCAATTAGCTGCTCTTAATTGGGACTGCAACTGCAGCTTTTAGAAGAATCAAACTGTTCGTTTAAAATACAAAACTAATATGATAAATCAACGAAAATTGGGTGACTTTTAATGACAAGGTAACAACGAGAAGATATGTTGCAAGTTGTTAAGCATTTTGTTCATTAACTTGGTTTAACATTCTTCTGTCCTGCAACTTATTTCCATATGATACAACAGAGTGCGGATTTATCATCTGGGGAAGAAAATTATTGAACGCAGCCGAGAAAGTGAGATGCAATTAAGCAACAATAAGTTACTGAGAAAGCAACGCCTTTTCATAATATTCGCTGCACGGTAGTCTGTAACTCTTATTAGCTGTCTACAGTAAGGATCTCAAAGACCCGGACCACGGACCATTCACGCCCACCTACGATGGCTTTGGGGACTGCAGAGCCCCGAATAAAAAGACTATTAACCGTGCGAATAGAGGTTCATATTTGTCATTTTAGGGCTTAATGAGTTTCATGTGATTTTTGTGACTGAAAATGAAGATCAAACTTAAGATTTATAAAGTCTCATTTAACCCTTGTAGGGCCCATAGCCTACGCTGTAAATATTTATGCACCATTAAAGATATTGTTTCCAAAAACAATTTTGGGAACTGGCTCAACGGTCTTCCGCTCAGATCCCTAGCTCTATTTTGCTCAGGAAAATATCTCAACTGGCCGGCCATTATGAAATGTTTAACACCCTGATCTAAAGTAAAGTCAATTGGCTGAATGTAAAAAGCGCACGAAGAGACTAAACCCCACATATATATAGTGTATATAGCGGCGTATATATGCCACACAATAAGACACCGTAGCGGCTATTAAAATAGTATGGCACTCCGGCTTACTGTTCCTTGAATAACTCAACTCTGGGTCTAGATGTTTTAGAGTTCGTCGAATCCATAGCCTACGATACACCGGATGCTCCTGCTTCTGTTGATGTGATGCGGTATGTAAACAGTGAGCGGCAAGGATGATAGGAAGTGAGATGGCAAAAATAAGCAACGACCTCGAAGAAACAACGAGATTAGATCCTGACACACACAAACCACACACACACACTCACATCTACACGCACTGTGTGTGTAGTTGTGCACGACGCACAACTACACACACACACCTACACACATATATGTATACATATATATATATGTAATATATATATATGAGATGCGCTTAATTAATAGATTAGATTGTTGTTGATTAATTAGACAGATAGCTAGTTTTAGTTCTAAGATTTGGTTAATTCTAATTCTAATCGATTGTAGTATTTCAATGGGTTATTCTAATTCTAAACCATTACCAATTTACCTAATCTTGCACACCTTCGATATATATATATATATATATATATATATAAAGTATATAAATCATAGCTCATTGTAAATAGGCTACAGTAGAGAATGACTGTGATGTTGCAGATGTAACGATTTTTACGAGGCGGATATAGGGGCCTACATGTTCGAATGAGACCTGTTTGCAGATGAGAATGTGGCTTGTATAGCAACCACAAACGCACCATGTTGCTAAGGTAGTTTCATGGTGCACATAATTAGATGTGTTACATACATATGGAATCAGCATAATAGATTGAATATCGTATTATATCTACACACATTAAGAAGAAAACATGTATGTAACTAACTATGCATGTTCCAAAAAATCTTTTGATCCACTCGCCCGATTGCTCCCAAATAATATTTGGGAAACAATCGGTGTGCGTGTGTGTAGGTGAGAGTGATATATTAATATATATATATATATATATATATGAATTGTGTGCTTAAGATAGTCACGATGACCTAGAAATTCGCCCGTGAATTCCTAGGTCAACGTGACTTCTTAAACACACAATTCACCTTAGGGGCCGTTCACATATTAAATAACGCTCAAGGGGTAGGTGGGTGGGTTCCTGTTTTGTTAGCGTTATACTGTGCAGGGTGGGGGGTAGGTTGAAGGTTTTGTTATATAACAAACTTTATGTTTATGCTATTTTGCCTATTTGCCTGCCAATTGGAAATTCCATGTACCACGGACCATTATTATTTAATCGAAGTTCACAATACGTAGTGAACCAAAACTAGCACCATTTGACGTTCTTACTTATTATTTATTAATCCCTTTTAACAATTTCCTGTTTACAATTTTAACCATTTCCAGTGCATAGCTTTAAACGCTCTTAAATTCAATTCTGTGTGCTTTGTTTTGATTCGGGTTTAAATTTAAATTAATTCACTTGGAATAATTATTTCGGTAGGTATTATCAAGATGTGTGATTTCATTTTATGTAGATATGCGATGACAATCGTCGACTACCCAATTATAGTTACCGTGATCAATACAAGTGAATTTAACGCCATTAAAAGTCCGATTATTAAGATGCAGAGGAGCTCCATACATCCGGTCTAATCCTCATTGGCACGAGAGAGTAAAAATTTTTAAAATGGCTTTTAAGAAAGACTTTTGTTACATAGCTAATTGGGCGTATGATAATTTGTTTGCGGTTCTTGAAATGGATAAAGGCAATTATCAGCTGAATCACTACTATTAAAGTGCTAACTAACATCGTATTGTTATATAAGTTTCAAATTGTGCAATACACTTATGTCGATTGTATGTCTATTAATGTGCTTTATAGACTAGGGTGGGGTAGGGGGGTAGGCAGCATATATGTTATATAATATAGGGGTGGGTGTCACAGCTTCTGTTATATAACGTTATTAGGGGTAGGGGTGGGTCAAAAAATGAGATTTTAATCGTTATATAATATGTGAACTGACCCTTAGGCCCTAGATGACGAATATTTGGCCAGCTTAACTTTCGAATTGTCTGCATTGCCGACATGTATCACATCGGTAACGCCCGCCTTTTGCATTCACATCATAACTAGACGTGGCTAATATAACATGCAAATGAGGAGCGTAAGTTATAAAGCCACAGCGTCACTCGGAGAGATTACGCTCGCCAACGGAACACTCGGGATCGGGTAGACACAATTTCTGGGGTTAAGATATTAGTGGTTTCAAAAACGAAAGGCCGGTAAGAGGTCGTTCAGTTCAATACCAGGGCAAAGCTAATTCAAAGATGCGCGTAGGTAGATAGGCAGTTGCAGTTCAACGACGCTGGGTGGTGACAAGACCATTAGCGTCGCCCTCGTCCTTTATCCAGGCTTGGGACTGGCATTGGCAGAGTACGACCAGTGGCAACTTCCTTTTATTCTTCCACTTGCTGTTCTTCGTCAGCTACCCGATATACACCTATACTGATAAGTTAATAAATATATATATATATATGCATACTCAATATATATATATATCTATATATATATATATATATATATAGAGAGAGAGAGAGAGAGAAAGAGTATGCATGGCACATAAGATTTCATCTATATGATTCTTCGATCATGAAATCAAACAGCCATAAGGATGTTGATCTCAAAAAGACACGAAGAGACAGACAGACTCACAAACGGATGAACGGATAGTACAAAATATATAGACGGTCAGTCAGACAGACTCACGCAGAATGTCAGTAAGACAGACAGAACGCACGATATAGTTAGTCGGAGTGTGCATGATGTGTGTTGACTGTTAATTCGATTAGTCGGTCCGGCACTCATCCAACTCTCCTCTCTTCCGTTGCCTCTCTCACGCCTTCCCGGCCAAAGGGGGCGCCACCGGTCATATTTTTCCTCTACTGCGGCGTCGCTCGAATCGTCATTCCAATTCCCCGGAGTTATCGCTTCGTTCCCATTATGACTTAATTAAATCTAATCTAACAAGCGTTCGACAACGTTCCGCATATGAATTATTCAGGCGCCCTCTGTCGTTTGCCGATGTCCGATAAATAAGGCTGTGTATAGCGGAGATTGTTTAGATGGGCGGATCGCTGCACCGCGTTTCACGTTCCGCGCGCTGTAATTACAAATAGGGGGTTGAGGAGGCCGTGGCTGCACACGAAGAGGCCATCTATCGACTGCTTGTTCGTGTATCAGTGTCTGTGTGTATGCGTGTGTGAGTGGGTGGCTGTGGGCGAAGTAGAGTCTGCCGCTGACCACAACGAAGTTCTGAAGGACTATTTACTCTTGGATTAAGCGCTTGACGATGGGGATGACGCCGACGATGAGCGTTTGAGCGATTACAGAGACTTCCCAGGAAGGTATACCGCGTATGATGTAATGTAATCATTTTGATGCTCTACCATTTATTTATTATCAAGTAAAGGGTGTGATTTACACTCGTGAGAATTAACAACATTAACGGAAAAATGTATGTTTATTGGGATGGGAGGCAACCAATGTGAGAAGAAATAAAATGGCTATCAGCGAAAAGTGTATTGAATGGAATATATTCTGAAACAATAGGAATAGACGAACCAACGCAAGCAGAAACTAAATGTCCATGGTATGATGAAGGCCTACACCTGAAGTCAGTGGGAGATAGTTCGCACCATTGATGGCTAGTTCCTCTTTCTCTCTCGTCTCGACATCCTTTCTACTCAAATAGTGCGCGCAGGATAATGTTCTAATTAATTAATTTGTTTAGCTCAACTTCAAATGTCTACTCAGAGGCGTCCCAGGCCGTCGCCGGCGAAAGAGAACCAGTTTTCGAGTGTTAAAGAAAAGCATATAATCTATAGAATCTAAAGAACGCAAAGATCCAGATGACTAACTGAAGTCCATCAAGAGACGACTGAAAAGAAGAACCTCCCAATCAGTTGAAATTTAGAGAGTAACCTCTGCTCTGCGCATGAGTTTGGGATAAGGTTGCGATATTCGTCTGTGGTAGAGGTCGTTTCAGTTGCAGACGGAGCTCTCGTCCTAATCATTGTTCTGTTCGTAAGTTTCAGGGCAGACAAACCATCGGAGAAGAAGAGAGACATGAGTGACTTTCTCTGTTTCGGAGACTACATCAGTCTCTACTGCGAAGAGACAGAAGGATATGTGTTCTGCACTCAAACCAGGTATTCATATCTCTCAGTCTATCCGTCCGTCCGTTTCTTCTTCCATCCATCCATCCATCCATCAATCCATTCATCCATCCACCCATCAGTCCATCCATCCTTCCATCCATCCATCCATCCATCCATCCATCCATCCATCCATCCATCCATCCATCCAACCACATCCATCCATCCATCCATCCATCCATTCATCCATCAATCCAACCATATCCATCCATTCATCCATCCATCCATCAATCCAACCATCCATTTATCCGTTCCTCCATCCATCTATCAATCCATCCATCCATCAATCAATCCAACAAGATCCATCCATCCATTCATCCATCCATCCATAAATCCATTCATCCATCCATCCACCCATCAGTCCATCCACTCATCCATCAATCCAACCATATCCATCCATTCATCCATCCATCCATCAATCCAACCATCCATTTATCCGTTCCTCCATCCATCTATCAATCCACCCATCAATCAATCCAACAAGATCCATCCATCCATTCATCCATCCATCCATAAATCCATTCATCCATCCATCCACCCATCAGTCCATCCATTCATCCATCAATCCAACCATATCCATCCATTCATCCATCCATCCATCAATCCAACCATCCATTTATCCGTTCCTCCATCCATCTATCAATCCACCCATCAATCAATCCAACAAGATCCATCCATCCATTCATCCATCCATCCATAAATCCATTCATCCATCCATCCACCCATCAGTCCATCCATTCATCCATCAATCCAACCATATCCATCCATTCATCCATCCATCCATCAATCCAACCATCCATTTATCCGTTCCTCCATCCATCTATCAATCCATCCATCAATCAATCCAACAAGATCCATCCATCCATTCATCCATCCACCCATTCATGCACGCATCTGTCTATATATCCGTTAATCTATATATATACTGTTGTCAAGCCATCCTTCATCCATCCTTCCGCCTGTTTGTGTGTCTCTCTGTGTGTTTGGGTGCGTGCTAATTATTGTACAGTTGATTTTTCGCACTGTTGGTTTCGGCCCACATTATTACAGGCCTATGCATGTGGGGCCTACATCCGACGAGTTCTGAAGACTTATAAGATTTGGCTTTGAAGATTTAATGGATGGATGCAAAGCTAAACGACATCTTACGGCAATTGGTTCCGATCGTTCACTTGACATGATACCGTCTGTTTAAAGTTGAACACCATCTCTACGCTTGACTGGAGAAAGGTGCTACGTTTACTTGCGACTGGCCTTGGGTTGTTGTTCCTATAATGTCATTGTAATGTTGCCATTCTCTTGATTGGTCGATTTTCTTTCCCTTTCTATGTCGATTACGTTTTCATACTTTTTCGTCACCGGTTGTTAGATCTATTCCTCCCTACGTTGTGTTTCTCTCCGTGACTTTTCACTGGATTTCTGTCGTGATCACTTGAGACCGACGTATTCGTCTTATCAAATGGGAACCATGTTACACGTGTAGATGATGATTATAAGATATACAAGTTTAACTGAGGCTGTTGTATTAGGTCATATATATATATATATATATATATATATATATCACTGGACAGCCTGTAAGAATATACTAACACATAATGACTGTACAGCGGGGATAATGACTGTAGTTTTCTTCTTGGTGCTGTCGTTGTAGTTCGGCCTTCAACAGTCTCTTCGTCTATCAGTGGCAGGACAGGGAGAAACCAAAGCACGTTCCTTGTCCACAAGGTTTCCATCAACAACATATTTCATTACTCACACATAGTTACATTCATTCAGTTGCATCCATTCACTAATCTAATATTTTTCGTCTTCATCGTCATCATTATCCTCCTCCTTATCATCATTATCGTACTCGTCATTGTCCTCATCCTCATCATTCTTATCGTTCATTATCACCGGTGCACGACACCAAAAGCTACATATTGTGAATTTGATGACGATTAAGGATATTGGCCGTAATACCGTATCCTATTCTGAATAGTGGATACGAAGACGCGATCTATTACTACGATGACGTTGACGAGAGTGTGTCATGGGGACCGATTGAACCACTGACGCTGGAGTAATTGCTCGATCCTCGTCTAAGACCGTTAATTACTTTGTGTATATATAGGGACCTTGAGCATTCAAGCTCTGTACACACAATTGTTCAGCGCCATCGATGTTTTGTTGTGCACTTCTGAACTTTGGGAATCAAGCAATGCAAAAATAAAGACAACGTTGCTGCTGATGACATTGACAATGATGATGATGATGATGACAACGATGACGATGATGACGATGATGATGATGATGATGATGATGATGATGATCTGTCGTAGTTCTTATAATTTTTGGGTAATTATGGAACGTCATAAGGCAGAAGTGCGCAACACTTGCGTCATTTCGGCATTTAAAGGCTCGTATTCTTCTTCCAACATATCTTCTATTAAATCGTTTGAATGTACATGCATATTGTGATTAGATATAAGATTTTTAATAAAAAGTGGAGACTACAGAAGTAAGCATTATTGCCACAAAATTAATATGTTCACTGACGTCTGTTCCTTTTCTACGAACTTATGTAAACGCCTATCACGTTTGTTTCATCACTAAATTAATACAGGAATGATAAGAAGCACAATATATCTTCGTACGCTCTCAATCTCGCTCAAACTGTGCAGCTAAATTAAAGTAATTTTGACCCTCACCAATATTCCCAATTAATGGCTGCCTTTGTTTAGGATATTGACCGAGAGGCATGCGAAGTTTTGAGACTCGCTACAGACCGTATTATATGCAGGAGTCCAGGTTGTTGTCAATCAATCGAGTTCTGTATTTATTTTTCAACTAATCAATCCAAGAGAAGGCAGCCTGACACACTCACATGTGCCTCCGAAGACGACTGGGATATTTAATGTCATGTTCTCGATATTTTATAGGACTTTCCAGTTCTCACACCTCTAGTATATCAATTTTTTTTCTCCACAATGAAAATTCCGTTTTCCATTTCACAATGAAGTTCTTCTCATAGTCTGTCACAGTTGGCTTTCCATTTAAAGACATCACTAATTAATCGACAGCTGACAGATTCGGCCTACAAAGAGTTTTCAGAAAGAATACAGAAAAGTCTTTTGCTGTTTTTAGGAGGGAGTGAATCCACTTCAAGGTCCTATCACGGTGCTGTAACCTTCATCGGCCATTATGTTTCTGCTGCACCTCATTGTCAGCTCTGCTCGTACATTATTATATGCAATTGTTGGCTGTACAGGAATAGACGTCGATATTATTAGCCTGTCAGTCTCTTTGAGGTTTATCCGCAGGGATCCCTCGAGCTCAGATGGTGCATTCTCAAAGGTTGCATACAAACTTACAAAGTCTGTTTACAATATAATTATGCGTTTGATATAATACTTGTTGTTAAAAGCATGCGTTGATACAGAGACAAACATAACTAATTGATTCAAAGTATACCTCAGTTTTAGAACAATGCAATACAAAAATACTTAGGAATATACACACGGCGGCTAATACTAATACATGACAATTGGATGATACGATACGTCCACTGTGGCCAATTCTTCCTCTCAACGACGCTATATACTTCTGAACAGCTGCAGGTTGCTCACATCTCCTGCCGTGTTAAACTCCAATCAATGCTTAGAGAAGTTAACGGATGACTGAAATTTTCATTGCTCTAAAATTGGCACTAGTGTGTTATTCCTATTCTAAAATTAAAACTAAACCTATAACAATTACAACTCGGTTCTACAAACAAAGAACTGGTTTTATGGATATTCTGTCTCCGTCACTCAAGAATGACTCTGACTTCAATTGGGGGAGGTGTCTCTTTCTGCCAAATGGGGGAGGATGCATGCGCAGTATTACCCAATTGGCAATCTGGTTCATCCATCTTTGACGACGATGTTAATGATGATAACGACAACAAATTGATCGAAGGTGCTGACTAAACTACCAAATCAGAAGTCAATGATCGATAATTATCATCGGTATTCTTCGCATCCACCTGAAAGAGACTAAGGCGATACTCCTACTAATTAATTAATAATCAGAAATGATTTAATTAGTCGAAGATAGTCGTAGTGGGACGCGTTGCAATGTAGCCCAGTGGAAAGCCCCGAGATGCAACAGCCACTTGAAGTGGCGCTATAGAAATTGTTAATCTCACTTAATTGAGTTTTGTGCCCAAAGCTCTTAGCCTGACTGTCTTTCTGCTTGTCTGTCTGGCTGTATACGCTTGCCTATCTGTCCATCTGCGTTTGTCTGTGCCTGTCTCTTTCTACACGGTCTATCTCTGACCTCTCGTTCTATCTCTCGTTCTTCTATCATTTGTTCGTCCTTAGCACCAAACAAATAAATCATTTATGTTGTCCCGATTTTGAGGTTACATTGCCTTTAATTTAGACAGCGGTCGATAAGCAGCATATCACATGTTTGTCGTTTCACTTTTCTCTCTAGGCCTATCGTAGTTTTCTCTCATTTTCTGTACTGTTTCTTACAGCAGAAATGGCGTAAATTCTCACTTGCATTAGAAGTTTATTTGTTCTAAGATGAATTTCTCTAAGGGTCTGCTGGTGACAACAGAAATTGACAGAGTCAGAGACAGAGTCAGCGATAAACAGGACGGCTATGCTTGACAGTCTCAGACAGAATATATGCAATGCAAAGAAAGTGAAATACATAGGCAGAGACAAGAAAAGGGAAGAAATATGGACAGAAAAGTAAAAAAAATTAGAGAGAGAAAGAGAGAGCGAGGGAGGAAGGGAGAGAGACAGAGAGAGAGGCAGGGAGGGAGGGAGGGAGGGAGAGAAGGAGGGAGGGGGGAGGGATGGAGGGAGAAATGTTGATGTATGCGATGTTTCACCAGCCGCAAAACATGGAGAGCACATTCTATATTTCAAGCGCCATTTACTCCAACTGCATGGTCAATGTATCATATTCTGCACACATGGGTCATGCATACAATATACACGGGCATCACTCTCATAATTATAAGAATATATAAAATGGTAGCCATATATATCTTATACGTTTCAATATTATATTAACTACAGTTATGTATTATTGTATAGAAGTAATTATTTTAACCGATATAGATCGATGGGTAGATAGTAATGGAATTGGTGTTGCGTGAGGCAGAGGTTATTGTCTAAGTGCACAGCGGCGACGGCGGTGGCGTCGGTCAGTGAAGCGTTGTCCATCGTCGATTTGATCGCCTCAGAACCTAATCGAAAATATGGCTTCTCAGCCAGATATGATCATGTCATGCTTGGCCCCTGTAATGGGACACGCCTGAAAGAAAACCAACTTACTTATTGTTGAAATTAGCTGATGTAAATGAGCTCATCTGAGAACGTCGATTTAGCCTATCTCTTGAAAATCAGGTCTGATGGAAGTCGACACTATGGTGTGAATATGACACTTATGAGCATACACTGTCTATAGTGCTGAAGACGTGATTGTGGTCTGCTGTCAGGCATTGTTTTGTCTAATTATTTCAGCGCCAATGTATCTCTCTGTTTCCATGTTCATTTAATTCTTCAGAGATTATCTGCCGCTTATGATTTATTGCGCTATATACATTTAGTTCTTCCCAATGAATCTTTCATCGCGATTCTTCCGCGGAGGATTCGCTTTCTCCATAAACTTAACTCAATTTCTTTCTGCGTGTCTTAGTCCTACTCTTGCTCCATAAATTTAACTCAATTTCTTTCTGCGTGTCTTAGTCCTACTCTTGCTCCATAAATTTAACTCAATTTCTTTCTGCGTGTCTTAGGCCTACTCTTTCTCCACAAATTTAGCTCAATTTCTACACGTATGTCTTATACAACAATTCATCTAAGCTGCAGTCAATCAAACGGACTAACTTACAATTCGTCAATTTCTCTCCAGCTGTTCAGTTCCAGATCTGCATTCAGAATCGCTACAAATTGGACAAGAAATTCCGAAAGTTGAACTCGCTGATGACGACGGGCGATGAAGCGAGTGAGACGTTGGAAGTGAAAACCATCAAAGCTCAGGCGCAGGTCAGGAAACCCCGCTACATGCAAGATAAATACGAGCTATACAAGTCACTTCCGCATAAATTGTAATCATGCACTGAAGTCCAAAAGCTGACATCTGGTAAAAGGCAACATCATTTTTATTGATATATTAAGTTTCTTTAAAGTTATATGACTTATATGTCTTTGTGTATGAATATGTGTGTATGTAGGCCTATGTATGTGCATATTTTGTTTGTTTACATGCATATCTATGTAAGTATAACTGCATGAACAATTTGACATAATTATCTCTATGCATAAGACTTTTGATTTTGTGAATTTGAAGTGCCTTAAAACAATGGACAGATCATAAATGACGAAACCTGATATAGCCTAACTACTAAATAAATTTACATTACAGTACGAAACAGGAACGGGTTAATAGTCAGTGTGAACATATTGATGGCAAGCAAAAATCTCGTTCGGATTTTGTGATTTTGTCCTTAATTTGGCGTCGCTTGGTTCATGTAATATTTAAGCAGCCGGCAGAGCAACAAAGAGCCTCTGGTTGATTTTAACAGCAGCTGTGGCTCAGCTTTTGGTGGTTGATGACAGGCCATCCATAAACTGCTTTAGTAGAAGCCTTCGAACAAGAACCGTGTTTCTCGCCTTCAATTCAGTCTATAGTAACTGCATGTATCTGGCGAGTAGATCAAAGAGCACCAATAAGAGTAGTATAGGCGCTATAAAATAATCACGCACATACGCATACATAATACATGCATGCATACTACTTGCTTACATAATACATGCACATAATATATGCTAATATAATAAATATAAGTTTATATTTAAGATTACTTATTTAAGTCCTGAACAGCATAAAAGATCGAACAGAATGTATACCACTGGGCAGTAATCTTAAATATAAACTCGAGATTGTTAAAGCGCTACGTTAGAACTAACTAAGTTCAGTGCATCATATTATTGACTATAGAGAGCTATTCCAAAGATATCAAGTAAAAGGTATTGGTGGCTTATTTGGGTATTTGCGATATTCAGGAGATCGCTGGAGTATCAAGGTACGATTTGGTACATGGATCAATTGATGAACTTTAGACGAGAAGTGACTGGAACGGGGAGTAAAAATACTGAGGTAGGTTAATCGAGTATAGCTTGACAGGGTGGAGAAGGTCACAAAAGTACTTGGGTTGCAAGTGTTGCAGCGAATTGAAGGCTAGCGCTAGTACTTTGAACTGGATGCGCTTCGGGATGGGATGGATGTGGTATGGCGATGCTTGGATGCCCTGGTGACAGGTCGAGCGAGTGAGTTCTGTGAGAATTGCAGATGCTTATTTGCGGCGGCTGAATCAAGGTTGAGAGAAAGGGACTTGCAGCGCTGAATCTTGGAGTGGACAATTGAGGTAGAAATTGAAGAAGCAGTGCATTCCAAAGTTTCGGATCAGCCAAGCGAGACAATGCCAGATCTCGGAACGGTACGAGAAAGCCAAATAGAAAGTGTCTGTTGATCAATTGCCGTAGATCAACAGACGGCTGCTGCCGTTGTTCGTATGGTTTCTGGTTTCCAAAGCTAAGCTAAGCAGTGCATCGAGATATCACTCGGACTATTTGCGAAAGCCGTTATCAGAAACCTCATCTCGTTCTTTGCGCTCTGCGGATCGTCTTGATCTTTTTGTTCCTAGGACTAGTACTGCCTTGGCCCAACACCGGGAATTTTCTGTGGTGGTTTACCTGAAATGACACTCCTCTCTCACTATGGACTAAACTAAAGCTTCTCTCCATCGCAAACTCTCTCTCTTTCTTACTTTCTCTCTCTCTGTCTGTCTCTCTATGTCGCTCTCTCTGTCTCTGTCTCTGTCTGTCTGTGTCCATTTCTTTTCCTCTGTGGCTTCCGTGTTGATCGTGTCTCCAAATAGTCATTCTTCGAGAGACGCTATATAAATGCACAGTTGCGATACGATAGTTAGCATAATAATTAGGTGAGCAATGAACAGAGGCATATAAAAATCAAATATAGTGTTATACTGTAAGAACTGTGAGACACATTCTGAACTGGATTAAACCAGAAATTCCTGTGAATGCCATTTATTGCGCTCGTTTTCAAATCGTTTTGATTGCCAGTTTAACTAGCAGAACCTTAAACCAAACGAGTCGTTTCACAACATCCGGCGGAACATCAGTGAAGGTGATGTTGAGGATTCGATTATGTAGATCGTCTTAAAACGACGGCGCTAAATAAATCATTTGTAAAGAAATTGCTTTAATGGAAAGTCGTTTAAGAGCAGATCTTCTGGGTTCATCAAGTGCAATAGCCACAGTATGTTTGCTCAACTGGAAAGTCACTATTTCTGTATTGGTCTCTCTCTGTCTCTGTCTCTGCCTCTCTCGGTTATTCTCTGTATCTGTCTAGGTGCCTTTTGAGTCAATAAGATAAAGTCGATGAGTCTATGATGGATGTGAAGAAGGTCTTATCGTATTTCTCTAAGTGACCGATTAATCGAGACGGATATATAGACAGATAGTCAAGTATAAAGACACACCCACATAGCCTAGCAACACAACCAATACAACAGTCACACACATATACACACAAACACATACACACACAGAATCGCCTGCACACAGACCGAGAGGCAGACTGAGAGACAGATAAGCAGACAGACTGACAGGTAGAGAGGTAGACATATAGTCAGGCAAACATATAGACATACAGAGTTACATCAAAATAACTAACTATATTTAGATTAAGCCTACATTAATATAGTTTAGTTTTTAATCCACTCTGGCGCCTTTTACATGCAGCACAGAATACATTACGATTACAAATAGGCCTACGATTGAGATAATGAATGCGATTATGGCCACGATCATGATTAAATTACGATTAAGATTACAATTGTGATTACGATTATGATCACGATTATGATTACGAAAATGAGTACTATTTTTTATATTACGATTATGATTACGATAAAGATTACTTTCTTATATTACGATTGTGGTTATGATTACAATAATTATTATTATTTTTATTCTAGGATTACGATTATGATCACAATTATGATGACGATCATGATCACGATTATAATTACGATTATAATTACAATGATGATTACGATATGAGTACCATTTCTATATTACGATAATGATAATGATTACGATAATGATTATCTTTCATATTACACTTATGATTACGATAGCGATTACAATTATGATTATGATTACGATTATGATTACGGCTATGATTACGATAATGGTTACGATTATGATTACAATGATGATCCTATCTTTATATTATGATTACGATTATGATTGCGATCACGACTGTGACTGTGATGGGTCTGTTGCAGTTTGCGGCAGATGCGGAAAATGAAGACAACGTTGCCGAACAGAAAAGACAACATGGCAAACGCGTTCGCTATGGAGAAACAATTCAAGTATTCAATCATTTATAAATTATTGATCGATCCTCTGCCATTGTTCATATACTTAAAAATAACTCCGCAGAGTAAAGAGATGCTTTCAAACTGGCAGGACTACAGTAATTCACCCGCTAATTACGGTAACCTAATTCATTAGGCCTTATCAATCAATCGATTTGCTCGTTTGTTCTTATTGTGCGACAGAGCTGGCGGTCATTAGTGTGAGAGTGCTGTGATAACAGTTCACTCTGAGCCATGCTCTTAGACTCTGTGTATACTAGCTAGACTCCATCTGGGGTCTATAGGGTGTGGAAAGAGAGAAGAGTATAGAGCGACAGTGTTACAAGAAAGATTGATTACAGAAAAATTGCTCACAGGATGCGGTTCCATTTGAAACCAAAGTTACTATAATTTGAGGACGCGTAACACTTAGAGGATTTGTTATTTCTTACACCAATTTACATTTTCTAATTTTATCGTACCTTACGCGGTCCCTATCATACCTACTATGACGATAAAATCGAACGTAGAACACAATGCATGCATTTCAACTTTGTAGCAACAATTCATTATCATGCAAAAAATCACCAGCGGGTTAAATAAGTCTACTTGCCTCCTCAATGTAAAGTATGTACTAAATGTTGTTCTAGTCCCAGAGAAGGTATAACTCGTCAAGACAATTGTTGTTGGACATCTCTGAATGTACCAGAAACTTTATCCTTTAATTCTTCTTTGAATTCTATCGGGGACATCAACCCACAAATTTTAAGTCGACGTCCTATAGCGAATATTTTACCTCTATACGCAATTACGCATGTCTGCCCATCACTGGTGTCCTACTGTGCCCGCAAAAATTCTGTATTCAATTGTAGGCCAAGGTCTATGTGTAGGAATCAAATATTTTGACTTAGCAGAGAGTGAAATAATGAGTCTCATAGGCGGCATCTCATATTTCAACAATCAGCTGAGTGTGATATAGACATGATCGGTTAAAAGTTATATTAGACGGCCACATATCTCTATTTCAGCTGTGCTATGTAGATTCTAAGACTAGAATTTATATGACCCTGCGTCACTCCTATGTATATTGCCACTATATCTTTGTTACATCACAGCTGCGTCACGTCTTCACTGAGAAGTTCATCCACGTCAGCACAACGCAAACGAGCCGTCGAGACAAGAACAACATGCTTGTGAGTGAATAGTTGCTTCAAACGGTTCTACGTCAGTTGATCCTCCGTCAGTTGGTCCCCTAGTCAATTGATCCCTTCGTCAATTGACCCCTTGCCTATTGAACCTATTGAACCCAGCCCAATTGATACAACATTCACGTTCCACTTACAGTCTTTCTCCATTTATTAAAAGAACGATGTAAAAGAGCAGGAAATGTAAAATTATAAAAAATACAAAAGCGTAATTGAGAGTCATGATAATGATTAGTTTAATAGCATAAAGTCCTAAGCATAAGCGACTATGTATGGGATGAATGAGCCATTGCCCTAAGATATAGAGGAATCTTCGAACGGCCGTAAGCGGTTACAGCGCGGAGTGACACGAAGACAAATTAACGCCCACGTTAATTTGTTATTTTTTAATGTTATTTTGCAAATTTATAAAATAAATCTTTGGCTTACTAATAGTATCACCCACAAGTCTATCTGTAGGGTCTTTCACTCATTCGAATTGTTTTTCAGCCAACAATCACATTTTCACTTCTCGCTTCTTCTTATTTCCTCTCCTGCTAATACAAACTGAGGGTTTTCGAGGTAATTAGGTCCTAAAGGAAGCTACTTTTACTCTGTTAGTGTCATTTTTCACGGATGTCTAAAATATGATCGATGTTTACTAGCGTTCTGGCTAAATTATGGTCTCCTGTTTCAGGACATCGTTTAAAAACTAAAGCCCACATTAAACTGTATGCTTCACCACTAGACATTTTAAACTTCACTACAATATAGCGTCTAGACATTTAACTGAACGTTAATAACGCGCTTTCTCGTAGCCTACATTAGCATCAGCATAAGATGTTTCCATAACTTTTAAGATAGGGGAAGATGGAGGGGAGGTAATGTAGCGTAAGATAAACTTAAGGTCACAGTAAAAGTCAAGCTAAGGTAAAATAGGAAGTTGCAGTCTTGACACGTGTGATAACATAGATCAGTAGAGTCGCCCTACTCCTTCACCCAGGCTGGGAACTGGCACTCTCACAGTGCAAACAGTGGAAGACTTTACAGAGGTTCTGTGAATTTATATAAGGCAAGTCAAGGTAACTTTGTGAGAAAAGCTGAGTAAATGGTGTTTTGCTATTCATTGATTTTATTTTTCTGCTCAATTCTTAGGTCCATCTACTCGATTACAATGCCAAACACGCTCAGTTTAAGATTCTGCCAAGGTATAAAGTGAAAACAGAAGGTGAATCAGTAAGTATTCGTGTCATTGATCTCTTAGTTTAAAACTCTTGTCATCGTCAATTCGTCATCGTTTTAAGTACTAATATTGGCTTCGTTATCGTTGTAACAATAGTGTCTACTATCTTTAGTTTTCTGTTTCTTCTGCGTGGTTTTTGTTTATTGTTTATTTGTCACTGTTATCATCACAGTTATCCTCATCGCTCGCTATCGTTGTCGTCATCAATCATCATAATAATCTGCGCATATCAAGCAAATCTTCGACTATAAGTCTTACCAAAATGAAAATCGCAGTCCATGAGTGTAGGCTTTAAATCATAAACTTTTCGCCATTTCTATAGAATTATAGACCTACTCAATTTCTCATTTTACTTTAGAAATGATGAATCCTTATTTGACCTGACTTGCCTTGTCTCATCTGCTTTCAGTTAAATGAATTTCTATGAGGTCCATCAGATCATGTTATCTGATTCTTCCCTCCTAATTAATATGCGTGTCCGGCCCGCAGGTCATCTTTTATCTTGCGCAGCCACTGTGATTTATCGCCATGTTTTCTGTACCGTCCTGTTCGACGACATTGTCAAGGCAGCGCTTCGTAACCAAGGCAACAATTGTGCTGCTTTGGAAACGCAGGCGAAAAGCCCAAGGAACCGAGATGTTTAATTTCACGCCGTTGTACATCGCGATGCCCAATTTTCCACGAACTACGCAGGTAGAGAGAATTCCCGATATCTCGCCCATTTTTCAGATCCATAGACAGTTAATGATCTGAATTCCCAACGGTATTGTCGGGAAACAGTGAGCGCTAATGTAGCTGGAACGCACTGAATTTTCTGGTGATCGATGAAACATCTCTTGGTCTGTCAATTTCCTCATACTTATGCATGACTGAAGCTCATATCATTATGAAGCATATAATTTATTCATTAGTATCTTGCAGAAAGAGATTGGATTGAAGTAAATTGCACAGTAAAAGTACGTGCATGTTCATGAATTGTCTCGTATTTGAGTACAGTCGCTATGGTCAATTATAGTCCGACGTTAGTGGGACCGCTTGAAGTAATTAGGGAGAATCGTCTGGCTGGAGGCCACAGTGTTTGACACCAGACAACTTGAGTCTCTCTGAGTAGTCAGAATGACTGATTGATTGATTAAGTTGGTGAATTATTAAAAGCGTCATTGATTGATTTGCTCAATTTGATTCAAGCCATCATTATCTGAATCATTGGCCTATTGCATGGTGAATGATTAATTGACTTACTCTGTCATTGATTAAGTTACAGGCATCAGAGCTCATTGACTGATTGGTTTATTGACCTATATTCATTAATAGACTCTTTGGTTCAGTGAGATAATGATCGATTCTCTCATTGATTCGCTCTTATTGTATGCATTGTGATTAGGTTCAGATCTTTGATCAGATCATCTTTGAGAGTGCTAAATCTCCAGGACAATTCTTCCACGCCAGTTCGCCGTGGAAAATCGACAATTTCTCCATCGGGTAAAACTCTTCCCGGCTCACTGTTACCCATCACAAATACGTTTCCATTTATGTTGCATCGTCATCGGAATCGTGATCGTAATCGTAATCTTCAAATTGCTATAGCACCACTCGAAAGCCACGCGCAGGGCACTTGCTTATTCACGAGCGCTGCGTCGACTCGAATGGGTTATTCAAAGGGTAGTCCGAGGAAGATGTGATTACCAATTCGGTTTCCAGAGGATCAGAGGAGGCAAGAATGGCTGTTAAGGCGAGTGTTGCTTTGGTCGAGGATTGGAGGGTGGATGATGAAGTGAATCTGGATAAGAGTTCTTGAAAAGGTGAGACTTAAATTTTGATTGGAAAGCCAGATGGGTGATGGATAGAAGACCGTGAGACAGATGATGGGGCGGCGGGGAGGGGGTGACGAGCAACGATTGTGAAGGAACTGAAGAAGTACGGATTCCAGGATGCAGTTGTCCTCGTGATCATCATCATGATCATCATCAGTGTAATAATAATGACAGGAATCATCATCGTTATTGAAATCATTATCATTTCCATAATCATTATTATCATTTTAATAATAAATATATAATAAAAACAATATTAATAAAAATGATAATAATTAATGACAATTATGCATTCGCCATTATCATTTTCATCATGTTAATCGTGAACGTGTTAGTATACAAGTCTCTAAACGCTTGTTGTGGTATCATGGATTCACGTTTCCTCACCCGATAAGCCATCTGGTTAAATTCTTTTGCACGCGTTGACCCCACAATGACTGTTACTCATTGCACTCTGTCGAAGCGCAACGATAGCGTGTCTTCCAATGTTGGGTTGTTTCCAGCGGTCACGCGTGACGCATCAAATGTATACAGAGATTGTATGACGTTGGCTGGGTGGGTGCTCTCGCAGTGAACGTCAAGCCAACATTGTAATAAGTTTGTGGAAACACCAAGCTAGCAGAAAGTTTGGAGAACACAGGCTTCTGCAACAGCGAAGAGTCATATATAATCGTTTTAGATCATTTTTTTATATGGTCTGGTGTATTTTCCAAAAATCATATGAATGGAAACCACAGTGGCGATATATACATGTAAATTGGTTGCATATATATATATATATATATATATATCGCCACTTCAAGATATACTTATTAGGAACGCTCCAGACCTAAGAACCGGAAATCACGATCGGACAGGATGGCATGTATTAAGCGCTTTCAGAAATGAAGAAAAGAGATAAAGAGGCAGATGCATGGTTTTTTAGTAATAAAACTTCAAAGTTGAAGTCCTGGCCCGAAGTACAACCAAGTCGCCTTGGACAGCAAAGCGAAGAAATTTGCTAGAAAAATTAGATGGAACGCATCGATCGTGCTAGTCAATTACGCTCGAGCATCGAGATATGAGAACTAGTAGATAGTTTGTGCTGGTGATTTGTCGTGTGCTGCCCTGAAAGTTGGTGTGGTAAATGTCGTTGATAGAGAACTTCATGCAAAACTCTTAAGTAGTGGTGATCTCAATGCGCTATTTGGTTACAATTACAAAGTCAACAATCGAAAAACCTATTTCATTGCTCGAGTTAATGCTACGCTACAAACTCAAACGATTGAACGGTTCGGTAGATTGAAAACTTCGAAAGTTGTTGACGATAAGATGATGGTATAAGTACTCGGTTCAACGTATGCTGTTGAGTGCTGATTACTTACTTCAAGGTCTGTTGTAGGTCTGAGTTGAATCTTGGCGTCCAACCCGCTGGGTTTACTGTCGTTAAAAGCTTCCGGGCCACAGAAGAATACAAGGACTATCTGCGGGTAACGACCCAATAATGACAATTTAGAACTTAGAAGTTGGCACAATAATAATAATACATAATAACAGAAATAGCAAATATGCTAGCTTCATACTGCTGCTACAATTACTACTATTACTAAGACTACTACGAGCAACACCACTATTGTAGTAATTATAATGTTCCTCTTCCATTGGTGCTCAACATACGTTTTTGCGAAGGGACAGAATCGTGTAGTACAAAATGATTTTAAAAAGATGCATTGGTTTTCTTATTGGTAGTAGTTGTTGCAGTAGTGGTGGTGGAAGTAGTGGAAGTATTAATAGTTATAACAGTCTGACACATGGACACTCGCATGTTGGAGCAAAGGGTGCTCATATTTGTCACACTCTCAATTCTGAATCAAACTGTGTAGCAATCAACAGAATTAAAAATTTTAAATTATTTTATCGCCATCGTCAGCAGCGTCATCGATCTAATAATTCTGTATTAATAACATTTATACTGTTATTTTTTTCTATTAAGTTATTGGTAAATTGAATATGTTATTATTTTTATTTTAGTTATTGTTTACTGTATGTCTATCTGTAGGGTGGGAGCGTTATACGTCTTTTTCACAAGGAATTGGAAGCATTTGTTGTCGCTGAAGGATTGTTCCACGACGAGGTTACTGAAGATGGTAGGCATTCAAAGAGTAGCCGATCAGATAGAATTTTAGGATCTGATCCGAACGGATCTGATCTGATACAATCTAACACGACCTGATCTTATATGATCTGATATTTTGTGTGATATGATCTTGTATGATCTGACAATGTGTGATGTGATCTTGTGTGATCTGACATTGTGTGATCTGATCTTCTATAATCTGACAATGTCTGATCTGATCTTGTATGATCCGACATTGTGTGATGTGATCTTGTATGATCTGACATTGTCTGATCTGATCTTGTATGATCCGACATTGTGTGATCTGATCTTCTATAATCTGACAATGTCTGATCTGATCTTGTATGATCCGACATTGTGTGATCTGATCTTGTATGATCTGACATTGTCTGATCTGATCTTGTATGGTCCAACATTGTCTGATCTGATCTTGTATGATCTGACATTGCTGATCTGACCTTGTATGATCTGACATTGTCTGATCTGACCTTGTATGATCTGACATCATGTGATCTGATCTTGTATGATCTGATCTGATCTGATCTGGTTTCATCATATCTAGTCTAGTAAATTCCTAAATTTAGGTCGTGCGATATGATCGTATGATCGGAATAATACCGAAGCGTAATTCTAATGCTGTTTAGTTTGGTGTGCCCATCTTGTAGGCTATCTGGCTATAGACCCTATAATGTGAGTTGCAAGTGATCGTTGTGTGACATCAGACCTGGTTGTCTTCAAGTCGATTGAGACTAAACGAGGGTGAAGCACGAGCGCGTTCAAGGATTGACATGGAAACGTTTTTGACTGTTGCTTACTTGAGTTAGACCTGTGTTGATTGATACATTGTGTTCACCATCGTTACCCAGTTAGATCATTATATGCAATGCATGCTGGTTGATGTATTACCAACGCACGCCTAACTTAGACCAGTCGTTTCATATAAGGTTAAGTTGATCGGCAATAATGGTAATTATTACCTGTATTTACTCGAACAGTTCATCTGCGTATACGAGAGGTGGATCAGTTGGTGCCAAAGTCGCTGTACCCAACAAGTTCCGGAAATACCTACTGGCAAGTCGAAACCGAATCAAGTCTTCTTAATGGTGAGCAGCAACATTAAAATGTCTTATTTACACGTATTTGTGCGTTTTTAAAACGTTGGGATGCAATTTCTGTTTTGTAGTTCTTTTTTCCTATTGAATTATTCTGAGCATATTACAAGGGAACGCCCTTAACAATTTGATACGTCGAATGATTGGCCAATTGGGCCAATAAATCATATTTGATCATTCAAATTTGCCACGGATTGAGCAATTGGTCGATTGATTTATTGATGGATTTATCAATTAAGGAATTAAATGGTTCGTTTATTGGTTAATGAATCAATTACTTGATTTAGGCCTATGTACTGAACAATCTTTGTGTGGCACGGTGGCCGATTGGTTAAAGCGGTCGGCCCGTAACGCTCAGTGAGCGGGTTTGACAATCGTCCGGGGCGTCACTGTGAAGGGACCTTGAGCAAGTCCTTCGCGTACAATTGATCTGCAGTACAACTGCAATTGCGCCGTTGAGGCGTGGGCACTTATGATAAAAAAATGTTGGAAGAAGAGCGATGACCTTGACCCCGAATACCAAAGAAAAAAATAATCTATTCATTTTGATCAGTTGATAGCATTGTATTATAATGTATTTACCATTTCATAAAGCGCCTATCTCTGCATGATCAGTCAGAAGTCCTCCCACTGACAGCGAACCAGGGAGAAAGGCAAAATTTGAAGCGAGAGAAAGTTGAGAAAAGATTGATCGATTGAGTGATTTACTGGCGTATATTGACTGATTGATTGATTGTTTGATTAATTGATCAGTCTACTGATTTATTCGGTGATCGACGTATTCATCGATCCATCGATTGATTTCTGTTGACGCAGGTGACGTGATTCGCTGGGAGCAGCAGCTCCGTTTCCGTCATCTGACCACCCGTCAATACCTGTGTATCACAACGGATCGAAGAGTGACCTTGACCCCGGATTCCAAAGACCCTCGAACTGTCTTCCGGCTCCATCCCGTCATCAAGGTAATTCATTTGCTGTCAAGATAACCATTTCTCATTAAGGTAATTCGTTTGCTGTCAGGGTATCCATTTATTCATCAAGGTAATTTATTGTCTGTCAAAGTAACTCTTTGTCCATAAGGGTAATCATGACCAACATGTACCAAGGTAATAAAATCATTATCTGTCACTGCTAGTTGCTGCTTTTTATTCCAGGGTATCCTACAAGGCGCCTCTTTATCTATCTAAAATATCATTGCATCTGACTATTACTATTCAGTTCATTATGCAGAATCATTTAATGTTGCATATTACTCACCAAATTCAATACTTACTGGGGAACCCGCGTTGCACGGGTTGAGACAGGTTTTGGACCGTGTAGAGCAGGAAGTCGAGATTCACCAAGCCCTCTACTGGGTGTCCCAGGTGTTCCCCGAAGGTTTCGAGTGAATAGCTGTAAAAGTGTGGAAATGCATACACCGAATTGTATATAGACACTGATGCGTACAAAGTACATACCCATCTGACCGACTATATGCAGACGATGGCTAACTACTGTATACCTGGTAAGCTTACTTACCTGTACGATCTCCCAAACCGTCCATTCATTCATGACGGTGTAAAAGATCAACAGGTGTGGCATACAGATTTCACATGCACATGTCAGCAAATGTGGAGCAGGTGCTTTGTCGACACGCCTCTGGCGAATGAAAAGGAAGCTTTGCTTTTATACGGACTCCTTGGGGTAGTTGTCCCGAGACAGGCCTTTTGCCCTGGAGACCAGGATGGCGGATGCCACGGGTTTCACCAACCCCTCGACTGCGTGTTCCAAGCCCGAGCCAACGGCGAAGATTTCGAGTCAATAGCTGTAAAACTATGCGAATGCACAGCCGGACAGACAGACGTGAAGAATCTTCTCTTTATGTTTAGATATATATTCCCATCTTGAATATTTCAATTCTTATTATATATTCGCTCATAAAGGAATATTAGTTTCATCTAGAATATTTAATTTCCATTATGCATATTCATTTCAGAATCGCCTTTGCATGAGAATTAAGCGAAATCCTGCTTTTTTGCTTTGTGTGACATTCATTAGTTTTCTTAAATAGGCCAAGATAATCAAATGATTTGTTTTGTGTCGTGTTCATTCGTTCCGGTATTAGGCCAAGGTAACATAAACATATTGTTTTACGTGCCGTATTCAAACTTTTCTCGTCTACTTTTGAGCATGCTCTGTTTCCATCTTCTGGACTTTCTGCAGATTATTTCTAAAATTGCTAATTGATCTCATGCTAAAGTTCGTGACGTTCAAATTTTCTCGTGTTTTTCTTATTATCAACTGTTGCTTCTGTGATGTTGAATTTCCTTGGCAATTATGTTTTCCTTCTCAATTGTGTAGAATCTTTCTCTGCTTTTCCTATTGACATGTTTCCTTACTCAATAATAGTGTAGAACATTTGAATATTGCGTTTTTTCTATTCCGCCATCTCGTTTCTCGCATGTGTGCTGACTGCAGAGGCATCGGCGCAAGGGGGCCAGAAGACCATGACCACACTAAACAAACTGTGTGGCTAAAGGTTCTTAATTCAGTCCTAAACCAACGGTTCACCTTTGTACTAATATTTTTGCGGATGGGCTTGGGAGATATCAAGGGAGCGACAATAAAAGGCATAGACTTTTATCCGAGACTCCTTGTGCGTGAGGGGTAAATTTCCGCTACAAATTTGGTAAGAATGACCGAATAAACCAATACACCCTTTAGGGCAAACCCATATTCTCTTCAGCAGCCTAAAACCTATCACTGACCCATCCACACTCCCATAATCCACAGTCCCTTAGCAATTCAAGACCCACTAATGCCCCATCCGCTCTTGCAAACCGTGCCGACGCCGTTGCATGTTCGTTAGAATCCGCGTTGCCAGAATTTTGATGACTAAAATGGTTTTTGTGATTTTCTTACTCGTTCGTTGATGTAACATTGGATCGGTTCAGTATTCCTGTAGAGCTACACCTTTATGTAAAAAATGGTCGTTTATATCGACGACTCATTTCTAAAGCGCTCATGGAATCTGCTTATTTACGTGCGTGTCGAGTTAGATGGTTGTACAATGATAGGCCTAATGTTTAGAGAAGAGGATCCGATTGCTGGAAGACAAAAGAGGGCAGGAGTCAGAGGCGTGAACAATCAATCGTGTTTAAGAACCTACTGAATTACAATAATGCCCATCGTCTAATAATGAACCAAGGATATAAATCTCAAAATTTATTTAAGCTTTAACACAGGTCAGCTATACTATTGCCTCCTTATAACAGAACATTATTATAAGACTGGCAATTATATAATTATGTTACCAGTACTATATATATATCAAGGGTTCTCAACCTGTGGATTGCGACCCCCACGGAATCGTCTTACGATTTGTCAGAGGTTCACTAGAACCGTCAGGAATATGAAATTAAAAAACCAGTTGTAAGCCGACTAATATTAATGTATTCATCATTAATAAGCTTATTACCAGTAACAAGCATACATGTAAATTGTTCTATTAATTTATATTTGATCATGCTATTGTGCGTGAGGTAGCCTACATAGCCTACTTAGATAATAAAACGCTTAGAAGTAAATTTAATGGTAGTAAAAGCTCGGTGAAGGCAGTAACCCCATCAATTTCATAGCTGGGATCACCACAACATAGGAAATATTATCAGAGGCAGCAGGACCAAGCGGATTGAGACCCGCTTACTATATGCTACTTTATGTTCGGGTGGGCCAAATTTTTCCATCGAATTTTCAAAATGTATACAACACTAAAGGCTTACATTTAAAAAGGTGATATTTTGATAATCATACTAATTTTCAACTTTTTTGTTGTAAAAGACGCTAGCAGCACATTTGAAAATCCTTTTATTTAAATTAATTTTTTCATCCTGAAGTTTCTTTTCAATGCAGGGCCGGCCTTAGCACCAATGACACTCCATGTAAAGAATACATTTGACGCCGATGACTCTAACTAATCAAACTAATTTTGAAGGTGCTAATTAAGCCACACATCATTGCGATTCAGAAGGTCGATTCCTCCCTCATTACTTCTCAACTCTTGCAAAAGTCATAAAAAGCCGTTTGTTTAAAGGCGATACCAAATTTTGACACCACAGACAACATCCTGCATAGTCTATACCTAAAGCCGACCCTGTTTGTTTTCAAAGGACCATATTTACCTCCTGCTAGCAACCATAAGAATGCTGTGACTGATCAATTAATTGTAGTTTTTCTGTTTCATAGACAGCTTAAATTTGCAGCGACAGAGTCGGAATATTCACATATATTTTCGTCCAAAATTTAATTTTTCATTTCCAATTCAGTTATAATTAAATAAAGATTTTGCCTTTGTAGGAAGTGGATGAGATAATATTCGACAGTTATACCCGCATCGAACACGTAATTACTGGCTACTGGCTACACGCTTTGAAAGGTTAGTCACGAAACACTGAAAGGCGCATTTGAAATCATCAACCATGAGTTTATTCAGCGCAATACTTAAACTTAGGCATAACATGAACTTAAATAATCAACGGCCAACTCCTCTTCTGTGATGATGTTAGCATTTGCAATGATAAACGTTTTACAAATTGTGACTGGTTTACGATGGAGTGATTGAGCTACATGTACAGTACCATTCTGTAAGTTACCACCTGTTAAAAGTGTTCTCCTTCGTCGGGATCTGACTTTGCACAACCCTAAGTAGTTAGTTTATGAAGGGCTACATCAATTATCAGAATATATTTATGTATTGAAGCGCGAGTGCACGAACGAACGAATTGACGGTGATAGATGTTTATAAAAGGTGTGGATTTCAGTTCTAAGTATCAAAACCTGATCAATTAAGTGCTGGTAAAATTGCGCCGCTTGGCAGAATTCCCGACATTTAATATAAGGCATGATGAATGCCACGCATGGTTATGACTGTACTTGGTTTCAGAGGAGGAATATATAAGACGGGGGCTGAGACAAACGGAGGGGGAGAGTGGAGAATCGCTGAAAAGCCTGCGTTGGGATGCGGCCAGTCTCAGAAAGGTAAGCGACCACCATCTGGTCTGCACTTATTTCGTCTGACTTTGTTTGTCAATTCTTAAATTATTTTATTTGGATTTCGTCTGAACTATTCAATTCTATTCCATTCAAGTACACTGTGGTCGTGTGCAGCTTATTGTGTAAGGCTAATCGTGTCAAGTCTAGTCGAGGCTCGTTTAGTCTGAGCTTTTCTTGTTAAGGCCTACTCTGAACATTTCTAGTCTAGATAACTCGAAGAGAACGATTTTGGTAGTCTTCCAGACTGGCAGCAAATGTTGTCGGCTTAAACCATTCGGAGACTATATTCACTCATTCATTCAGTTATTAAAAATAATTATATAGCGCCTCTTGAAGAAATCTACGCAGGGCGCTTACAGCCCAGCTGCGTTCAAGAAGAAAGGACTTGAGCAAATGGTAGATAGCAGGCATATTATTCCGGGTAATGAGCGTTGTGCTAGCGGAAGCCCACTCCAAGTGGAGGGGTCAACGTCCGAAAAGCAAAGCGGGACGAAGAGCTCCTTTTTAACTGAAGAGCCCAGAGATTGATGAGAGGTTTATTCAGAAACCTGGCGACATAGATCGTATAAGTAGGACTATAGGACGGAGCACTCACTACCAATAGGACACGCCAGACAAGCACCGCAATCCAGTATGAAATGTGCTGCCAGGCAGTCATTGAAAGACGTCGGGTATAGGCATACAATTATGTTTTTTAATATGACCAATAAGCCGTGCTGAAGAACGCAAGACACGGTCAAGATGCCTAATTGAGTCAGATGGTGAGGCCAGCAAGAAAAGAGCAACAATGATCGACTTTGCTGGTGACTGAGGGCATGGACAAGGACGAAAGAGGCATCATGGGAGAGAGAATGCAAGACAACACGCAACTTATCTAATTTAATAACGTCTAAAAACACTACGCCACACAGCATCCGATGGTGTGTGGTTCTTAGATTTCAGCAAGTGGTGAGAAGGTCTACCACGACGCATACACTCTCCAGGTGGTTGAACAGACGAACCTCACGTCCTTCAACTACGCCGCTGGAATGGTTCCATTCCTGCTGAATCAAATTCTTGACGTAAGAATTTTAATTACACTGGTAGACCTGCCACATTCGTGTTTCTTTGCTTCTTTAGTATTCTTAAGGAAGTAGTATTCTTTACCACCTTAAATAAGTTAAGGAGAAAGTCATTCTCTTATCCTAACCTCGTGCATCACTTCATCCTGCACCACATTCTCCACCTGCTCCTCCTTCGCTTCCTCCTCCTCCTCCTTCGACTCATCCCTCTCCATCTTCATTTCCTCCTCTTCACTTCAAGACACAGAGATAGGCCTGTAGGATGAGAACACAGACGCGTGCGTTGTGCAAAAATATTTGTCGTCTCATTTATGCTTAGCGACGCAATCGGTGATCGTGTGAGTGAGTGATTTAAAATTAGTTTCGCATACTAGTGTGAGGTTGTTAGTTTTCACGGGTTACGTCAGCTCACGTGGTTGGTACGTTTATCAGAAGTGTCGGTTGACGACGAACTGACAGACAGCAGTTCTCTTCTATTATATGATGCACTGTGATTATCTGTGTCTCGTTTTTTTTAGAGAAACCAAGGAAAGATTCTCAATGCAAAGAAAGCCTTCAAAATTACTGTGGTAATTTAAGACACCTAAGCTTTCATTTAGCTTTCTAAATTATTTACACTTCTAAGTAGTGTTTGAGTAGCAGTCATTCTATCTAACTTATCAGACTTTGGGTATTATCCAGCTTTTAAGAATTTGGTTTTGATCCAGCTTATAAGATATATGCTTAGACATTCATCTAGCGTGTTGGACCAAGATTTTTTCCGTCCTTTAGGTTTAGATTTTTACGTAGTGTTAGGATAGTTTTATTTCATCTCGCTTTTAGGGTTTTGTAGGATTTTGTCGCTTGAGAGACTAGACTAGCAGAACGGACGGACGCTCATTGGAAGCTGACTGTAATGAGAACCTTCCGGCAGAGGGTTTCGCCAACTGCCGAACAGCTGGTTGCACTCTCTCTGCATGGCTCTAAGCTTGAGTCACACTCATAACGTGTGTAGGGCAGTCACTCACACTGTCGGTTGTCTGCCTGGCTAATCCGGCGCTTAGGCTATGTGAACATCAACCCGAAATGATGCTGAAGTTGGGGCAGTGAGGATGATGACTGCAGATTTCTTTCGTCTAGTGATGAGGCATGTGATGTTAATTTGAACCGAAATCGGCATTTTAACACTTCTTCCTAAAGCTAAACTCTTCGATCTTTTGTTTATTTACCTTTTAAACTAGCTTAAGCTCTAAACTCAGACTCTCATCTAGCCCTTTTCTTCATTTTTGATATAATTACATTCATCAA
This sequence comes from Bimastos eiseni, assembly GCA_959347315.1. Classification (NCBI taxonomy): domain Eukaryota; kingdom Metazoa; phylum Annelida; class Clitellata; order Crassiclitellata; family Lumbricidae; genus Bimastos; species Bimastos eiseni. The sequence goes on from OY365806.1 coordinate 33,301,000, forward strand.
CCTGTAAAAGTTCGTTTTGAAAATACAATTGATATAGCTCGATCAAGGTCGGTTGTGTTTTAGGCTTTGGAAGAACTAAAGACGTTTATGATTGTCAAAGGAAACGCATCAAAGAGACGCCAGAAGCTGATGAGAAACTTACGGGTGAACGAGTCATTGTTATTGTTCAGAATCATTTAGTTAAATTAATAAACGAAGAAATAAACGAATGCTAAAGTTCTAACATTTGCTGTCCATTGTTTAATTTAAGGCCATGATAAACATGATTTCTACCTTGGGTATAAATAAACACATAAAATTGCATTTGTAGTAAAGAAATAAATAATCATTCTATTCTATTTACGGATTTATATAGCGCATTTCGCAGTACAGCCTAATCAGATGCGCAAGTGATATGGTTCGTTCATTCGTTAATTGATTTATCCGTAATTCATTCCATTCATCCGCCAACATTTCAGCCCAATCCACCCCTCATCGATTAATCAATCGATCGATCAATAAATAGAGCAAGTAAGCTATTGATCGATTGACTTATCACAAAATCAGCCATTGATTTTATATCTGATTGACTTTCGTTAGCTGATCGATCTGCTCGTGAGGGTGCTGCAGTTTCCTCTGCAGGGGGCTCCAGATCAGACCCACCTGACCCGGATCTTCAAGGGAGCCTACGACGTACTCTACACTTACATGATTGGTAACAGTCGAAAGAACGCCCTCTACTTCGCCAAGTACATAGACTTCTTCCAGACGCAGATTACAGTCAAAGTGGTCAGTAGACTCATCCCTATACGTAGACCCATGAAGGCCATGATATTAATTGTATGTACTCTCATATTTATATCGTGCATCTGTCAGAAAGCATTGGATATTATTTTTAGTGAATTTGAAATGGTGGGACAAAAACACGGTGAGATTCAAAATATAATACTGTTTGTACCGTTTTCGTAATAAAACTTTTTACCATTGGTTAATGAAGATCGCAAATTTGTTTTGTTAGGACTAGAGCAATACCAGTAGTTAGTTACTCACTGAGATGTACAGCAGAGATAGGCTTAGGTGTTCTTCAATTGTTCTTTTCTTCAGACTAGACTAGAACAGTAATGTAAATGTTGTGGAACCTTTAATCGAAATGATGTAAGTCGGCATCTGGTCTCCACTCTGCACTCCCCCCAACTTCCCAGCGGCATAATTAAGATAGGTTAAACTAATGAATAAATACTGCTGTTAATGATGATATTGATGATGATGTCATAAAGACGGCGACGATGGAGGTGGTGATGACGACAACGACGATGAAGATAAATTCGGTTCTTATAGGGTGACATTGGACTTAACGTGGCTAAAATGATCGCCGAACTGATACGTGATAATCGAAAGATTGTCGACCGAATCAGCCAGGAGCAGATCGAACTCTTTGTAGGACTTTTGAAGTTGAATAAGGTAAGCGACGATGATCGTGTTACTTATGTTCTTATCCAAGATCTGGTGAACTGAGTTTTTTTTATTGAATTTTTTTATTCAGTTTCTTTTCCCATGACCAATGTAATGCATTTCTCTTTGTCTTTTGATTTGATAATGATTTAAAGCTTTCGATTGTTTTCTTCGCTGTGTTTAAAGTACTTCAATTTCTCAAGGGAAGTATTGCGGCCAGTTTATGTCCCAATCCTAATTAAATGAACTACGCGCAATGTAGAATAATCGCTATGCAACAAAGGTGAAGGCCCCTCTAGGTAGGAAACAATTTTGGGGATTTCTTATCGGGGCATCTTCCTTTGGACGTGGTCGCAGAGAACGGGATAAACTGTGAATTTTTAGAACGCGTAAGCCTCGTCTGAATACGACCAGTTTTGGGTCAATTTATTCTTATAATATTTCTATTTTGCTCCAGAATCGTGTGGTTCTGAATTTGGACCACAGTTTGTTTGGCTACTTCTGTAGAATTATCGTTACTTGGATCTGTTGAACGTGTTGTGCGTTTGTAACGGAGTGGCCATTCCAAACAATCAGACCTACATAACGGAACACTGGCTTCGAAGGGATACGGTGAGTAGAATGAACGAACGAATGAAGGAACGAACGAACATTCATTACGAGAACTTGTGTATAGCGCATCTTCAAGGTGACTACTCAGAGGCGTGATCGAACTGGAACAAGATCGAACGAACGAATGAACATGTAGAACAGTGAATGCTTGAAATTACAAAAGATTGATTAATGAATGAACGAATGAATGGACAACTGAATGAGCGAATAAAAGAATTAACGATTTAATAAAAGAACGAATTATTAATAGAACAAACAAAAAACTATCAAATTATTGAATAAAGAAAGAAGGTTGACGGAACAAAAAACGACAAGATGTGTGAATTTTTGATTGCAAAATAATAATGTGAATGAGTGAGTGAATGAATGATGAGCGAGTGAGTGAGTGAGTGATCTTGATGACTAAGGATGTTGTTCTAGGTCGGAATGAGATTTTTGACGGAGCGAGGACAGAATGTGAATGGCCAGCCGAACATCATCTACGTGTCCTCGGACAATGGAGCTGTCTGGACGCCACTACACGAATTCGTTGATGTGAGTCTACTCTTAGACTAGCCAATCGTAATTGTAAACGTAATCGTATCATAGGCGACTAGATTACGATAACATGTAAGAAGCGTATGTGAAAATTGCTCAGAGAAAAACGCCAAACATTTTCATCTTGAAGTCATCACGACCCTCATGATCATGATAATGATCATGTTCACCATCATCAGCATCATCACCATCGTCATCATCATCATCATCCTCATTATCATCACCATCATTATCATCGTCATCGTCATCGTCATCGTCATCATCAGCGTCATCACCATCATCCCCATCATCAATTCCATCATTACTACCACCAACACCACTACCACCTCCTCCACCGTCTCCACCCCCACCTCCACCATGACCCCATCACCGCTACCACTGCTACTGCCATGATCTCATCCACTTACAACCACTTACATGTACTTGTAACTCATTTTCGTGGCATTTGAAAAAGCGGATCAGATATCAATGTCTGCGCTGTTATTAATTAATTAATTTATTTATTTTTGTTATTCAGAAAGAAAAGAATATGGCTTACTGCGAAGAAGACGTCATCTTCTTTGAACATCAGCTTGACCTCTACGGAAGACTTTCATATGTAATGTCATACAACACAATACAATCAAATGCTAATCGAATATGATCAATTATAATCTAATCAAGTCAAGTCTAGTATATCCATGGTAATCATAATTCTAATATTCCTTAACTAAAGCCGTTGATCCATCACAGTCCAAATATTATGTCCTCTAATCCTGATTTAATCTTTGACCTTTCAATGAAATGCTTAATGTTGATCATCATCTTCAAGAAATTCTTTCATCTTTAGCTAATTTTTTTTCTTCAAAATAATAGGTTACGAATTAAGCCATCTTTAGTCTTTAAGCTAATCCTAATGTTAGTCCACGGTCAACATGATTTAACTTATGCGATGTCATCAGAGTTCAAGCGTAACATAACTTATGCGATGTCATCAGAGTTCAAGCGTAACATAAATATTGTCTATAATTTTATAATTTGAGTATTTTAATATTTAATGAGATATGAAATTATGTCGAAAAATCTACAAGAAAATAATGTAATATTATGTTACATAAATAAATTCATGTATTGACCTTATTCTTTATTTGCGCTTAAGAATAAAAAGAACAACAAATTAAAAAGAGTTTCATGTTTTCTGAATGTAGGGTCGAAATGATTTTGCGATATTCGTCATAACCCGTGAACTGGGAATCCTCACATGGGACGAGGCCTTTCTCTCTCTACGATCCGTTAATTTGCCTGAGGCTCTGAGAGCCAAGTACTGCGAACTAATCATTGGTAAAACTTCCTTCCTTTTCATATGCACATGTGCTGAATGTAATGTAGGCAACCTGTGCCTGTAGTGAAATGGAATATATAACATAGTATGTCATGTAGTATAACATATCATAGCAAAGTATGGTACAGTACCACAAAATGCAATAGAGAACTCATCGAACAGATCATTTCCATCCATAGTTACCAGTTGAAATGACCAACGTTCAATGTTCATAGGACGTGTTGGATGTAACGTTGACGATGAGGTTGGACACTACAATTGAATAAAGCTTTAAATCACACAGAAAAGAATACCATAATTATTTGTAATTAAAGCCTAGACCGATGCTATAGACTTATAAACGGCTAGACAGTCTCTTCAATAAGGTTTACCTGTGTTTTCTACTACACGTTATTCTTTAAGAGATTGCATTAATACACTTTGTCCTACATGGAATGTTAAATCTAAAATAATATAAAAATATTTTTTCGTAGGGCTGTTCATTGATGTTGGTACGAACTATTCAGTCCTCGATCACACCAACTTGTCCTTCATCTACGAGGATGTCCTCTCCCCAGGACCAAGTTCAGACGGGGAATTTGTGAGCACAGAAACAAAATTCAATCGTCTCTGTTGGACTTATTATATATATATATATAATTCGTTCTTTAGTTTGTTCTTATATTCGCTTATTCCTTCATTCAATCAATCGTTTCTTTGTTCTTTCGTGAGATCTTTCGATTGTTATGTTTGTACGTTCTTAACAACAGCCGTGCACTCCCGAGAGAGCATATTGGCGATATTTATGCCCTGACAATAGTTATATATATGATCAGATATTATAATGCAATAATTGTAAAAGTAGCGGTCAAATAATGTCTTACCTTTATTCCTTTTGACAGGTGAAAAAGTCAATTCCTGCAATTGAGAACTGGTTGGCACCTGAAGGAGTGAGTAATTGCAACTTTTCTTATACTGGTAATATTAATTATAACAATTGTAATTTAACAATTATAATATACAAGGACGCTTGTAGAGAAATTAATCCGAAGGTGAAGGATGTTAAATAAAATGAAGAATAGAGAGTTCAACCGTTGCTAAGCAGTGCTCAGATCACTGGGAGAGTCACCAGTAAGTGCAATTGTAATTGCAAATTTATATAGCGCCACTCATCAAAGGCGATCCCTACCTAACACAATGAAACGAGGATCGAATAGATGGTCTCAAAGCGCTGGCGGAAAGGAAGCAAAGATAGGCTGAGGAGGTCATGTATACCAGGTTGTCAGACAACTTATTCCAAGAGATCCAGAAGAGACCACAGCAACACTTTTATGCTGGACCGCTAAATTTAGGGCCTGCGGAACTACCAAATGGCCTTCATTGGCAGAGCGGAGAAACCTGAGCACAGCTAATTATCGAAGATATACGGCTGAACATGTGCATGCAGCGAATCAGTCGAGACGCAGCATTCGATACTAAATGGAACCGATTTATGCAGGGACATGCTAGGACTGTTTAAAATGTAAGAGACTTATTGCCATAGTGAACTCTGCGTGCTTTCACTGGGCTCCAATGGTAGCAACACAATCGACATGGATTCTTCACGCGCTCTGAAGAAATCAATCCCTGGTCAAGGATCACCTCCAGTTCGTACACAGAAGTTGTAAAGGAAACACTTGGAAAGAAGCACTCAGATTAGATAAGACAAATCGGGTCTAGAAATCTGTTCACGGCCACCAAACCTGATGAGCTGGGTTTGCCAAAGTTCAGAAGGAATTGGTTGGACGATATCGAGAAACTAAGCGCCTTCAATGCCTGAAGCATTTACGCATTACGAATATGTCTAATCGTCATTCCAGATCTGAGACTTCTACAGCGCCCAAAAAATGCGAAGTCGTGGGCTCCAGCTTATTCGTGGGCTCCAGCTTAGTAAAAATAAATCGATAGGTTGGCTGGGGCAAAAATAGTTTCAGATTCAACTCCGAAGAGATTATGCAAGCAGACAGGCATGTGGCCGAGCTGGAGCCAGTGATAGGCTTCCGGAAGCAGGCAGAACCCAACCAATGAGACGCAATCTAGAGATCCAAGAGAGATGGTGACATGTTCAGCGTTCATGGGCCGCATGTGCTTAACCTTGATCGATTGCATGCAGATAAAACAAGGACATTTACCTTATGGATTTGCCTTCGTTGATTGTAGATAATCAAGGATCTGGTGACACTATTCCCCGTCATTCGTGACTGGATCGCTGAGTTTCTTCTGGAGATAAAGGACATAACAGCTTCGCAGATTGGGCGCAATATGCTCATCGAACAGGTGACGTTTGATCCGACATAGACACTGTTCTTCGTTCTCTTCTTGTAAATTTAATAATATATTGAAGAAGTATTGAAGACGCGTAAAGTCAGTTTGCAGACTTTCAAGTTTATATGACAAGTTGTTTCGGAGCTAGAAGAATGTTGTCGGCAGTAATTTGTAAAGGAATTATTGACGGAGACAGTTTTGAAGTTTACCTAAATGGCTTGCTTGTCAGAGTGATAGACTAGCTTAGTTTCTCCGGCGGTTATACTGTTCAGTACTGTATGCGTCAGTAACATATGCTGATGAACAAATTAAGTAGACTGTGTTACTGTAAGAACTATTCTTAGAGCCAATTCTTCAATTGTTTATCACTGGCCGTGAAATGTTCCAATTCAAATGGCTCAAACGAGTCGAGGTTGATGATGAAATTCTTTAATATGTTTTCAGGTGCTGCGCTTGTTCCACTTTCTCGTAAAGTTTGGTTACTATGGCAGCGAAGACATCAAGAGACTTCTGAAGCCACTTCTTCTCATACTCGACTGTAAACACGACAAACCATTTCCACCAGACACAGATAAAGGCGGCAAGTAGCCTATACATACACAAGCGATTAGATTAGTTTGGATTATATTGGATTAGATCGGATTGGATTGTGTTAAATAGTAATGGATTGGTTGTGATTTTATTTATATGGATTATTATGTTAAATTGAATGAAGTTAGGTTTGGTTGTAAGCAAGTAAGTAAATAAATTATTAAGTGCTAGAGCTTCAATGAAAGATCCAGCAAACTCACATACATATAATTGTTATAGAGTACAATAACAAACAAGCAATATATTGTAAACAGACCATGGATGGAACAAGAGAAGTTATTGCACATCTATGGGTCATTGTGGTAAATTAGATCAAACTGGATTAGAAATAATAAGTTGTCTTTCAATTGAAATATTGATTTTTTTCTTCAGGATTTTCAAAGGATGCGATGAAGCTGGTTCAGTTTTATCGAACGAAAGAGAGATTCGAACCGAGTCCGGAATGCGAAGCCGTTGTCAATGCAAAATATCAGTAGGCACAAACTGATCACGAAATTACTAATATTTTTCTTCTTCTTCATCCTTGTATGTGTCTGGTTCTTTGTCCTTGTGTGTCTTTCTCCATTTGTACCTGAGTCTCCAGATCTGTCTTTCTGTGTTTCTATATTTTTCAGTCTCTTAATACTTCTGTGTATCTCTTTGTTCCATTTCTTTTTATCTCTTTATATGACACTATTCTCGGCTGTCTCTGTATCAAAAAAGGTTTCTATTTGTATGAACCTATCGCTCTGTTTGTTTTCCTATTCTTCTGTCTCTGTTTGGACTAGTTGCCTTAGTTTCATAGAAATTATTTGTTTCATGTCATCAATTTCAAGGAATCTCTTCCATAGAAAAATATAAATGCAATATATACATACATTTTTGACACAATCTTATTACAAACGGAAACTGAAACCGAAACTAATACCAGAAACTAAACACTTTTAGAAAATGAAACTTGGACCGCGCTCTTAATCTAGGGCCAATAGGCCTATTGGTAGTGAAACAGAAATTAAAATTAGATCCTGAAACGAAACCGAAACTAACAAAGAGATGCATGTACCTAAACAGTTGGCGTTGTTTTGTGCACAGGGCAATGGAAGTCTTGGATCTCCTGTTGACCTTCCAGTTTAACTCTCGTCTCGAGAGTTTCATCGCCAAATTCAAGACGGCCGATCTGGCCGCCAAGGGTCTCAAAGGGGCGCATAGTCTTCTTGTCCCTCTGCTCAACGAAATCTACGACCCATTCGACACCACTAAGTATGTCAGCTCAACCACCCCATATGCTAACTCCAAAATGTTCTTCCCTCGAACTTATTCTTACCTTACTTTATCTTACCGCCAGTGACGGATTTAACATCATGCCAACTATAGATCAAGTATTTTCCACCCATAATATTCTTATTCTAGACATGTACATTTCTACATTTCCTTGTCATACTCTACCTTACCTTATCTTACACGTTTTCTACTCTATCCTACCTTTCGTTAGCATATCTTGCCTTACATTGTCTTACATTGTCTTAGACTTACCTTTCCTTATCTGGTTCACCTATTGTAGAAAGTCGACATCGCTGCAGAAGAGAGCAGTGCGAGAGCTGCGTCTGATGTTCGATACGACGGCTTACTTCGACACAGAGCAGATCACCTCCATACTAATGGTACGATGATTCATGGCGTCAGCTTCTCTTCAAATTCAATTCTGTATTTGTTCTTTTAAACACAAGTGCATTATAAATGTATCTAGCTACGACGACTGGAGAGCATAATCTCCTACACTTTGATGGACCCACGTGATGTTGCATCAGTTTTACATCCATGTGCGTTGGCTACTGTTACGATGCGTCGTGCATTAAGATAACGACTCTTTCATTCTGATAATTTAATGTTATATAATATAGTAATTACTATCATACAAATCTTGCCGCTCTTATTTAGGTGACTACATTGTTTTCTCCGTTGTGATGTGCTATGAAGAGTCTTGTGAAATATCAACAAAACGTGAAATACGTGATGAAAATGTAACATGGGATGTTCTCTTTCTGTTAGGATCTGTCTAATTACAAGTACGATAAGATGATCAACAAATCTCTGTCGCTACTCAACAAATTCTATTCTGCGAAGACGAAGCTCTTCAAACTGGCGATCCGAGCAATGGTGGGTTTCCAACCACTTACACTACTAGACTATGGCAAAACAATCTCCTATCAAACAATGACACGTCCTGCCCCGTCAGTGGGTTGAGGTCGGTTGGATGCGACTTTGAGGCGGAGGAACAGAGTATCATTCTAACGTCGAACAAACCACATTACTTAAACCGTGAGATTATTTTTGAAGACTCTGCCATGCGAGTCTGACTCCACGACCTATATATGGGACATAATATTTTCGCATATATTGTATATTTCTCTCGCGTCTCAGATTCAAGTTTACTGAAAGTATCAGGGATAGATGCGATAAATAATCTAGTAGTAGGGCCTACCACTAACAAAGAAGGTATAATAGGTTTAAATGAAATCCCCCACCTAGTGCCTAACTCCAATAGAGGTAACTACCAAGCTAGTTATCTTACTTTACAATTAGATTGTAATTTACAGGTTTTGATAACAACCGATTCTTGTCATGTTCATCGTGAGGTGGCTCGGACGATGCCCATTCTCAGACGATATTCAAAAGCAAAGCTAAACAACGATCAAGTGAAGACAATGGGAGCAGTTCTCGACACCTACACTGAGTTAAGATCTTCTCCCTACTATAGGCTCTCAAACTACAAAACTCAGTTGGACTTCCACATTGGGAAGTGATGTACTCTTAATTTTAACTCGAACTTGGACTCATTGAGTCATATGTTGTCACAGTTTCAGTCACGAATTCTGATCTAAAACCTGACTCTGTAGAATGAATTCAAACTTTAGGCTGCATTGATTCCCAACCAGGGCCGTACCGTGCTATAATTGTATGTATTAGGCTATTTATATAGCGCCTTATAAGATCCCCTAGAAAAGTTGGCTGCAAGCAGTGCAATGTTTCGAAGTTGTAAAGGAAGAGCGTTCCAGAATGATGGCCCAATGAATGAGAAGGCACGGTTTGTCCGCATCGATGCAGGACCATCAAGTCCCCAGGGGCTGCAGCACGCAAAGATCGACGACCTGGCTGATTGGTTGCGCCCTGTGCCTAACTAATTGCGCCCTGTGTGTAGCATCAATCGCTCCCACAGTTTGAAAATAGTGGATTTTATGGAATAATAAGTTTTTCCATCCTGAAATATGCGCCATTTCCACATTCGCACCCTGGGTCTAGGCCTCTCTGCCCCCTCGGTACGGCCCTGTCCCCAAAATCCTCATCAATTGTAAATAGGACAACGTACGACTTAATCTATTACTTCAATTAATTGATTAATTAGTTCGATAGTTATTATAGCATGACAAAGCACTATCGTGTTGACTTTTTATTTCATATTTTTAAGATTCTGCCACCTGCCCAAAGAAGAGGCAGAAAGACATCCAATGAATCAAAATATCCTCATCAATCACGGTCAGTGATTCACACTGAATCATCAGCAATCAAAGTGCTATAACTATGTACTGACTTTTTTTTAACTCTTTACAGACATACTAGTCAGTTTCCCTTAGGAAAATAAGTGGAAACAGACAGAGGCGTAAAAATAGTGGGAGTCCGGAGGTTAATGCCTTCGAATTCTGGTAGGGGAATATGTTTTGAGTCTTAGAAGAGTTATTTTGCTTTCCTGACAATTGGTACAGGGGGTTCTCCTCCATCACTCAAAGGGGATTGACGCCCCTGGAAACAAATACAACTTCCATTGTTTCAGACTACTTTTATCCTCCGCAGATCCAAGGCCAAAAGTTGCGCTAGCCGTGGTTATTGAGTGCCTTTAATTAGCTTTCATATTTGTTAAATAGACCTATTTCCAGTTTAATCGTGACGCATTTTTCTTCATAAGCTTATTAGACAACCTTTGCCCTAATCAATATGCAAGGAAGCTCAGAAACATCCGTAAATAATCACACCTTCTCATGATGAAATTCGACCTCTGGAACAGCCATTTGGTGTTGCATATAATAGGCCTATATTGATCCATTCGACCTTATCTCTTAGCTCTACTTGCCGTTTAAAATTTCGATATAACTATAGGCTAATTATTAATTTAATCGAACCTTGTAACAATTTCATGGATTTCAAGGTGTATAATACCGTATATTAGACAAGGCCCCTTATACTGGTGTTTAATTGAATATACCGTAGACAAGATGGTCGACTTTCATGTTGCAATAACATTATGGGTCATTCATAAATTGCAGAATAGCAAACTACACAATCTTCTTGTTTAATGCTGTTGTCATTGCATTTTTTAGAGGTTTTGACTCTTGTGTTCGACATGCTAACATCAGAAATAGATGCAAAACTTATGGTAAGATGGTGAATAAATCGAAATCTGTGTCTACTAATTTACCTAATCAAATTCTTTCAGGTAGACAACTAAGCCTACATTAACAAGAAGTCATAGTTTAAGACGGTATAGTACACTACAGACAGGCTATTTAATCTGTTGAGGTTGTCCGTTCATCGACTTGCTGTTGTCGTGTTTGTTGTTCCTCGGCCGATTATCTTTATACCCAAAGCCACAAATATAATAATATTATTCCTGATAGAGATGTCAAATAAGTAAGCGATTCTCATCTCCTACTTCATCCTTTCTTATGTCGATCTACATGACCTCATTTTACTCACCACTCACCTTCACTTAAACTAACCTCTTACTTTATCTTACCTTATTATTATTTTTACCGCAATTGTATACATTTATTTGTCATGCATTATCTTACTTGACCTTATGTGACCCAACCCTTCCTCGCGTACCCTACCTACCTTCGCTTAAATTTTCTGCTTCTGTTTTGAAATAGGAGCAATATCGTGGTCTAGAGGTGATCCTGAAGAAATGTCTGAAGCTTCTGAAAGCATTGGCCAGGGGTAACGATCTCGTTCAGATGCGAATCTTCGAGAGACTTGATATTCTGCTCAAGATCAAAGTCGTTGAATCTGAAGTTGCAATGGCCCTTAAGGAGGTCAGTGGCGGCGCCTTCATAACCATGCAGTAGATCAGCATTGCCATGATAACATCATTATTGATTATTATTATTATTATTATTGTTATTATTATTATTATTCCTTCGTTTAATTATCATCATCATCATCATCTTTATCCTCATAGTAGTTATCATCGTCACCATCATCATCATTGTCATCATCATCAACAACATCAACATCATCATCACTGTTCTTATTATGTCAGGCGTTCATTGGGAACCAAAACACGTGTCTGAAGATCCTACCTCAGCAGATTCAGTCGATCGTCGACCTCATCGGAACCCTTCAAGAGAAGGGGTCGGACTTCATCGACCTTCTGAACACCATCGTCAAGGTCGAAGGCCTTGGCCTGACCTTGAAAAGGAACCAGGCCTATGTCATGAAATATGTAATGCAGGACTATAACAAGCTAGCACACATGATGGACCAGCCAAGGGAGTACCGCGAACAGATCCTAACCATGGGGATGGATTACGATAACCTCAAGTATCTCATCAGCCTCATCGACCTACTTGCCACCTGTGCTGAGGTCAGCTGGTTGTTCTTTCTCTCTCCAGTTCTAAGGCGCCAATGTTGGGCTGCACGTGGCTCTAGTTCGTAGGGGGAGGAGATAGTAAAAGGTTGCGTAGGGCATAAGTTAAGGCGGGCGGTGATATGAAGAAAGGATGGGTAGAATGAGACAAAATTCAGTTAACGTAAGAGTAATGGTAAAACCGGCAGAGGGGTAAGGGCGCAGGTGTAAGGGCAGATGAGGTCAGTCGTAGGAATTATTATGGTAAAGTAAGATGAGTTAAACCGGGGTAGAGCATTAGTCGGTTGCAATATAAGTTTTAGAAATTAAGGTACATGTAGTGTAAGGTAAGTTGTACTGGAATCGAAAGTATCATAAGTATGACATAAGGTATGACACTGTTAAGGCGTAAAACCAGGCGACGTATTTAATAGATTTTAACTAGAGGCAAAAATATTACTATAGAGGTAAGGTAGGGTACAAGGCAAAGATATGTTAAGGCAAATTTAAAGGTACTATAGCCTATAGGTTAAGACATGATAAGGTATGGTGACGTATAGCAATAACAAAGAGAACGGTAGATAGGGTAAAAGAATGGGCTAAGTAAGTTGAGAAATTTCGCATTCGCCGTCTTGTATCTTCCAACTCTTTATGAAGCGCCTTTAACTGAACACTTGTAGGGCGAGAACCGTTTCATAGAGTCGATGTGTCAGACGATTTTGACGGTCGATGAGTTGCTGTGGGTCGTCAATCATCCAGAAATCGATTGCAACCTCAAGAAACCATTCATGCGATACTTCCTCTGGGTTTACTTGAAGACGGCTGGCAGCGCCGTTGAGAGCGGCGCCGGGGATCTGCCTCATGACCCGTAACCATCGTCCTCTCTCTAACACCTCGTCACTTTCATCAACGTTGTCGCCGTCGCATAATCGCCATCAAAAACATTGCCGTTGCTGCTATCATTATCGCTTCCTTCATCTTCGTCGTCTGAGTTGTAGCTATAATTAACCAGCGCCATCATCACTGTCTCTTTTATCACCAGTTTTCATCTTGTCTTCAGTATTATCTTCACTGCTATAATGATTGTCATTATTCTGCACACAAACTATCACTCATATAAATCCTAACGCTATCATCATCATCATCATCATCATCATCATCATCATCATCATCATCATCGTCATCATCATCGTCTTCGTCGTCGTCATTATCATCATCGTCGTCGTCGTCGTCACCGTCACGCCTCAGCCACAGCCTCAGCCACAGTCACAGTCACAACCACGATAATCTTCATCGTCGTTGTCGTCGTTGTGGTAGTCATCACTATGCTGGATTAAGTTTGTTTAAGCCTTGATGCATTATTATGGTCTTCATCGTGGTGAATTACTACAACTTTCATCATAATTGTTATCATTTCATGTAATAATTTCGTTGTTTTCTTTGTTGTTGCTGCCGCTGTTGATGACAATGATGAGGATAGGGCGCTATGGAACTTTCTCCAGCATGTCTCAAAAGAGCTGCACCAGTTGACAGAATTCATTTCAAGGCATTCGGAAAGAATTGTTGGCCTCATCAAGAAAGCTCCCGGAAAATAGTCAGTCGAAATCAATCTCTTCTCTTATCATAAATTCAAAAACCACGTCTACCACAGTTCAGTCTAGTCTTTAATCTTATGAAACATCACTATAGCAAGGGAAGTCAATGTAAGCTACAATACGAATGATTTAGTCAGGGCAGCGAAATGTAAGGGCGATGAAAGGGTATGGTATGATAAAATTATATCAAGGTAGGATAGGTTGGGGTTTACTGTAAGGCAAGGTATCAATCAATCAATCAGTGTCAATTTGATATAGCGACCTTCAAGGTATCTACTCAGAGGCGCTCTCCATCTGATTAGGGCTGAATAAAACGGATTTCAATGAACAGTAAAATGCATGCGAGGAACTTCTCGGCAAGAGGCGTAGCTCTCGAGGGAGCCCATTCCAGATGATCGGGCCAACCACTGAAAAGGCCCGATGTTGCATTGTTGTGGTACGAGCGAAAGGGACAATCAGTTCCCCATGGGCAGCAGAACGGAGTTGGTGTCGGTCACTATAGTGGCCTCAACGGGCCGACACAACTCCTTGAGGTAAACTGGTGCAGCGCCTCAAAGGCAACGCCAAACAAGGGCAGAGACCCTAAATGCAATGCGCTGGAGAAAGGTAACCAGCGCAGGACATCCCGCATATAGGCAGACACATGATCCGTCCTCGGGATGCTTCCTATCAAGCGTGCAGCTGAACGCAAAACACATTCCAACTTCCCAATCCGGCTACAAGGAATGTCAAAAATATGGAGGAGCAGTAGTCAAGGCGGTTAGTTAAGATATTCTGTAGACTGAAGTTATTGTGAGATTTAATATCGTACATGACACTTAAGACTGTCTGTTTATCTGTTAAGTATGCATATGAATTGCCTAATATGCATATTTCCAGTGACTTCGCTGACCGCAAAGATTCTGAGGCTGTTGCCCACTGTGCACTCCACTACATGTTCGATGCCGTCATGCCAATCCTCCAGGTAAATAGATCGTCTCTAACGTGCAAGTCATCCTCGAATCTAAGCTTACTTTCCAACATAATTATTAGCAACACAAATGTAAGACAACAATCTCTAGCTATTCCCACTGTTTGTCAGTCTGTCTGTCATTCTGTCCGTCTGTCTTTCTGTCCGTCTCCCACTGTAAAGCAGTGACTATTTAAGAGCCAATAGTTTCCTTAATCTACTTGCTAAGCAAACTAACGAACCTCATTGCTCCCACCTACGAAAATACTTCCATTAACTGCAAAAGTTTTATTGGAACCTCGGAACCCCTCAAGGCTTACGTTGAATGACTTACAGTGTTACTCTAACCGATTTCGATACTTATTCGTGTACTGGCTGACTCTAACTAGTGTCCTTCATTTTAGGCGTTTTACACCAAATTCTACCAACCGGAGAAGGACAGTCACCCGGAAGAAGTTGAGAATACGGATAAGTTGGCCAGGGCGCTAGTTGTACGCGAGCTATTCCTATTCGTATCATTAGGAGCAGCAATTTTCTATATTGATTTTAATCAATATCTTTTTATCGACAACAGAATCAGCAATTATGCCTGCATTTAAAATTTCACAGTTAAGCAAGTAATGAATATAACGGAGGAACGTAAAAGCAGAATTACCATATTCATAATGATTTTCTGAGTTAGTAACTTTTACTATGCAATGCAATACAATAAAAATAGTCGTTAATGCAATGCAAAGCAATGATCAGTACGCTTAAACTTCTGTAGGGTTTCTGTGAAGCTGTCATCCCCATGGTGACCGTTCCTGAGTTCAATAAGGCCATCATCTCTTGCATTACGGCCGTCATTCCAGTCTCAACCATACAAAGCACAGTAAGTTCATACGTACTACTTTATGTAATTTATACCTTCAAAAGCATCTATCATTGTATAACTAGCCTACAGTCATAATAATCGTAACCATTATGACGACAAAAGGCCAGGCTACAAACTTACCAGGAGGCCTATGAAGATAAATTCTGTCTTGGAAGGGTTAAGACAGAGTAGGTTGGATGACATCCATTGAGACACAAGGTTGATCACATTCAGCAGCTGTGCAATGGAGGTGGAGAAAGAGGCTGGGAAGAAGGATATGAAGAGTTGAAGAAAGAGCAAAACCACGAACTTAACTAATGTCGTCTGTTCTTTTCTGAATTGTTCGCAGGTGATGGAAGGCTTGATAGATCACTTGATGACGTACAACAAAATCAATCAAGCGAAACTCCGAAGTCTCAAGGTAAGTGGTTTACCTGAGGAGCTTTGCAATTAAATCCTCTGTTCAGATCTGATCTCTGCAGAACGTGCAGACAAGACTACAGATTCATTGAAATTCACTGCTGCTCTCAGCATAGTAGGCCTATGAGCAAAACCAAGCAGTCGTTCAGTTTCAAAGCTCTCTTCGAGTAACATTAACTCTGCCTAAATTATGTCAACAGGGTCACAAGGAGTATTACGAAGCGGAACTGGAGTTGAACGGAAAGCTGAGAGTCTTTGCTGTCAACTGTAGTCTTCTCTATGGTGGTCATAACCTAGTGCAGGCGCAGCTGAAACTCAAATCGAAAAGAGGTCAGAAGTCAGATTCCTAACCATAGCCCTAACCTTAACCAAGCTTTAGTATTTTGTCTAACTAGAACTTTCAGTCCGGTATTAAACTGTTAGCCCTGCTCGAGCTTTCAGTCTGGCTACCACATTCAGCCTGGCTAATGCAGACATTTAGCCAGTGGACGTCGCGCATTGCCTGACATTCGACTCTTAAGCCGGAATTGGGTGAATTTCAAGGTCATGTACACGGGGTCAGCACATGAGAAGTATTGCAGCTTAGAATGCTTGAAACTAACTCTACTCGCAAATGCAGTGTTACACGTAGCTAATCGTAATGTAATTCCTTGTAATGTAACATAGCTAGACTTTTAATAGATCTTACCATTCACTTCTCGCTCTTTCAGATAAGATTAGGATTGGTTAAGAACAAGTTCGTATAACAAAGCGATGCACGAATAGCTGCAACAGTATTACTATCTGTTAGCTGTCACTTTGACGAAGAACCTCACTGGCAGAGATGGTGGAATTTTTGGCTAATGCTTTTCCAGAGTATACGGAGATCGGAGGTGACGAGGAACTTCCGTTGGGTGAAGAATTTCAGGAACATCTGCGAAGATTCCTTCGAATGAACGAAAAGAAGGTCGAAAAGAGACTGGAACTCGTTCAAAAACTCGTCACGCAATTATCGTAAGAGTCTCGTAAGATGAATAAAACATAATGCAGAAGTAATACAGACGTATTCGCAGCGCTTCACAAGTCAATATATGTGCCATGCAAAGCCCAGACACATACATATACCCATATACATATAAATGCACATTGCATACATACACGCATCAAATTACGGCGATTTTGCGTACGGGTGCGTAGGATGGGAGAAGGGGATCCCAAAAATATGTACGTACGCAAATATAATTTTCTAATTATGACTACACAATACGGAATATTAAAATCAGAACTGTAAACCCAATCACAGATTATATTCCTGTTTAACCAATTTTATGTAGCATTAAAACTTTAAAATGCACGGATTGTTAGTGTTTTATTTTTTCATAACAGTTAACAAATGTAAGCTGTTAAATATGATGCTTAACAAAAATAAGTAGCCTGTGGTAAAATTAATGTCTTATAGATGTCTCTAGCTATTTAACCTTTGCAATGGGGGGGGGGGGGGCAGAGCTCCAATGTACGTACGCATGGGGGCAATGGGTCCACGAAATATACGCAGTGCAACAGAGGAGGGGTCCGAAAATTCGATTTTTTACGTACGCAATATATGGATGGGCCCATAATTGTAAGTACATGTAATCATAAGTGCACATTATATAGCGTCTGCACAAGAATTCACCGAATCTTAAATTTATTGCACAAATTTCGAACACACGTTTCGAATCTTAATTTAACAGCAATATATTATGAGCTGGCGGCATAATAAGAGTCAATGTTGTTTGTGTGTAGCATATCGTGGGAGATGTATCCGAAGCTGACACTGGAGGCATTGAGGATTGAACAAGAGGAACTAGACATTCGTAGTCTCCAGCTGCTTCGTGCTGTCATCCACAACGAGGAAAGAAAACTGCCTGAGAACTGGGAGGAAGACCCAGCTGCCCACAAAAAGTAGGCACATCCCATCTAATCTAATATAGCCTAGTATTATCAAAGTAGATATGATCTAATGAAGGCTAATCTAATCAAAGCATGTCTTATCGATAATAATCAAGTCAAAGTTGATAATTATGATCTCATGAAGGTTAATTCGATCAAATCATGTCTTATCGAGGCTAATTTAATCAAAGTTGATGTGATCTAATTAAGGTTAATCCGATAAAATCATGTCATATCGAGGTTAATCTAATCAAGGCGTATCTGATTGGGAATAATCTTCTATAATCTGATTTTGCATGTTATACGCCTGTCTGTACTCTATGGTCTAGTCTCATCTAGTCAATCAAAACTGATCTAATCACAGGTAGATTTGTGGATGGTGAAAGCAGATTAGTGATGATTGGGTGGGTAGTTAAGCAAGTCAATGAGAGTGAATGGATGTGCGAATGGTTGGTGGCGCTCACCTAAAATTTACTTTGAGTTTTTTCTAATAGCTGTGGGTGAAGGTTAAAGAATAAACTGATAGAGTATAAGGTTATAATTAGAACTGTTAAGACTGAGAAAGACATTCGCCCACCCAACCACTCCTACTTCATCCACCTACACCTACCCGGTCATTCAGCAGCCATCCTCTCACACTTTTCTCACTATCCCTTATCCTTATCCTCGTCCATAGCCAGTCATTCCACGCATCCATAACTTATGCTTTTAGACACCTCATGTGGATCCGAAGCATTCAGGTGGAGTTGAACGAGATGGGGGCTGTAACGAAGGCTCTGCCCCATCTGGCCAGGCCCTGCGATCGCGTCGCCAAAGAGGTTCTCGCTTTCGTATCGATCATGCTCTTCAACGCCAACGAACCGGTCCAGGTAATAATCACGGTCGTAACCAATACCTCTGAGACGTTCATAAAACGCGCTATATACATGTGTGATACCGCAAGATTTTCTTGACTTATCTTTCAGTTCGGACTCTATAGCATCCTTTCCTTCCGCTGCTCATCTTCGGTGTTACTTGTTGATTCTGCCTAGTGATCAATGCTCATATAAATCAAAGGGTGGGCTGGTTCCCAGCTGGAATGAATCGAATCCAGACGGTAAGGATAATAAGAGTCGTTGTAGCGACCTTGCTTTGACTTCCCTCTTGCACTATTGTAACTGTCATTGCAATTACCAAACTGTATAGTGCTGGTAGGCATATATATTTATATATATAATAGGGAGCAAGGCATCAGTCGATGGCGCTGTGGACTCCATGTTCATTCCGGTCAATATCCATAAAGTCAGTCAGCTGGAACAGAACGCAACCTATGGTCAATACGTCAGTGGAGAACGGTGTCTTAAGCTGAGACTGAAATAAGACAAGAGACTTGGTAGAACGAATAGACTACATGATATTACATAGCAAAATTTGCGAATACAATACAATATTACACTATATCTGTTCGCAGACGTCTCTACTGAGGTATTTCTGGCATACGAGAGAGGAAAGCTTCTTTGCAGCCATTCGATCTCGAATCCATCTGTCAGCTCTTGCTATTAAAGAGAAGTAAGTAAAAACTCATCTAACGTTGATTAAGCAATAGCTCATTAAGAAAATAAGCCTGCTGGCCACATGTGTGCTCAAAAGTCGACGTCTTTCTGAGCGAGACAGAGTACTGTATATATTTACTGTGTAATTATATACAGAGATAGAACGAACTCTGATCACTTTCTAACGAATTACTTTTACTCATCGATCATCGGTTCGTGACGACAGCAGCCGGCCATCTAGTGACGATTGGAATGAACAAATGATCCCTCGATCGTGTCATCGGTCATTTATCAAGTCCAGTGTTTCACTCGATGTTAATGCATGGCATGTTCTCATCTATATTCGACGCATCAGTCATCTGTCTTTTGTTTCTTTTTCACTCAAATCTTGCATTCTGTATAATTTGTGAAACTGGCATTCTATCCACATGACCAAACACCAGGAGTCCAAACCCCGGACTCTAATTACAACCTTCTTATTAGTGTTTCTACTATTGCGTTCTGTATAGTTGCATGATCTCGTAAATGCCATCGTAACTATGATATTCTTAAAGAACATAGCGACTAATAATGTCTGTGGGTGTCGCAACTGAGATCTCAGTTAACACTCTAGCGAATGTGTGCCAAAGGTGACTGGAAAGGCAACGCAGTTCTTCATTAAAGGGTTACATTAGACGTGGGAAGACCAGACGACGCGAACGACTGACCACCTACCCTCACACACTAAGGCCAAGAATTTGAAGTCGCTCTTCTTTGCATGATATTTCATTTTCATTGCACTCTCCCTCGAAATTGGTTTTGGGGAATACAAATAAGAGTAAGAAAATGCAAACACTTTTTAGCAATGATTGGCTCTCGGAGTTAGCCTGAAAGGCTTTTCTTTGCATAATTCCTCATCATAAGCCGAGGCCGGGAATATAAAATCACCAATAGCCTACTTCCTGCTTCTGGCTGCTTCTTGCATTTGGTTTCAGCGACTGATTTTCCTACTCTTTTTGTTTCAGGAGGTCACTTGCTGCTCAGCAGAGGGCGAGGGCCAAAGAAGCTCTCACCCAAACGAAAAGCTTACAGAGTAGCATGGCGGCAGGGAAGAGAGCACTACAGGTATATAATTAGAAGCACACTTTCGTTGGCGAGTTATGCAGTCAAAAGACGTTAGAGAAATTAGAGTTTTTCAGTTCACTCTATCCTAACAGTTACTGTAGGCTATGAATTCAGGCCTGTTTATGCTTACATATCATCATGCACTCGTACGTATGCCACTCTTTATGTTTGTCAGTCTAGTTTACTGCAATCGTAATCATAATCTCCCAACTTCTAAAGCACCACTTCGAAGCCAAGCACAGAGCATCAGCTGGATGAATAGTAATTAATTACTACAATATGCATTTATATTGCGCTTCTTAATTGTCAAGCTCAGAAATACAGCGTCTTTTTGACTATGAGCGTGCAACGTGGTTGATAAATTTTTGAAGATTTTTACTACAGGGGAGTCTACTCGATTAGCTGCTCCCTGGTCTGGTACTGATAGATTTCGATGTCTGCTGAACGGAACATCCAACGCGTAGCTATAGGACCTACTGGATATGCTGCTAGTGTTCCCTTGACCCAATGCCTAAGTAATAGAAATTTTGTAGGCCTACCGGCGTGCAATTCAGAACAAAATGCTGTCAGCTTTTGAAAGGTTGTACAGTACATCATCTGATGATCTTTGATCTATATCTTTTCTTCTCTAAGTTCATCTCCAGCCAATCACGCGCCTGCTTCATGCAATTGCCCGAATGCATTAGGCTCCAGATTGACTTTGAAATGCTCATACCGTCGTTACCTCCATTATCCACTCCAAGCATGAATACCGTAATAATCTTTTCCACAACTTCCAGTATAGGCCTGTACTCAAGTTAAACGTCTACAACTCACCCATTCAGTTGCCTATGCTATCACCACGATTTAGAATAATCATTCATCGATTCATTGATTCATTGCTTAATTAATTCATCTATTCATTCATTCATTCAATCATTCATTGGACTTACACAGCGCCCCTTTAAGAAGCATGCTCAGGAAACATACTCAGAAGCGTTCTCACTGTGTCACACTCGTCCTTGAAATGACTCAGCTGGTTGAAAATCCTTGTCCTATCGTTAGGCCACAACTCACCACATTACTCCCAGCCACAGTACCTTCGATAACTCAGCCACCCCGATCTACCGATCCTCCTAATGTGGGCTGTAGTGGCTAAAACATTGAACTGTAATTTCTGCTCCAGGAGATTCAGGCAGTTGACAGCGCTATGAAGAAACAGAAATTTGCACAGGGGGTAAGTTGTGCCTACTTCCTAACACATATCTATTCGCTCAATCCGCTCATGCATATTCTTCGGATATTTAAATCCCGGTTAGCACAGCCCGTGCTTGGATACCTTAAATGACGTGGTACCTTTTATAGGGCAGCGTGTTCTCCGTCACCCTATCAATTAATTTAAATCTGAGCAGGGTCGAGGCCCAAAGTACCTTTTGAAAAATACTTTGGCCAACAGTTATATTTGCATTTACGTTCATTCTCTGACAAATTATACATTTTAGGACTCTATAAATATTCAAGCAGTTCTTGCCCATTCTAATGTCTTTTGTAAATTAATTTGACGTTTGCAAATTTCATTTACACGCTGCAATTCCTTATCTATCGGGTATTCTCTCTTTATATTCGCTTACTGAATACCCTTTTGCATATTTATTTTATTTCTTCATGTCATTTTCTTCATTTAATTGGCACGCTCATCTTATCCTGTCAGTGCATGATGCTACTGAATATTAATTATACCATTGTATATTCAGAGGCAGGCCAGCTTGTCGACACTTCAGAGCAGGTCGGCACGTCGTAAAGTTGAGGTGAAGGGCGTGCCAGGGAACAAGAACAGACGGAAAGGAAAGAACACGGAGGATGAAGAGAATGACGTCAACTCAGAGAAGTTCAAAGCCCTCGTCAGCGACAGTAAGGAACCGAATAACAAGAAGAAAGTGTCCAAAGAAAACATCGACCTCAAAGAATTTCCAAACGGAAAGAAACCATCGATCGAGGTCCACGTCAAAGAAAAGGCAAGAAACGATAAATCATAACAGTATGCTGTCAACAATGAGCCTTCATATTGTTCATTAGCTAACTGTGCATCGACCAACAATTGATTAATTAATAGTTAATTGTGATCAGATGTATCCCCAGCAATGACATATGCAACATTTGCATAATTCGGTGTTCATCTCTTTATGACATAATTAATATTTATTGCTAGTTAGTTACATAGTAGTTATATCTTCATATTAGTATATCGCTGTATGTTCTTCAGTTCAACTGTCTTCCTTCAACCAATGACGTAAATGAACCTGTTAGCAAGCATGTTAGCATTGCTAGGTTCTAGTGAGTATCATTTGTTGACAGTGTTGGATTTATCAATCACAAGGACTATTATAACACCGAAGCACCGTATCGAATATTGTGGCGAACCCCTCTTAGGTCCTGCATCGGGCGATCGCGTATCGCGTAGCAGCAGTTGGGACGAACGCCCATGGAAAACCTAGAGTTCCTTCCCGTCTTCTCCTGGTACCCCGGAAGGCCGAGTCCGAGGTTCTCCCTTCTTTTTGACTGTCCGCTGAGTGAGACCTGCCCGGTCTGGCGCAGGATTTCACGACTACTAATAATTCGAAAGTCACTAGGCTAGAGACGGAATCAATCGTTGTTCGACAAATATTCTTTAATGCAAACTAAACGCAGCAGCCAACATTAAGCTAATTAAACAGAATCAAATTAAATCGACCACAGTCATTGTCGAATCGAGCTGTAATGTTTTTCTCTCAGACACAGTAGCCCCTTAAAGCTTCCTAACGGAGAACATATTGCTCCCATGGAGAGCACAAATTTCTCCCATAGCGAGCACAAATTGCTCCTACAGGGAGCACAAAATACTCCCACTCGGGTGCACCGGCGATAAACGCCACGATAATAATAAGTGGTCTTCCATTAATAGTTGAAAATAAATTAATTCGTTAAAATCAATTAACGAATAATCGATTAATCGATCGCTAACTCCCGCACCCATATACAGCCAACAGTAATTTGATTTCCAATTTCAATTAACTCATAATCTCGTCTTAATCATGGTATCACAACTATGTATACAGAAAGTCTAGAATCTTATCCTCACCATAATCAACTCCTAGCACTATCTTTAATCCTAAACCTGTTAACGTAATTTTCCAATCCCAATTCGATCTATAATGTAACGTAACCTATGTACAAGGCAACATCGGGCGACGGTCGCTGAGAATTAAATCCTAGTAATGCCTTTAACGCCCCGATTTCAAGCCATTGCCTACTTGAAAGTCTGATTTGATCATTATAATCACTTTAGAATTGTTGAGACGACGCGTCCAATTTTATTTAATTAAGAGTTTAGGCTCTATAGGCTTACACCTTAACCTGAAACAGTTCTAATCGTTGTATATTAAAGTCTTAATTCGAATCATAGATTTAAATTTAATAAACTAAGAGTGTTAGGCCGAAATCCTCAATAAACTAAGAGGACATGATTGATTAAGGATTGTAGGCTTAAGTGTGTCTTTGTGTGGGTGACGTTGGTGTAGGGGGATGGTGGTGGGGTGGTTGATGACGATGACGACGATTCGAAAGAGAAGCAGAAGGATGAGGATGAATTCGAGGACATCGACCAAAAGGACGATGGTTACATCAAACTCGTCCTCTGCCTACTGGCCAGGATGTGCGACGGACAGCACGAGGGACTTCAGGTAGAAACCAGCCCTCGTGAATAAATGGGAGCACTGCTTTTGATGGCGCTTTAGATGTTTGAAGATTACGACAAGATAATAATTGTAATTTTAGACCGTTGCCCAATGCTTCTCTTCATGCTCTAACTTTTATTGTATAGTTGCGAGAAGGAGAATGAAAATGAAGAAAAGATGAGGGGGACAGAGAGAAGAGGAAGAAGAAGAATAGAAATACAGACGCTATACAGTTTATTAATTACATTAACAGCCACAGTCTGCTACACAAGTGCGAGAGGGAAGGCAAAGCAAGGTCGCCCCAACGACTCTATTGGCCTTATTGTCTGGACTCGAAACGTTCCAGCTGGACAACCTGGTCACTGTCCAGTGTCCACACTTTGATTTGACAGTAGTGCGAGGCGGAAAAGTTGAACAGAAAGACGGAGTGGAGGAGGATGAGTACGAGACCGTTGCGAAATGGGAGAGGGAAGAGTAACACGACAAGGGAAGAATAAACAGGATAAGGAGTAGGAAGCAGAATAAAACTCGCCCGATTAATTGTGTTTATTCTAGACGTTTAATAAATTGCGATAAGCTTCTGTTTCCAGAATTACCTGCGAGAGCAACCGGATAACCTCAAGTCGTTCAATATCATCGCTGAAACGGCGCAGTTTGTTAATCTCGTCTATTCGAACATAACTCCTCAAAACATCGAACTCTGTATTCAACTCTTTGAAACGCTCAACGAATTCACTGTGGTATGTAATCATACGATCACAGATTCAAAGACAATCACTTCATTCGTCCAATCGCTAATTCACTTCCTCATCCATTCTTTACATTTCTTAATTAATTAGTCTATTTTTTAATTCAATTGTTAGTTATTCGTTCAGACAAGTGTTCATTTTCTTATTCGTTTAATCATTCGGTATTGTTGACATGTATTATACTGTCGCTATGTTGTTTATTTATCTATTTTTTATTACCTAAGGCAGCGATTCCCAGCCTATTATTATTATTTTTATTATTACTATTATTATTATTATCAATATTATTATTATTATTATGCTAAGCAATCGCTTGGAGTTTCAAATTATTATTATTATTATTATTATGTTATCGCCCATGATGAGCTAAGTGAGTGTTGGCAATGTTCCGAAGAGGCAGGCTGCGTTCCCACGCTGAAGGACAACTGAGATACGTTGGAACAGAAATGACGTCTCCATTGGATCGTGGGTTGCAGCACTCGTTCGACTACCCAACTCTGAGATGAACTCCAGTCCTTCACTGCTCCAAGCGCCGCCGGATTCCAAGGAGAGGGCTACGAAGTCGTGGGTGTTGGTTATGGTGGAATACTTGGCCCTCTTCGTCTTAGCTGCGCGTTCGGCTGCTTCGCCAGCTCTGATAGATGTGTCGACAAGATGTGACTTGGCGTAGGTGTCGGGCACTGTCACATCCCATGCCAGACATCGACCACGTGTCCAAGGAATGAGCGTGACGCCGTCCGGTCGCTTTCCATCTTCTCTTAGCAAGCCGAGAGGTTCCTTTTGCGCTGGAATCTTCGCCCTGCCAAGAGCTCTCCAGATGACATCGTTCAACATGCTGTGTCGTTGATGTTTTTATTATTATTATCAATATTATTATTATTAATATTATTATTGTCATTATTATTATTGTCATTATTAGCATCATTGTCATCGTCATTTATCATCAGCAGTGGCATCATCGTCGTCGTCGTCTTTGTCGTCGTCATTGTTATGGACATTTTGGAGTTTTTGTTTGCTGTGTGTATTGAAGGGCAACCAACAGAATAGGTCGATGATGCTCAACAGCAAAGTCGTCGATTACGTCAACTTTATTCTCCGCGCGGCTGAGTTCAAAAAGTGCAAAGTGGAAAAGGTAGAGAAATAAAGTCAATCAGTCAACTAATGAACACATCTTTCAATCAACCAATTAATCAATGAAGCAAGCAGCATAATGTTACATCCAACTGACGTCCAATCCTTTGGTTTTCTTCTTTTAGGTCCTGCAGCTGAAGATGACGATTGGAAATCTCATCATGTCGATGATTGAGGAGAATACTCCGGAAAGCTTACTCGTCGCAAAGGTTCATCATTAGTAAACTAAAATCAGTCCAACGGTAACTGTTGTTATTTGGGTTTTCAACAATAAATTTTGTATTATAAAGAAGTACAAGATTTTCTTTGCGAACATCTTTCCGAAATGAAATTCCCATTCTGAAGTTTGATTAATGTCTGTTATAGGAAACGAAGGACACGCTTGACAAGGAGGCTCTCTATCGTTGCATGACGAGCTGCTATGAAACTACGAAGGTTCGCTGCATTGAAATACTCGAGAGGAAGCAATAGCAGCTAAAAGCAGACACTGCGGCAGTTAAGATCCGGAACGTTTCTAGATACTCGTTGGATCTCGATGGTCCTATAAAATTAGTTACAAAAGATTGCAATATCTGAATTCGGTTGAGCTCATAAGTTATCATCTTATGCATTAGCCTACTTTAACAACGCTGTAAGGCTTCCGGATTCAATTAGACCAGTATTGAATAGAGGACCTGCTCCTCACTTCTTAATTGTTCCACAGTACAACCCTAGTAATTGGAGACATCTATTCAACTTACAAGGAAGCTACTGCTACGATCAGATCCATAGCAGATGAAGACCTTTTTTGAACTAGAAAACGCCGTTGCTTATTTAAAATATTCTTCACGTGTTCTTTTGTGTTTTTCGCAATTCAGCCGGAGCGATCGAAATTAGACGGACTGAAGGCGGCGAAAACAGCGAAAACAGCGAATGCAAGAAACGCGCCTGGGTTTCAACCAGAACCTGGAAAGAATCCAGCGTTAATCGGAATTAAGACACCACCAGTTCCAGTTAGCTTTTGCGTTTTATTCCTTCCTTCGTGTATTTCTTCATTCATTCATTCGTGATCATAATCTATAAATTTCTGAAGCGCTACTTGAAAGCCAAGTGCAGGGCAACTGCCTATTTAGGAGCTCATTTGCAGAATGAATAATGAGAGAAAAATAAAGAGTGTACTGACAGAAATTAAATATCCTATTTCTAATCAAATTAAAACTTTCATTTTTAACTGATATTGATAAACAAGGCGCTCATAACCGGAAGTTGAACTTAATTGATGAAAAGTGAATATAAATCAAATATAACGATTTTTTTTGAGCATGTTAAAAAGGAGAAGAAGCAGGTGAACTATAATAATTTATTAAAAGGAGAAAATATATTTCATTGAAAAAAATTTTATATTTGAAAATGATTTAGAATATTGTGGTCTAAGAAATATTATTTTCCTACGCTATGCATATTTATTTAATTGAATTCAATAAAAGTGCTGTCCCTGAAAAATGGCGAAATTTGCCGGTCGCCTAGATCCGGCCTGCTTCAAACATAATAGATAAATTAGTTGCTTTCCAAATTTCGTACAAAAATTTTAATATTGCTCATTTTTAATGCACGTGTCTGTTATTTTAGTATTAACTGAGTTATATTATTTTTCATGTATCTGCATTCTATAGTGGCGTGTAGGCCGTCGTTGTCTTTACCTTCATGGTCCTGGAGAATTCTTAAAGCAGTATAGGCTTACCTATGTGTAAAGCATATGTAGCCCATTGACCTGTGTTAGCCAATAAATAATTATTTATCTTGTAGAAACCAGAGCCAATCTCGACCGAATTCAAGGAACAAAACGATGAAGTTGGATTCGTCTACTATTTGATCATTGCTCGAACTTATGATCTGGATCCAAAACTCTGCAAGAAGGAACGTAAGCTACTTTCGTCCTCAAGTCAATTGACCAACGACTCAAATTAGGCAATTCACGCATTCTATTTCTTCTCAGCTTTGTCAAGTTTCCAGAAACTTCATCCGAGGAGAGAGCCTGGTGCCAGGCCCACGTTGCCAATCGTTGATGATGGTGGTTGTGAGGGGACACAGGAGCAGACGCAGGATAGGACAGTTGAAGAGTTCATTTCGATTTTCAACATCTACCAATCAGTGTAGCGCCAGAATTCCAACACTTTTAAAGGCATCTTCAGAGGAAACCTGATTATGACTCCTGAGGAATCATTCCAATTTAAAAAATAAGAAATAATAATTTTGTGTTTTTAGAAATAAATATTACTCCGCTTCAGTTGGAAGCGTTCAATCACTACAAGAAGAACACTATGTCGATTGAAGTTCTCAAGGACGACTGTCTCCAAAAGATCAACTTCCGCGTCAAAAACAAGGTCAGCAGAGATCAGATATGGTACAATAAAATCATAAAATCTGTTTTCTCTCTCTAAACGCCAAAGTAACACTTTCACGGCTTACCTTAAGTTCTTAACACCACCCAGAGGACCGCAAATGCGCGGGGAAGATTGGCCCTAATCTTTAAACGAAGGTCGTCTCCGAGCTTGATAAGTTACAAACTCGAGATCTTACCAACTAGACTTTAGCCCGAAATTAGAGTTATGCTACTGCTCACCTTGTCTTGCCTTACCCATGTAGCCTAATACCTTGACTCACTCGTTACGTAGTGTAACTCAAAAAAGAGACGAAGCGAATATTACACGAGACGATTGCGACAACAGCACAGTTTCAAAGTCACGAACAGACAGGCGAACCCAGATGTCATTCAACCCAATGCGCACATGTATATTGCAGGTACATATACCTCTCTACTGCCTGTCAGACTGTCTGTTACCTCCAAACGCTGTCTTCATTCGACGCTTTATTAACCAAACGACCCATCATTTGCACGTAGGCCTAATGAATGTCAACTCATAATCATACTTACCACATTTCATCTTGGTTTTGTTAACCCGATCCTACATTGTGCAATGTTGCCTTCCCTTGTCTAATTTAGCCTAATTTTGCTAATCTGATAGCCTTGCCTTAGAACCTTTCCTAATCTAATCTTTTCTGACCTTGCCTCTTCTAATCTTGTCTGTAATAATCTTGACTCATGACGCCTTGCCTTTCAGAACGTCCTTCGTGAGGAGGTGATGGAGAAGATGACGTGGAATGTGGATCGTTCGTCGCCTAGCAACAAGATCCGTGACCTTATGAAATGGTCTAAGGACATTCTCAAGGACATTTACTACCAACGGAAAATACTCTCGAACCCCATCGCCACCTTCTTCACCAAACAGTGGTAGGAGCTTTGGACTTTTAGAGCAGTATATGTAGCGCCTTTATTTTGTAATCTTATCGCTCATTTTCCGACAAAATGCTTTCGGTTTTTCTCATCGCTTCCGCTTCAACAGCTACTCTGCCTCCTCACTCTGGCTGGTCTCTTGGAAATCGGGCTTGGACCTCCATCTGGTATCACTGGACAATCACTCTGAATTGCACAAGCGGCGGTCGTGAATAACCTGGTGTCCTGTGCTTAACTTTTAGAGAAGCTTTAAATACATTTTTAGATGAAGAATAGGCCTATTACGACGACGATGATAAATGAGTACACTTGCAATTAAAATCATGCTTACCATTGCGATCATTTTATTACTCGTAGCTAGAGGCATTTATATAGCTCCCTCTCATTCGTGGCTGTGGTTGCAGGGTGCTGTGGAATCAGATGGTGATCCTGTTAAGCGTCGCCATTAACATTCTGATGCTTTGGACATGGAATGCGCATGCGTCGCTTGAAGACGTTCCGAAAAATGCAACCTTCATTCCAGAAGGAGTCTATGAGTAAGGACGCAAGATAATTATATATACTTAGGAATGACCTAGACTGTATGGTCCTATCAATGGATCAAACCTCTGTCTGACCACATCTTTTGCAATTTTTCATCCCATTGGACCCAGTTTCTGAACCAAATTGATCTTACTCACCCACGAATCTCGATCGGCTTAGACATATAAGTAACGACCCTCACTTAACCAGTAGGTCTATACTGAATATTTTAGCTGAAAAACACATCAAACCAATTGCTTTTCAAACCAATTTTGCCACTCAGCATGATATCACCGATGACTACCAATTCCTGGGAAATGCCACGCGTCACTTTTGAAATAATGAGGAATTACTTGTATGCCTACCTCATTTATATTAATGATGATGATGATAATGATAAAATGCAGTGCATTAGGTTATCAGTACATTTGGTTGTGAAAATATTACTATTCTCACTTTTCGACCGATGTTACATGGCCTCTGGTCACAAACATTTATACAGCGCCTTTTAATTTTGTTTCAAAGACGCGGTACATCTTATAGCACTAGATCAACGATTCGGTTTTCTTTTCAGTCCAATTCCGTTGATACGACTGAAGGAGTACGACACAATAATTTGGGCCCTGGGTGGCGCACACAATTTCTTCTGTGGCCTCGTTTTACTTACTTACTTCCTCTCCAATCACCCTACATTGCCCAAGATTTCTACACTCGTCGACATGTTCAGGTAAAAAAGTGATTAACTCTAGCAGCCATTCTGGTTTACCCGATAAGCCATATTGATTCACCCGAGAAGCCATACTGATTCACCCAAAAAGCTAAGCTGCTTCACCTTAAAAGCCATACTTATTTGCCTAAAAATTCATACTGATTCACTCGAAGAGCCATTTTGATTCCTCTGAAAAGTCATACGGATTCACTTGAACATTTACGCTGGTTCACCCATTACGCCAATACTGATTCAAAAGAAAATCAAAAATATTGGGTGCGTTCACAGTGCTGATTCAGATCAGGCAGCAATACTCATTTGCGCCAGACTTCAAACTAAATCGCTTCAGGATATATCCATTAGAACAAGGCAATTTTAATCACGATAGCAGAAATTCTGAGTTTTCCCAGAGCTAGGGGCCTGTGCTTATTCACATACTCAACTGATTTATTTGGAAGACTGATTGACTCGAGCTGTAAAGCTATTTCTGTTGTAGCCATTTGATTCATTCTGTGATAGCCATAGGACTACTCATTCACTGACAACCATATTCATGCATTACAGCAGCCATACTGATTCCACTTTCGTTGTCACTCTGTAGGTCAATGTTTTCTCGGAAGACGACCGAAGAGGCGGAGGGAAAAGTGGAGAAAGTTCACGAGTCAAAACTTGAAGTTCATTTCCTCAGCTTTACTACGTTTTACTACATGGTAATAATTCTGAATCTTATTCCTGTTCTTATTATTATTACCCAGGTAGAAATAATCCCTCTAATTATAGTCGGAGTAAAAAAAATTCATAATAATAATAACAATAACAATAATAAATTATTGTTATTATTATTATTATTATTGGTATTATTATTAATTATTTTTAGTTGTAGTAGTAGTAAGCCTAGTGGAAAAGTGAAAGTGGAAGTAGTAGTGGGTGGAGTAGTAGTAGTAGTAGGGGTAGTAGTGGGCGGAGTAGTTGTAGCTGGTGTTGTAGGCCTATGCAATAGCATACAGTTGTCGATATAATATATGCAATACATGGCAACTATGTGCGACACAGGGCAAAGTATACACATTGGCAACATTATATTATAATGTTGCGAATGTTAAATTTTGCCCTGTGTTGCATTTGTTAAATTGCGCTGTTTTGCAGTTGTTTCTTGGGTTGTCAATACTTGGAACGATCTTCAAGGGATACTTCTTCGCTTTCCATCTGCTTAACATCGTCAACAACAACCAGCTTCTAAGGGGAGTCATCCAAGCGGTTACGCAGAATGGTAGGTACAGTTTGTTCTCATTCGACCCATACTGTCAAGACCCATTTGTCCTCCTTGTGCACTATCCTCCAATTCTGAGGCCAAGGAGAAAATGTTCTCATCTGTTGAGGCCAATAGCAGCGGTGCTCATTTGCTGATACTAAATCCAATTGCATTCTTAGAATGAAGCATAGAGGCAAAGGGGGTCAACGATAAAAATGATACTACACCATCGACGATGGTAATAAATATAATGATCTATGATGATGATGTAGGGGAGAATGAATCGATGAATGATAATGACGACGATGATGACAATGCTGATGATCAGGGGCGGCATCCCGGAGGGTCGAGGGGACAAGTCACCCCCACCTTTTACAGAGAGGTGACACGTTATACGTGTGTCCCCCACATTTCTTACCCCTCTCATTGGATGTCCTCCCACCCTCAACCGAGATCACCGCCTCTGATGATGATGATGATCTTCCGTAGGTAAGTCGTTGCTGTGGGTCGGTGTGCTGGGCATCATCATCTTCTACCTCTACGCCCTTATCAGTTTCGCGATGCTGCGCAGTTCCTTCAACCCCGAGAACCACCTGTACTGTGCCTCTCTCTGGCAGTGTACGATCACCGTCATCCACTACGGTCTCATCGCTGAGATCTTCGACGTTAGTACTCACACTGAGTCTTTTGACGGCATTTGGTCGTAGACCAGATTGTGTAGAAGGAATACGAGGAGGATCACGATGCTATGATGATGATGGTGGTGTTGGTGGTGGTGGCGATGATGATGATGATGATGATGATGATGATAAATATAGCTCTGATCACGAGGTTGGTTGCAATGAAGATGACGATGATTATTCCTCATATAAATTATATTTAAGGAAATTAGACGAAGACGCATGCGCGTTGATTAAGGATACGAGATTATGGAAAAGCGAGAATGAAAAAAGGGAAAAAATGTAGGAGTAAAGGAAATGGTAGAGAGAGGGAAGACACGAAAAGGGAGAAAGTAAACAGCTGGGAATGTTGCACAGAAGGAAACATGGTTGATGACAGGAAATAAGATGCTGATGATGACTGTGGTGGTGTTGGTGATTGTGAAGTTGTGTGTGTATGTATCTAGACATTATTCATATGTCGCTTCTAAGGACCTTCTGATTTGCCTGTGCTTGTACTCTGCAGAAGATTGTAAGTCACCCGCTGGACAGTTCCTTCAAGAAGTTCGGATTCTTCGTCGTCTTTCATCTGTCCTTCTTCATCTTCATCACGACGATTGGACTGAACATCATCTTCGGCATCATCGTCGACACATTCTCCGAACTCCGGGATCTCAAGGTCAAAAGCAAAACATTCACATGAAGTCAGATGGATTTTAACTGTTCTGGAAGCCTTGTGATGATGCCCTTAAACACTTGATAATATACACCGTGTCATTTAAACTTTTGACTGATGTTATTATCTATTTTGTCTAATGTGGTGATGCCTTGCAACTGCCGTTCAAGCTTAAAGCTTGGCTGAGGAGGCGCCAGGTGGGCGACGCCTTCAAATCTTCATTACGTGCGACACAGCGTCATTTGACAGGAAACACCCAACTAATACTTCGCAGTTTTGGAAAGGAAAGCCAAAGTAGTCGAAATGCAATTTAGATCGAAGGGCTGTGTAATTGAAAGTGAAAGTAATTTCTGTAGAAAACTTTTCATTGCAGTGGACGGCTGAGCGAGACATGAGAGACACCTGTTTCATCTGCAGTCGAGGAAGCTACGACTTTGAACATCATGGAATGGTAATCATAGCAATTTGCGAGTAATAAAGAGATAGAAATCTTTTTTTATTCTCTAGAATTGCCTTATAAGGTAGAATTGCTTATAAATCGGGAACATAAGTACATAATAAAACATTATATCAATCTGGATTTTTAACTTCTGTGGCTTAATTCTGTTGTGGAGAAATAAGAAATACATATAAAGTGATTTTATATTCTGAATTTTAAAGTGATGCGTCCTTCCAACTGTTCACTTAAAACAGGGTTTTGAACATCACATCAACAACGAGCACAACATCTGGGCCTACATCTTCTTCTTCATTCATCTTCACGACACTAAACAGTGCGACTACACCTCCCTTGAACTCTACGTCTTCAGGCTGGTGAGTTCTTCACACCAACCTCTCGTCTAATAAATAAAGCTATCATATCCTATGAGGAACGTAGGACAGGTGCTCATTTCTATCGTTCGGCTTCTGAGCCAGAAGAAACGGATCTCAAACTGACCTTTAACAAGGACAAATTCAGCAGGGGCGTGTCCGGCAGAGGTGTAACAAGCAGGGGCAGGGGGCGCCTGTCCCTCCCAGTTTCAAAACTGGGAGGGGGGGGAAGCCCTCCAGTTTTAGTACTCAGAACCCCCATGTGCCCCCCAAATCGGTTCTTTTGTTTCTCTCTGTTTCTCCAATGGCTTTTTAGGATGACTTTTGTTAAGATAATTTGTGCTCCTCATTTTCCAAATTTCTGGGGGGGGGGGCGGGCAAAATTCAAAAAGTGGGGGGGGGCAAAAAATTTGCTGTCGCTTCGCGCAATCTTCTTTTAATTATGCCCCCCCCCACTTTTTAAAACCTCGTTATACCTCTGTTGTCCGGTCAGGATTAGATTTCATGACTTTTAAGACACCCACAATTCTTCTTCAGTCCACGTTATTAGTAGGCCTACAATGTAAGATTCAGTTCTTTCACTTTCTGACTATGTCAATTGCATCTCTCTAGCACGGTCGCACCTGCCTTTACACCTACGTCAACTCCACACCGTCCGTCATTCGCTCTCCTCTCACGCGGCTCTCATCCAAGCGCTGAACGGTAGGACTACTTGGGACGACGCTGGCAACACCATCTACGGTGGTCTTTCCTCACTCTGACTTGGGTCGAGAGCGCGTGTATCGTGGCGCTTTATAAATGCGCGATTACATGTACAATCAGAGTTATAATTCCAGGCATTTTGGCCTATGAAGATTGCAATTGCATTTTACCTCTCATAAAATTAGCTTCTGGAAATCGGAAGTAATTGGATGTATATAGCCATTACAGCACTCTAATAATAAGTTGCTTAATTCCTGGGCTTCAAAAAAGCTGATACAAAAAAAGAGCGCGATGATTCGAATTTCGACCGATATTCTCATACAGATTACAATCTTTTACCTCGGTTTCACACTGAGCGAGAATTAACTGATGCGTTGTATGCTGTGATAACGTCGTGGTTATTAGAGTGTATCAGATTATTATGCTTACCTGGACAGTGGGCATTGGACGCAGACTTGTAGGCAAGACTTGGAACTTCGAGACCAAGACGAGACCGAGACAGTGAGGTACCAAGACCGATACCGAAAAGAGAGGTACCAAGACCGAGACAAAGACACTAGGTTCAAGGCAGTACAAGTCTACGAGACAGTAAAAGACAAGTGATTTTAAATAAAAGGCTGTATCAGTTTTCGGGTATAAGGTTCATTTATAATTTTGATTTGAAACTTATAATGTAGGTCTAGTACCAATTCCAGAGAACAATTTTTCTATTGCTGCTTTATCTTTTTCTATATCTTTTCGTCAGCTTATCTTCTGAATAGTATGGAGAAAACCTGTTTAGACACATTTAAAATCTTTTAGACGATTTTAAACAAGCAAATTACATGCCAAATACCACACGAAATTATAAATTTCTATTGGCAACATATCTTTACTCATCCAGCTCGAGGTTCTAGAAGCCGTTCCGATGGTTTCGGTTATAATGGCTTCACACCAAATACCACAAACGACAAACGGCACGCCATTGATATTGTTTGTCAATAGGGGCCGTTCACATATTATATAACGCATTAAATCCCAATTTTTGACCCACCACCCTACCCCTAGTAACGTTATATAACAGCAGCTGTGACCCCCACTCCTATATTATATAACTGCCCCACCCCAGCCTATAAGCACATTAAAAGACATACAATCGACATAAGTGTATTGCACAATTTGACACTTTTATAACAATACGATGTTAGCACTTTAATAGTAGTGATTCAACTGATTATTGCCTTTATCCAATTCAAGAACTGCAGTAAAAATAATCATATGCCCAATTAGCTATGTAACAAAAGCTACTTTAAAATTGTATACTCTCTCGTGCCAATGATGATTAGACCGGATGTATGGAGCTCCTCTGCATCTTAATAATCACACTTTTAATGGCACTAAATTCACTTGTATGAATTACGGTAACTAATTGGGTAATCGACGATTGTCACCATGTATCTGCATGTAAGCCTACTATAATACAGCATGACAATACATGATAGTGACGTACACCCTATTTAAAAATACCATTTTAGTTTCCCTCCTGTTTTGCACTAGAAATGAGCATTATAGTATCACACAGAATGGATTGGTTTAATATTGAACTATCAGGTATTTATCGATAAGTTCGCGGTACAACTCTACCTATTTAAAAGAGTATGATGTATACAGAGTGCGTACTACAACTGCAATTGGATATTTAAGCAAACAAACTATTTACACATACTATAGAAAATGAAATCAAACATCATGACCAAACAACATCACCTACCAAAATAATTATTTCAAATGAATTAATTTTAATTTAAACCAGAATCAAAACAAAGCACACAGAATTGACTTTTAGAGCATTTAGAGCTATGCACATGAAATTGTTAAAATTGTAAACAGCAAATTGTTAAAAGTGGATTTATAAAATAATAGCCAAGAACGTCAAATCAATTCACCAGGTGGCAGCTAATGGTGCTAGTTTTGGTTCACAACGTATTGTGAACTTCGATTAATAATGAAGGTCCGTTGTACATGGAATTTCCAATTGGCAGGCAAAAAGGCAAAATAGCATAAGCTGAAAAAAGTTTGTTATATAAAAAAACCTTCAACCTACTCCCCACCCTACATAATATAACGCTAACAAAACCGGAACCCACCCACCTACCCCTTGAGCGTTAAAAAATATGTGAACGGCCCCATAACTTCAACTAGTGTAAACGCAAACTTCACAATTTCAATTTCAGGTTCTCACCCAGATATTTTTGCACTTTAAGAAAATCGAAATGATTTCAGTTTCATGTGGCTCAAGCGCTAACCGGAATGGCCGTTTTTCATGGCCCAAGAGTTATAAGACAGTCAAACGCGAGACATATTGACACCGCTTGTTCGAGACAGAACCAGGCTTTCACTTCAAAAAAATTTCTAAAAATTCGAGACACCACCTCGAGACCGAGACCAAGACAACAGGTTCCCGAGACCGAGACACTAAAAAACTATCTCAAGACCGAGACGTGCACTGTCTCTTACTGGACGAGATAGCAAGGATGACACAAATTAAAATGAATCACACCATAAGAGACTGGATTAGACTAGATATTAAATAAGTTTTGTGCAATGAGACTCGGATCTTGCCTTGTTTATATAAGCAACACGTCGAACCATAATTATTAGGTTCCTTATTCCACCTTTGAATTGGTTATGTTTTGATGCTGCAGTTAGCTCAGGACAAGTTTGATTTCTTTCCTCTGAATCGAGCTCTGTCGCTGAGTCTGATGGACGAAGGCTCAACCGACTCAAAAGTCGACGACCTATTGCGTTATGTTCTCACTTTGGTTGAGCGCCAGAAAGAAGAGGTGAGTATAATAGTAAAGAAAGCGAGATTCTCCTTTCATGATAAGCGTTGAGCAGACCATGATGGGTGGTAGACATTGGATCCTGTTGTAGGTGATGGTGCGTGAGTGAGTCTTTGCGAATTTCAGGAGTGTGTTCGTCCTAGAATTGATATTGATGCCCAGTTTGATGATATCTGGATCGGTGAGATAAGCTGAGATGAGTATTGACTCAGAGGGCAGGAAACAATGATATCGGAAAGATGGTCCACTAGAGCAGGTGAAGAGATTAAAGGCCTGCATGCTTTAGTTGGGTCGTGTTAGCAGATTAGCGATGAGATTTGGCAGTGCGTATGCTCCGGGATTTCAACCAATTGCATGAGTGAGTTGGGGATGAGGATGAGGATGATATTTTGATGCTTGGTTGTAGCCTACTTTTCACTACTCGATTATTTCTTTTTTCAGTCAACCAATTTGCTTATTTGGGAAGACGCGAATTATATGATGTTGCAGGGAATAATTATATGCAAAGATGAGCCACTTACGTATACGTTAGTGATATGTGTAATGCTGAGGGTTCGATGGTGTGTGTGCTTCTGTTATAAGGATGCCAAGAACAAGCGAGAGGAGGAGCGCAAGAAGCAACTGAGATGGCGGGAGGAGAACCGCAACGCTCTGCTGCATCCGGATGCTGGTGGTGATGCTCAGGCGGCAGACAGCAGCAATCAGTCGACTCATTCACAGTCGAACAACTCCATCGGTCAACTGTTGCGTCAGAAGCGATGGCAAAAGGACATCAAGGACACGAAGATGATCCAGTCCGTGGACACACAGGACTCCGCTTTCACGACGGACAACAGGGTTGGAACGGCGACGAGAACGGACGACCTGCTGTCCGGCGATGAAACGCAGACCGGATACACGAAGACCTCGACGCTGCCGCTCGATACGAGGCTCGACGGGTCGCGTCGCTCTTCCCCTCTGCCCAGCAGTGGATGGGCAGCAGCACCTCAGAGGAGCGTCTATGTGTCGATGGAGATCCGATCGGACGACGCCCCCGTCCGGTCCATCGAGTTCGACGAAGAAGAAGACCATCCCAAGTCGTTGTCTTCTCCCATCGACAGTCATCCCAAGTCGTTGTCCTCCCCTGGGGACAGCCGAGCGCATACCACAGGCGCCACTGGGTCATCGGCCAGGTTAACCCCGGTCGATCACTACGAACATCCTTCCTCACTAGGGCGCAGCGCCAGCGCGATGCATGCAACCGATTCGCAGCATCGACTAGAAACGGATCTACGTGACGTCGTGACAAAGCTTCTGCCAGAAGCGGCGCGAGGGGGCAGCCCGAGTGAGTATCCGCGCAGTGCTTCGCCTGGGGCCCGAGAACAGGCGACCTACGTTCCCAGCGATCATTCCTCCGGATCAGAGTCCGGTCTGATCGCTTCGCGGCCACCGTTGGCACGACGTGACGAACACCAGCTAGCCGCCGACCCCCGCCGCATGTCGATCTCCAGCACAGGGCCGCGAAGGGAATCCTTCCAGAGTGTACCACCGACCAGACGTCCTCAGCCAAGGCACGGGATGGACGAGTTCGGGCTACTGACGGAAGATCCTTTCGAGCTGACGGCCCCTGTAGCCTCGTTTGACGAGAGCCTCGTCTTGGAGAGGCGTCCATCTGCGGCCAGAGCCCCCCGCTCCGACTCAAAACCAAGCGACGTCTAGGTCAAAGTTTCCCACAACACGGGACTAACCTCTTGATTAATCGATTTTCAGGATTAAATATTAGATTAATCGGTTTTTATCTTGCACGTTGCTTCTTTCGTCACAACCAACCAGATATATTTATGTTGTATCAACTCTATCCTTGGACTCACGTCGTAATCGTAAACTCGTGATTTCTACAGAACCCAAGCAATATCATTCATGGGCCTATAGCTGTGGAAACCAGTTAGCCACAATGCTCAGACTAAGCAAAATCAATTGCTAGGTAAGGTCAGAATCGGTTCCAGGTCAAGATCTAAGTCAACCACGTGGCTACGGAGATGGTTAAGAACTGGAGTGGCTAAAGAGGCACTGGAAACAGGAATCATGGAATGGAATCAAGCATGGAATGAGTCTTGAGCATCGTCGAGATATAGCAAAGGCCGATGTTTGCATGATCGGATTATTCTAATTCTTATGGGAAGTTATTCCAGAGGTACAGAACTGTCAAGTCTATGGATGTGATTTCAAAATATATGGACGAGGTAAGAGGAAAGGGTTCGGAAGTGTTACAACTGAAGCAGAGCTGGTTGAGCGAAGTTGAGACACAAGTCATGTGGTCGCATTGGTGATTTTAATGTCCACACAAACGAGAACATTTTGGATAACTTAAAGAGCTGGGGTAGTGTCCATATCTTTGTTAAGTACTCATCCACTTGAATACTAAACCACTTGCCACATATGTGCACGGCTCAAGTATGCACTTAATTTGCCTTGGGCAAAATAATTCCACAAACGATATACATTATACATACAACAATGTGTATATTGTTACTGCTGGCATCAGTAAGACACACATACTGCCATACCGGAAATTGAACACTTTGACGGCATGCATCTACTACAAATAAACAGGAAACCAATGCAGAGCTTTTGTAAGAGGTCACTTTAGACTCCTATCTAAAATCCTCAGCACACATGTATAATTGTATACATCTGCAAGTATTAAGTATTAAGACATACAATGATGAAGCATAGGTACATAATAATGTAGCAATTCAATAGCATCTATGTTGGAAATTATAGCACACAGTCATTTCTCTGGTCTGTTTGTATGTAAATAACAATGACCTCACTCATAAATAATTCTTACCAAATATTAATTTGAGTATGGATGTTTATATAGATTAATAATAACAACGCAGTCATTAACATTAATTAAATCATCGTGACTATAAACCAGTCATGAATTTGTTCTCCAAGTCTGTTTTAATGGTTGTTCCTTCTCTATCAGTCGGCCTAGTCTGCAGTCATTAACATTTCTTTTAACATTTTTTAACATTATAATGATTATTATTATATATTCAATGATGCAACAATTGAAACGATAAAATGATACTCAACTCATATCTTGAAAAGTTCTGAAATTATTAAGCATTTAATATTATTGTTCATAAATTGCTAAAACAGACTGTTAAAACAGACATTGCCATGTCAAAACTGTTCATACATGTTACAGCCGTTTAAAAATGTTTTACATGTAAATGCACATTTAAAGAAATGATTGTGTTGTACTTACACTGGATGTCTGAAGCTGGAACTCAATGTTTAAGAATTTATGAGCACAATGAATGTTGTACGTTTTTATTTTAATAAAAAAACACATAGATATTACTATGGCCAGAATCTTTCCGGTGTTGTCTACAATAAGCCAGGCTACAGAATTTGTTTGATAATACTAACAAATTAATAAAAAATAATTTCCTGAGTTTCCTGAGGATTTGGAAATGTTCGTCATACTAAACTGGTCAATATTCACTTATCTCCAAATCTGAATTTATGCCATGATATGCGACTATGTTCAAGTTGAAAATTACATATC
Source organism: Bimastos eiseni (assembly GCA_959347315.1). Taxonomy (NCBI): domain Eukaryota; kingdom Metazoa; phylum Annelida; class Clitellata; order Crassiclitellata; family Lumbricidae; genus Bimastos; species Bimastos eiseni. Next base: position 33,342,292 of record OY365806.1, read on the forward strand.
GTCAAGCAATAGAAAATAAAGCAATAGCAAAGATAGCACATTTTAAAAATTATTGTTCAATCAATACATTGGTTTGAGATTTCTTCCCTACCTGAGCCCTGAGTCAACAAGGTCGGTATATGCATAGCAACGTGCTGCCGACTACGGAATTTCAATTGTCAGATGCATATATATGAATAGAGTCCCTTTGCAGAATCAAAGTACTAGTCCTGCAGTAGAGTTAGCCTTGCAGGGCACAAATCAACAAAGGGGCAAGAAATAATTAATTACCAAATGTTGGAAATTCAAACAGGGAAAAAAGAATCCAATGATGGTGAATTTGTTGATGCCCTTTATAGACAGAATTTCACAGATGGCTTGTCATTAGTGGAGTACAGGCTTGCAAAATGATTCTTACATCCACTGAATACATTAGTAGAAACATCAATTCACAGACAAGCAGATCGAACAATTGCAGGACATAAATAACTTCACAGCACTGGTAAAAAATCCACAGCAAACATCAGAATTCCTCAATGTTAAATTTTAGCTAAACAAAAGAAATTTATGAAAACAGTCATGCACACAACATTTTCACTAACATAAATTGTAACATAAAACTTCAAAATCAAGTTCAGCCACATTATATTAAAAATACAACAACTTATCTTATTCCATTATAATAGTTTGAAAAGAAAACAGACCATCAGTCAAGCCTCATAAAAATGCTCTATACAAAATACCGAAATTACACTAAAGAGATCAGACTTTACACAAAGTTTCACACAACCACTAACAACAGCTTCATAAAAATGCAGCTACATAAATGCTCAGTAATATCAGTCAAATAAGTTTTGAATATTGCCAATTTGCACATAAAATAAAATAAAGATTGTAAATTTTAACACAAATTTGGATTATAATAGGAAGACTGAAAAAATTATGTGCCATACAATTAAGCAAAGAGATTAGAAAATTGCTGTATTTAGCTACAGCTGTTAACAATATTTTCTTAACTATTGTGGATTTTATTTTAAAATAAGCAAACACTTAAAAATGCAAAAACAGATCCCTTCAAAACGATTTTAGGGCTTATTTTCAGATATGCTCCACATTATAACATATAATAAGTCTCTGAACACCATCAGTTATTACAAATTTCTAAAGTTGCATAATCTAATGGAAAATAACTCACTAATGACACTAAAATAAATTCAAAGACTCTAAATATCTATGAAGTACGCAAAACAGCAATGCACAGCAAACACTTTTTTAATACAAAGGCAAACAACTTGACTGTGACAAAAAAAATCAAGTAGAATATAATGGGAGCATTTTCAAATAGCTCAGGACCACACTAGTCTCAAAACATCACATGGTACACAAGGAAGATAAACGATTCCAACTACCCTCAAATCTGTAAAATCTATGCTGCAAACCTTGGACTGAATATTTAGTAAATACTCAATCATTCTAAATCAGGATCACTCTGATTAGAAATGACAATTTCTATTAGGAGAATCATAAAAGAAAATATTTGAACATTCAAAATTTTCTGGAGATATCCTAAAATCTGAATGCCTCAAAAGCTCTGTTATGAGCAATAGAAGAAAGTCTCTAGTTTTCTAAATCACCAGTCCAACTTGTTGGAGTCCAGCTGGACTGGATAGTCACCGCTGAGGCAGGCTGTGCACTGTCCCGTCTTCACCTCTGTCGTTATTTTTGATTGGACAGAACCACGCAGGCCCTCTAGTGACAGGTAGATGACACTATCAGCACCTGTAAATGAAAATGTAAAATTAATCAACAATGATTTTGGCTAAACAAAAAATAACAATGTTAGAACCTTTTTTTGAGTTTGAACAGTCAGAGCAAAGACTACAGAACAGGTGTGCATGAGTGGATGAATGTAGAGAGAATGCTGCAGTGCCATTACCCTTCCATAAACATATGTAAAAGCAAACATATATGTATGTGACTCCTCTCAATTCAGCTCTCACAAAGGTGGAGTTAAGCCACTGATGTTTGGGTTGACAGCCCAGGTTGCTAACCACTAGACCATTCAATGAAGAAACAATCTGTCTTACCAAGATGTTCAGCAAGTTGCTGGAGCGACATTCGATTGGCAATGAGTTCGTCTGAAGTGGGAATGTTGATTCCCATGTAACAGGGAAAGTAGAGAGGAGGAGAAGCTACGCGAATATGCACCTACAAATTACACATAGACCACATCCACTTACTTACTTATGTTTGCATAGCTCCTCGGTTCTGTTTACTCAAATGATGACAAAACGTCAACTACTTTCAACAATTGAATAGCATTCATTTACGTTCAGTTCCTGTCTTGCATTTATATCTAAAGTGCCCTCATCAAACAATCCAATCTGGAGATTAAGCATTCTTATTTCAATATGGAGATCATCTAAAATTGCATTCCTAAATTACAATTCTTTGGACAGAACAGTCGAGTTGTACTGTAACTAAGTTTAGCCTTTTGACGGTTAGAGCACATATATGTTAGGAGACACAGCTAATTTAGTGCTACAGACAGCTATTTCAGGGCCTATAATTATATAATGAATATGATAAACTCCTAATTATTTAAATGATTAATTCAAAGGAGTATAACAAAATCACAAAATTTAAATTAACTAAATCAAAGTTGTAAATACCTCCTTTGCCCCAGAAGACTTGAGCAGTTTGACAATTGGTCCCATCGTGTTTCCACGTACGATTGAATCATCGATCAGAACGATCCTCTTGCCAACCACATTCTCATACAGCACTCCGAACTTCATTGCCACTCCCAGCTGACGCAGCTTAGAGTTCGGCTGGATGAAGGTACGACCCACGTAACGGTTCTTACACAGGACCTCGGCATAAGGCAAACCAGACTGAAACAAAAAACAAAACAACAGCATTGCAATGAGTATGACAGATTCATTACAGGTGCAATAGAAATGTCCCAGTGTCTCTGCACAACAGTTAAATTTCCTCTGATTTTAATGCAAATCTTAGCCATTAACCAAAACTAATCCTAACCTTCAGTGTAAATCAACTAAAGTTAATTTCTTAACTTCATAATTATCATTTGTTCATAAAACTCAAAACAACTCATGAGATTGTGTTATCTCCCATTACCTGAGCTGAATAGCCGAGAGCAGCTGGAGTTGCCGACTCAGGCACAGTGCTCACAATGTCAGCATCCACATGTGCCTCAAGTGCCAATCGCCGACCGCATCTCTCACGAACACTGTAGACCATCTGACCTGCGAAGAGCAAATCAACCCTGCTCAAGATACACTTCTTTCAGCATGCTTATCTGCATCAGTCTGAGGAGATAACAGGAAGACTGATGCGGATAAAATGCTTTTTAACGACACGCTGCATTGGTTGACAAATTATAGTACACGATCATCATTACAGATTTAAGAACCTTTGATGTGCTATCTGCTGATGCCCGATTTGTTTACAAAGGTGCCATTTAAAGGCCACAGAAATCCTAAGATTAGAATAGCTATAACTTATGTGTCCCTAAACAGAACGATGTTTATATAACGTCTTACTAAAGCCTTAAAAATCATCTCTTCTGAAAAGCTTCACATAACTAAAGCTGTGTTAGATAAATGTTCATGTCTTTAACTAAAATTATTTCATCCAGTAAGAATACAAACAGGCCATTATGTCCGTTACACTACTATTACTAAAGTACTTACCTAATTGACTTTAAAACTTTAGCTCATGGAGTAATTGCTTTCTCTGTTCAAGTATAATTGCACATTAGATATATTCCATGAAAGTTCAATATTAAATATTATGATAAACATAACAATGACAATCCAGCAGTATAATTCAGTTTTAACATTGATGTTTATTTGTAAGGCGGCATTTTATATTTTTATTGTATTGCAACAATTTGTCTGTGCTGAATTGCCCCAGAACCAGAGACGTACCTTCTAAAATGCTGTCTGGTCGTGAGAAGTAAACGTATTCAAAGATGCAGAAAGCGGGTGGAGCATCGTTTGGACGTGACTCTATGTGCAACGACCGAACCCCATTTCGACTGATCTCCACAATTTCCCCTGGAAAGTGAAAATGTCGAAAACTTTGCACAGAGCAAGGAAAGCAACCTTCAAAACTTCATAGTGTTTAAATTTATTTCATTAATAAAGAAATTAGTTTTAATAATAAGCAACAGATTTAGATATTGCTGAAATCTCACAGAATGAATGAACATTACACAGACTGGAAAATTATAGGATGGATACTTTGTGGAATGAAAATATCAAGTGCTCAAGGAAGCATTAACCAATTGGCAGGCAGTGTTGAGGCACATTGGAGGTTATTCAGCAGTCTCCATTTTATACCTGGCAAGACTTCTCTGAAATATTTGGCTCCAACCGACTGGAAAGAACAAGACTCTGAGGAAACGACCCATCCTTCGATCTCCTTCCTTCCCTCTTGTACACCTGGATAAACAGCATAGGAACTCCTTTATTCCATCCACTCATCAACTGCATTTGTAATATACAGCAGGAGGATTGCAATTCTTAAAAACAACATAATAGAAGGTAAGACAAAGGTCAAACGATTGCTAGCGGTCGAGCAGGCATATGTGTCTTAGACAAGATTGCATCCTTTATGCAACAATCTCTGACATGCAGATTGATGATATAGAAGACCAGGAAGGCAGTGAAATCAAGGAGGAATTATGAAAAGATGACATATATCTGACACAAAAAAAGAGTTAACCATGAAATGATAGGTGTGCAGTAGTTAGGGCGACGTCTAGTGTGCACTAAAGTGTATTATGCATAATTGCTTATTCCATTATGACATATCAAAAGCATTCAATGTTTGAAACTTGACTTCATTTAGGCCAAGATAACGTAATCAAACATAGAAACAAGTGGAAGATATTTTTAGAATTGGATGTGAAATATTTGATCAACTATTGAAAATAGACATTTAATATATATGTGTACTACAATTAACAATTATAACTACGTCTGTTAACCTATGAAAAGCATTCTATTTTGGAAACTTTACATCATATAGGCCAAGACAATAATAATGAGTAAGCACAGAAATAGATAGAAGATATTTCAACAAAGGATCCTAATTATGTAATTCATCCGAACAAAATGGACTTTGAAATCTATGCTTACCTGGGTATTTAAAAGACTCAAGATATGCAACACTAAAAGATTTACAGATGGCAAAAGTCACAACACTAATAGATAGATTCATATGACTAATAGATTTGCAAAGGAAATTCCAACTTTCACACAAGTTCACAGATGGTATTTAGCACATGCTGTTGAAAGAAAGTGGGATGGAAATATCTGCTAATGGGCAACATATTCTGGCTGAACAGTGGACAATGAACATGTGTGGGATTTTCTTGTTTCATCACAAACTCTGGGCAGGTATAGGAAGAGTAGACAAAATGCCAAAGACTGATGTTAACCTAGTGTCTTTGTGTCAAACACTGATAAAGATTTGATAACTATAATATTGATGACATTTCATACAGTTTCTAAAGTTTTCCTTTCTTTTACGATTATGTTTAAAGTACTAAAACATCGTAATGCCTTCATTTATTTAAGTATCTACAAAATAACCGAGATATCACAAGTTCAAATTGCCTACTTTATAGTTGGCATACGGTAAAATTGCTCGTCGTCAGGCCCAAGTGATAAATATTCAACTTTTTCTTTAAAGGTTGATAGGAGGTAAAACTGATGCTAAATGAGACAAGTGGTAAATGCAATCTGAGAAAATTATACAAAGGTATGACAGATTTACCATCACTGCTTGGCAATGGTCGAACTGGCAGCAGTTGTCCAATGCAGAGCGGTCGATTGCCAAACGGATCTCGAACAGCATAGACAACATCATCGTGCATCACAATAAGTGAATAGGAAACCAACGTATGCGACATCAGCTGCCGTATTCTAATAGCAACACATCCATAACATAACTACTCAGCATTTTATATAGTGCCCTATAAATGGACAGCAGCATAAAATGATGAACAGATTTAAATTCAAAAGAGAATAAAGCTATGGAAAAAAGGTTGGTCAAAAAATGTATTGTAAGCATGAAAACAAAAGTACTACAAGATTATAACAGTATTTATTTTTCATCATGAATATAAAGAAGGCTATTATTATTAGTTTTACCGTGCCAACCAATCTGGTCCATTCGGTTCACCCTCTGGTGGTGAGTGAGCTAACAACTGAGTAATGAGTTCACTATCAGATGCAGTGGACAGACCAGTACCATGGCGAAGCAACTGCAACAACAAAACCAAGGCAAATAAAAAGTTTTTCAATTAATTAAACAATAACGATGTTAGCTGTATACACGAGGACTTTTGATAAATCACATTATGCTTAATTATGTAAATTTGAACGGGCATTTCCACGCATCAATTAAAAAAAGTTCTCTAATATTTTAATTATTTTCACTTAAAATTCAACAGCAGTCACTTCTGTCAATTTTCAGATACATAAAGTTCATGTCATTTAATAGATAAGACATTTTGCTTTGCACAATCTCAGAATTTTAATTTCTTGTTTGCCCACAAGGCGAATCATGAATGTGCATCAATTGGAGTGGGAAGCTGTGACATCGACAGCCCACAGGGTTGAGCCCTAGCAGACAATTTTCACTGTAACATACATTATCATACTGTATGTAGTTGTTAATTTTATTAACAACTACATACAGTATAATAATGTATGTCATGGTGAACTTATTTATCCTTTAGTGCTGTCGCTTTGGAGTTCCTGGAAATTTGGTTGTGAACACCCACACTAGTGCAGCGATAACGTTCTTTCTATTCCGTAATCGTGAGTCATGGAAGGCACAAAAATCGTTTCCAGTTGCTGGACTGTCCGAAATCATTCATCAGACAGAATGCGCAGAACGCCACGACTGAGACAAGGCAACCACATGCAACAGGTTGCTGGTGGCAAGGAAATTTGGCTTGATACCTGTTCCAAGTCTGAATGTTGGCGCTTCAGCTTGAAGATGATGGATCAAGCCAAATAGTGAAGAGCATCAACAGTCAAATGATCACATAATGAATTCGTTGTGAGAAGTAGAAGGCAGAAACGATGTTTTACTTCCACTGGTGTTTGATGTTCGTAGTGATGTCCAATGTCTTGAAGTCACGAGAAATTTTTTCCCTAAGCAGTTTTGATTCAGCCAAGTTGTCAGGATGTAATGCGCTTTGTATGATGTCTGCAGGTTTCCAATAAGCCCTTCACTGCCATGATGGAAATCATAAATCCCTGCTGAAATGGAAGCAAACTGTTCTTACCTGAACCCTCATACCAACAACTGCTATTGGCATAGAATCTAAGACCTGATTTTCTTTGTTCAAGTGTGTACCTTATGCAGATCTTGTTTGAAAAGGTCCCTTTTTTATTTGAGTGTTCAAAATATCGAATGTATCGTTCACTAGTTGAAAGAAATACGACATCTCCATTGGATCTGGGAACAGGTAGTGAATCGCAGCAGCAGCAGCCATCCTTGAAAACAACTGCCCTGCGATACGAACCTTCTGATGCTCCATGCCAACAGCATTCAAGTGTGATAGTGTAAGTTTGTGTACAATCTTCGATGATCCCGATGTCACCTGCAGCTGTCCAGCTCGGCGGACAATGACCGCGATCCAAAACATGATTATGTAGAAGTTTTAGCAGGTGTGGAAAATCTGCAAAGCCCCAAGCTTTCCTCGAGCGGTCAGCAGGATTGGTGAAAAATGGCGCTGATTCCGTAGCTCCAACATGCGATAGGAACCCTTTGTTACCACCAGTCAAGTCTTAGATGCAAGCAGCAACTTCATAGCCAATCAACACCACTTTTGCTATTAGTTCCAACAATAATGGGGCAGACTGCTTTACAACTAAGTCAAAATAACTAGATTGCTTCTATTTGGTCATCAGACCACAAAGCATCAAGACAAGGACCTTGGAGTGAGGTCCTAGCACTTGGTCTTCACAAGCATCGTAGCACATGCGTTGATCCAGTCACTTTGTCAAAATGCATCAGTTAGAATAATTTAACCCCTTTAGCATCCTGCAAAATTTCTAAAACCTACCATTATGTGGCAAGCAAATTTTATGTCTGCATATCTATGTATGTATGTACATATATGTATGCATGCATGTATGTATGTATAACTGTATATATGTATATATACATATGTATATATGTAAGAACATATATATATATATATATATGTATGCACATATGTATGGATATATGTGTGTGCATATATGTATGTATATATAAATCCATGTATATATGCACATATATATATATATGCATATATAGGTATATATATATGTATAGATATATATATGTATATATACATACATATATGTATACATGTATATATGCACATATGTATATATATGTATACTTGTGCATACATATATATAAGTATATATATATGTAGTTTATGTATATATATATATATATGCACATAATTTATGTAGGCCTATTTATATATATATACATATATAAATATTAGGGCATAACCGAGTAGACAATTTTCACTGGGTACTGAATCCGAGTATTTGGATGAACTATTTGCCGAATCCGGGTACAAACCGAATAGTAGCGGCAAATTTGGTCAGCGGGTAGTGGAGGCGCTGGCCTTGAAAATTTGCAATACGCATGTTCCACCCATGATGTTCATTTAAACATATTGAAAGATGTACAAAAAAAATTGATCTTCTATTTTTCTTTCAGTTTGCAATTGCGTATTTTGCTTTCATGCAGCGCTGCCACTACCAGCGAGTACCATCCGTAGGAAAGCGTAGTTAACCTGCCATGTGCACAGCTACGGAGAACTATCTATAGTCGAGGCAGAGTCTATGGCAATATCCTTCATATAGCGTATTATCGCACTTTAGGCTATAACAATATATTTATTATATAATAACTTTATCTGTCAAAAAACTGTAAAACCTTGTTATAAAATTTGAAATACGAAGGTATCAACGTCTTTACTCTCTACTGTTTACTGGAAAGTGGGCGGAGCCATTTCACGCGGGAAAATTACTGATTTGGTTGCCTCCTGCGGAATGCAACCAAAGAGATAAAAATGTATAAATTAACATCATTATTCTAAAGAAACTTCAATTGAACGTTAAGTGCTTGTTTAATTAATCAATAACTTAGAAGTAAGTCCGTTAGTCCTAAATTCATTTTATGAAAAAATATTATTTCATCCAAAAAATTATTTTTTCTAAAAAAGTTATTTTTAGCCATTTGTGGGTGTAATATTTGCCGAGGCAAATACTTCCGAATAGTCCAATATTCAGCCGAGGCGAATGTCCGAGGCGATTTCCGGTTATGCCCTAATAAATATATATGCATGTATATATATATATATATATATATATATATACACACATGTATGTATATGTATATATATATGCATGCATATATTTGTATATATATGTATGCAGATGTATGTATTTGTATATATATATATGTAGGTATGTATGTATGGGTATGTATGTATGTATGGGTATGTATGTATGTATATGTATGTTTAATTATGTATACGTAAGTATGTATGCATGTATGTAGGTATGTGTGTACATACGTATGTATGTAGATGTATTAATTCAGTTAATTAATTTATGTATGTCTGTATGTATAATCAATTCGACGATTATAATCGGGTTTGCCGTTTAATGGCTAGTTGTTAAGGACGAATATAATCGGGTTTGCCGCTAAAGGGGTTAAATCTGTATTAATGGATAAAGTTCATGGCAATTTTGTGGTGGTTCCTAAAATGTGCTATACAGTCCAGATACATGTATCATATGAGTCCACACTTTAAAAATAGTTCCACACCAATTCAGCAAAAGAAATTCACGACTCATAATAGCACTCTCACCCAAGCCAAAATATCCAACATCAACATAAAAAAGTATTTATTCATCATCTGACAGAAAGCGGTCTATCTTACATGGGTTTTGAGGCGGTTAGCGTTGACTAGTTCTCCGTTGTGGGCAACTGCAATTCGACCATGAAGAGTCTCAACAACAAATGGTTGACAATTCAACAGACTAGAACAACCAGCCGTCGAATATCGCGTGTGACCTACAGTCAGTTAATCAATAAAGACAATAATTCTTATCTTATCAATTAATGACATTACAAATATTATCAAGTAATTTAATCCAATAAATTAAACATTTTAACTACTAAATCAATCAGTTAATGTAAGCAAATAATAATCAATCAGAAACTCTAAATTGCCACATACTCTCATTAACTCATGCTAGTCAATCGTTATCAATAAATCAGCCTATCAACCAATGAATCAACCAACAATCGTAACAATATATAAAATTGAGAGTAAAGTGCAGCACGGGACAATATTGATGCACCACAGAGCAAGAAAACACTGAACAAACCATCATTCACTGACCGATGCCAAGGTTGCCCTTGAGATGAAGCAACTGGTTGTCCTTGAAGACCTGACTGACGAGACCCATTCCTTTCTGGATGTTAAATTCATTTTCTCCCATTCCCGTCACGATTCCTGCACTTTCCTGGCCCCTTCACATGAAAAAAAACAGTTCTAACAGATTTCACTACTTTTTTTATTCTGAAATTTGATATCCCTTCTTCCAACATTTTTTGCTCAGAAGTACACACACATGCCTCTACCGCGCAATTGCAGTTGTACGGCAGAGCAATTGTGCGCCAAGGACTTGCTCAAGGTCCCTACACAGTGACTCCCCGGATGAGGGTCAAACCCGCTCACTCAGCACACACTGAGTGTTACGGGCCAACCGCTCTAACCGATCAGCCACCATGCCACACCATGTTGGTATCTCATGGAGCCCTGACCGTCCCTCATATTCGTACTGCTACAGCTCAGTCGAAAAGCTTTGCCTATGTTGGGCCAACCAGCTGGAATTCGAGTTGTTTGAGTCTGTCGAACCGCGATTTTTCTCAAAAGCTTTGGGGTCATTCCAGCTCAACTCAACAAATTTTGAAGAAGGTTCCCACCCAGCCATCTCCGAATCGACTGAAATTTTTACCACACGTTGCTAGATATATTGGATGGAGAAATCTAAAATCCTTGTGCATAATTTAAAATACTTTCCAAGAAATTATGTTTTCCGTGACCCCACCCTCCGAAGACGTTTCGCAAAACTTTGAGATGTCCATCTCTAGAGTGGCTGATCAAATCAGATTAAATTATTATTGTCTGTACAGTTTCTTGCATAGACTACAAAAATATAATTATTATTATTGTGTGTCCTATAATTTCAGCTGAGTAAAATGTCAAAAGAACTTGGCCTTCATATTCACTTTATATCTACATGTTTCAATAATCAGTGATCAATATCTCCCTAAATACCAGGTATTGAAAAACTTGCAAAGAAAAGCAAACAACGTTTTGGAAGAATTAATTCATCAATTAACGAACAGCGATTCTCCATGACTATACTTACCGATGCTGAAGACCCATGAGTCCTGTGGCAATGATAGCAGCGACATCCAGCTGTGATGAAGGCCACGGACCAGAAGCAATGCAACCAAAGACTCCACACGCCTCCTCCATTTCCATTTCACCCTCAACTTCTGACATCACGCAAGTCTACACAACAGACCATCATCATGGATAAAGTATCACAATCAATCAATAACAATAAAGTAAGATAAGGCTAGGCAAGATGTGGAAGGTGAGGTAGGATGAGAAAAGCCATATATTATTTATTTATAAATGACTAGTCACTACGGATGAACTGAAACTCGGATCAGAAACTCTGCTCAGCTGAGTTTTATAATATTCAGCAAAGCTTGCACTCGGTATAAACAATGGGTCTGAGTTTTAATCTTTCAGATTTTCTGTTCTGAAACGAAAATCGGATTTTTTTTATTTATAAAACGACAATCGACCAAAGTAAAAACACAAATACTATTATTTTTATCTACAAAATGGCAATCAACCTAACTAAGAGCACAAATACTGTCAATATTAGAGCATACCAGTTACTACTTCCAATTGAAAACTAAGGCAAAGCTAAAAAATTCATAAAAGTCGAGCCATACTGCCATACTAAAAATCAAGAGAATGAGACCTTTTAAATATTAGAATATTATATATTAGAAATAAGGCATAACCGAGTAGACAATTTCCACTGAGTACCGAATCCGAGTATTTGGAAGAACTATTTGCCGGATCCGGATACGAAACGCATAGTAGCGGCAAATCTGGTCAGCGAGTAGCGCTGGCGCTGGGCTTGAAAATTTGGTACGCAATAGAGGAAATATATGCATGTTCCACACACGATGTTCATTTAAACATATTGAAAAATGTACAAAAAATTTATCTTTCTTTTGGTTCGTAATTGCGTATTTTGCTTTCATGCAGCGTTGCCATTACCAGCGAGTACCATCTGTAGGCAAAGCCTAGTTAACCTGCCATGTGCACAGCTACGGAGAACTTTATAGTCAACGCAGAGTCTATAGCAATATCTTTCATATAGCGTATTGTTGCACTCTAGGCTACAACAATATATTTATTATTTAATAACTTTATTTGTGAAAAAACTGTGAAACCTCGTCATAAAATTTGAAATATGAAGGTATCAACGGTGGCTTTACTCTCTACTGTTTACCGGAAAGTGGGTGGAGCCAATTCATGCAGGAAAATAACCGATTTGGTTGCCACCTTGGGAATGCAACCAAAAGAAATTAAAATGTATAAATTAACATTATTATTCTAAAGAAAAGTTTTTGTTTAATTAATCAATAACTTAGAAGCACTGCAGTATCATTCTGAATTCTATGAACTCGGTGAGTGAACAAAATCACAAGTTCGTTATTTGCACAATGTGAATGCATAATAATCAGGGGTGTAACAGCTGCCCCCTCCCTCAGTTTCAAAACTGGGGGAACACAGCCAGCCTCCCCAGTTTTAGTGCTATGTGCCCCCCAAATCGGTTCTTTTTATGTTTCTCCAATGGCTTTTTAAGATGACTTTTGTTCAGATAATTTGCACCCCCAATTTTTCAAATTCCTGGGGGGCAAAATAAAAGAAATGCCCCCCCCCCCACTTTTAAAAACCTTGTTACACCTCTGATGATAATAATAATGCATTATGTGAATAGCTCGGAACTTTTTAGAACTGTTTCAACCGCACTCAGGTTTCTATAAATAGTAAAACAAAAATATCATAAAAGTTGTGCAAACTGAAATAGTAAAAATCAAGAGAACAAGACATTTTAACATATTCGAAACTAGTACTCGGCAAAATTGAACTCGCAATACTTGGTAAAACATTAAAACTCTGTTCATCCCTAGCTTCCTCCTGTCACTTAGGAGATCCATAAATCTATTTCAACGGCAATTCCTCAAGCAGACCTGAGCGTCCGGAAAACAAAAATCGCATGCAGCCCATACACATACTTTAAGGGACTATGTGTCATGTAAACTAGGGGGTTTTAATAAGGGGCACATGTTCTGCACTCTTAAATTTTTGATTTAAAAATAATGCAAATACGCATATAACAATTAAATTGCTTTAAAATCTCCACAATTTTGATTGTGAAAAGCTTGCCGAAATACCCACGGCCACAGACCTCAGATACCATTATTGACATCTGATCTATGGTCCAGAAAGCAAACCTCTGGTGATTACAACCACCCGCAGTTTCTCGGCACAATGGATAAAACCAAAACACTTACAAAATTTCTGCAACTGCGACTCACCAGATTCTACAGTCGTTCTGGCAAGTCTTTGCCTGCCACCGACCAACGAAGTTTCAGCCTTTATTTGACAATTGACGAAGTTTGAAGCATACTTGTGAACAATCGAACTTGGTGGCGACGACACGTGACAATCGTGTTCCGCGTTCTTTCACGTGCTAAATTTCTATTTAAAGAGTCACTGTTTCATGATCGAGTTCATGAGGTCGTTGGTTGGAAACCGCTGCATTAAAGTACATACTTGCCTTCCTTTTACTTATTGATTTGGAGCTTGGTCGAGGTCAAATTGTCGCTATAGAAATGCGAGTAAGCTTAGGAAAAAAATAATCTGAGCAGATGTAAACAAATGATTTTTCCTAGTTTTATTTCAGCGATCTTATATAGCGCCCCTTCATTGTCTACTCAGAGGCACATCCAAATCAACTCCGGTCACAGAAGTCTTAAGGGAGTCTAAAACGAGGCAGATTAGACTGGGCCTAGGCCTATTGACGAAGCGTGGTAGGAGCCTATTCCAGGTCGCAGGAACAGTCACAGAGAAGGAGCGACGTTGCCTGATATCTGTGAACGGGGTACAATAAGTTTAGCTTGTGCAGCTGAACGGAGAGTAGCTAACGGCGCTGTACGTGCGAGGTGGAGCAGCATTGATTCCGCAAGTATAGAGTGGCTGAACCCTCATTACTAAGCCTGACCAGGACAGAAAGTCTCTGGGTAAGCAAGTCAGTGGAGTACATCCAATTTGTACTCGGAGACTCGACCGAGCCTGAGAACGTGGCCTACAAACCTTACGAGGTGGACAGCAGTGTCACAAGTCCATTAAGCAAGGCAGTACGGCAAGCCTTGATTCAACAAATCGCAAAGATTGTAATATAATGTAAATCTTCAAAATTTCTCAGCATCCACAGAAGCCAAGTCAGAGAGACCAGCTTTAATAGACACAGTGATATACAATAGCCAAGTCTCTTGTTCCTTTCCGGTGCCAGGTCGAAATCCGCAACAAGCGGTGATGCTGCGCTAGGAATCCAGAAGCGGCAGCAGATTATCTTCAGCTATCGAAGCCTATAGTAAGCAGCAAGCTGCGAAAACTAATAAGCTACATTTGACAATGCATGTATAGTCTTGTCAACTTTGTAGACAGGTCTTGAAGTGGGGAAAAGATGTATGGGTATGGATACAAAAATTTGACTTTGCCCAATAGCGTTACAAACAGGAAAGAAGGGCAAAAATATAAAGTTTAGAAATAATTAGCTTCATGGTCGGTGTCGGCTATTTCCACAACCGGCTATGCCCAGTATCGTCAAAAGTTTTAGAATTACACTGATCAAGTGGTACAGCCCTAACACAGGGGCCACCACCACAAAGACAAGACATTTGTAGACTAGCGTTTCATAATTAATTAGATCATATTTAAGTACTGCAGCGCAACAGACAATTCACCACAAATGGGTAAAAGTACTAAACAGCTAAACATCACAAATAAGTTTGTATCAGGTGAAAAGTCAAATTAGAGAAACTTTGTGTCTTTTTTCAGCTTTATTGCAAATTTGGCCAACACATCCTTGGATAGTGGCATATAGGCTTCTAGCCCTCTACCTAAGTTAATATGGCCCTGCTGCTTGTTCATTTTGTCATCCCTACTAGCTATTTAAGACCTTCATGCCGATTTTCTCCCATTGCGTACTTCCAGTTGCACTAAATTGTCAATGTAACACCACCAAGATACTAACTTGTCACAATGTCTTAGACCCAGGTACCAACTATTTGCTGTCTCATATTAATGGCCATAGTTCCAGACTTAACAGAAATAGAAGTTAAGAGAAGTATAAAGCCAGGAGGGCACACAAAAGGGAGTAACCCCTGTCGTGAGATATAACCATTTTCCAGATGCTGCCAACTCAACAACTGTTGATGATCAGTCAAATCCAAAGACAGACCTATCCGTTTTCATCTGTTAAGGATACAGCAGATCCTAACTTTCCTAGACAGGAATTAGTCAATAGGTCAAAACAGTAAAAAAAGCCATTTTATGTCAGAATTAGAACAGACAGCAATGTGTGGTATACGTAACACCATGCACAGAAATGGTCAGTGACATATGATGGATTGTATCTTGCCACCCTATCTAACTATAGCAACTCTTAACAAATTCCTGGATATATAATTAATGTTAGATAAACTAATGATTATATAGGACTGTTAAAACAATACTGTAGCTAAAATCGTAATTTGTTGAAGCTCAATCAAGAACTCATACTATGATGTATAAACAAGTATTCTTCATTTATTTTAACCAAAACGATATCCATTACATAAAAGATAGTATGGATAATAGTACTTTTGTGTTGATTTATAAAAGTTTCTAAAATATAGCTGCTGTCCTAAAACCTTAACCACCAGCACTTTCGACAGGGACAGCTGTCCTCCATGCTCTGACGGTGACCGTCAGCTTGTCTTTGGATGTCTTGTTTTCGTCCACTTTGAGGACACGTACCCTTTTAACTCGTGGTTTACCATCCACAACAGACATGACAAGGTCCACAAAGTCACCAGTTTTCATCTAAGCATGTTTTCAGAACAAAAGGAGTTAAATAAATGTTAAGTTACAAACTTAAGCAATTTAATATGAATGGTCAGTTACTTAACATGTGGCCAGTAACATGATCAATATTGCCTAAGTGTCAAATACAATATAATCCAATAACTTCTGTAGCCCAGCACTTCAATAGGGGTTCTAAAAATGTCCTGTTAGTATAACCTCAGTCTACTGCATATCCCTCCTCAACCATAGATGACAACCACCTTATGCATACTTGTTGTACCTTCTGACATATTAAATCACAGAATGAGGTACTTCATATAAATGTGTTGATAGGAACATACATCGAGAAGAGATCGTGGATTTTGGAGAAATAGATGAGGAGAGGATAATGATTGGAAGAATGGACATAAAAAGCACATGGAACAATATAGTAGCATTATATCACCTGTTTACTTTTCTTGAGAACCCTTTCTCCATTTAATTTTAGTTTGCTTTCCAGGAAGTAGTCATCAACTTTGCTGCATAAAAAAACAAAACAAATAAATTGAACTATACTAATAAAATATATCTGGAATGATCAAAATACGTATGAAGTGGTAAGTGGATAAATGCAGAGTGGATGAATGGAAAGATGGATGGTACCAGAATTGAATTAAAGAATGAATACAAATCCAGGTAAGGAGGTTGGAAAAAAGCACATACAATTTTATTATACATACATTTATGGAAGAGAGGGAAGGATAGAAGACAGACTAATGGATGAATTGAGATTACAATTTATATGGTGCAATAAATCAAGCACCAATTCAATGCATTATTAATAGTGATTTACTTGAAGAGTGCTCTGCATTATCAATTATCTGCACAGTGAACAGATTAGCAGGTGCAAGCGTTGATAGACTCCATGTGAAGCAAAAAGATGCTATAGGGGTCATTGCTTGACGGTGGGTGGGGTGTTGTAAAATGTTACGAAATGTTACATTTAAGCTTAACATTATGTAATGCCTATTGACTTTAAACTAATTAGAAATTAACTAAAAATATTAAATCTAAACTATAAACCAAAGATCGACTTTTTCTTTTGGCCACAAAGACTCATGAACGGAACGCTCTAGCGATGTGAAATTTCTTGCTCCAATTTCTCAGCTAACATGAATATTTTCAGGAAGGTGGGCTAATTTAATGTCATATGAAAGCGGGACGAAATTCAATATGCAAATCAAGTCCATTTTTAAGTGTCAATATTATGATTGCCAATGGCTTCAAGTCAAACTAAAATTAAGTTACATCAACTCAAAGCAAATGACATCACAAATCGTCTACATTTAACTTTCAATAGGGCCTATTTGGACATTTTTGGGATTCGATATTAAAACAACTGCCATTTAGAATCTCATCATCTGAAGGCATGTTAATTAAATAGGCCGTGAAACAGCTAATTTGAATATTCAAATAGGTGTGTTAGGAGAATTCGAAAACGAACTAAACTGATGTGCGTCGTTCAGTTTAAATATTTGGGTGACGCCGACGTTAGTTGAGCAAGACACAATCGGAGACACCCAATGAGTTCAAAATTCTGTCCCAAGCAAAGCATAAAAATTTACAATAAAATGGTGTCTGGCATAGTAGCCTATAAACAGTGATGCAATCGAAGTTCAAGTATAATGTCAAATATTATCTTCCATTGGTGATTAAAACCATAGGATAAATTTGGGTACCTGGGATTATATCAGGCTCCGGTAAAACTACACTCAGAGTAGCTAACAATAAATACGTAACGCTGAGGGTGGTTGGGTCTATGGTAGCGTTACGATGAGTTACAGAATGGGTAGTCAATACTGACCATATGCAGCATTACGTAATTATGCAATGACCCCTTATGTGTCTCGATGTGTTTTAAGGAATTCTGAGGGGGGTGGGTGGTTGGGTCTATGGTAACGTTACGATGCATTACAGGGTGGGTGGGTCAATACCCGCCATTTTCAGCGTTACGTAATTATGCATTGACCCCATATAGATTCACACGACTTTACCTTCGTGCTGTGTTGAGTCCAGCGCTGACAACTGCGTCTAGTCGAAGAGACTTCAGATGAACTTTGAGCTCTCTGTAATTGTTGGGAAAACCTGTGTCTTCTGGAAATGTCAGATGTGACAGATCTCCATCATCATCCTCCTCTTCATTGTTATCATCCTCATCTTCTGAGTCTGTTTCCTGATAAACAGAATACGCAATCGAATAGTAACTGCGAAGTTCCCAGCAAGCATCTCAAAAGATTTTAAATTAAACATAATGAAAATTGCATTGACACACAATGAAATTCTGGGTCAGATTCGTGAATAGCGGATAAACTTATCAACTACACCCTGCAACGTTACAGAAAGTAAATAAAACAATACACAATTAGGGTTGCCAATCATCCCGGAATGGCCGGGACAGTCCCGGAATTGACCCCAGCCGTCCCGTGTAATGCTTTATGTCACAGAATCCAGGAATAGGTAGGCTAAGTTACTGTATACAAAAGATTATGCGATTATTCAAATTCGAGCAACATTCGCAATACTGTAATGCAATATCTTAATTCTCAATGTTCATGATCATCGCCGTTTCCGAGACAAGGAGCGTACTTATTGGAAACGAAGATCATCGTCAGCGTTTATGGGTCATATTTGATGCCCTTTTTAGCCGGGCTGACAGACAAACTGATGCTCAGACTTTCACAGCTGATGACATTTTAGCCTCCTTCGCCACTAAGATTTCCGGCATTCAACAGAACAACCCTGACTCTACCCCACCGGTTTTCCACCTTACTGACTACAGACTGTGTACTATGATTCCCATTACCAGTGCTGAGCTATGCCGCTTCATTCTCACCTCTCCACCAAAATTCTGCAGCATGTGAATCTGACTCTCACCGACGTTTTTGCTCCAGGAGTGTGTCGACTGTCGACATTCTAGGCTCACTTCAGTTTCTCGCCCTTCTCTGCAACCGATAAATCCAGGACGGAGTTTTATCGCCACCGCAGAAACACTCAATTCCGGTTCTAATCCTCAAGCATAGTGGACTAGATTCATTTAATCCAGTCTATTTCAACTGATTGTTACATGCATTTCGAAAATTATTGAAACAATTGTTCCCTACAAGTTGACTGTTTATTTAGAGTTAAACAAGTTGCTTCCGGAATACCAATCACGCTTTTGGAAAGGTCACTCCACTGAAACGCTATTACTGCATCTCCTTTCTGACATTTATAGGGCTCTAGATAATTCACAGCTCACTCTACTGACCTTTGATGTCATTACCGCTTTTCACACATGTCGATCATGATGTTTTGCTTAAACTAAGCAGAAAAAGATTTGGTTTAGTTTGCTTAAATTAGGCGGAAAAAGATTTCATTTGGCCTGTCTGGTAACATTCTCAGCTGGTTGACATCATTCGTTAGCGAGCTCTTCACTTGTGTTGTCCATGGATCCTCCAGGTCGACGTGGGTCCCTGCCCCTTATGGCCTTCCTAATGGCTCAGTGCTGTGTCCAGTTCTACACGTCATCCACTCTTTTTAAATTGCTTCTGTCCTTAATGCCATCGCTCTGCTGGGTCACCTTTAAGCTAATGACGTTCAAGTCTACTTACACTGCATGGCTTCTAACGCATATGCTGCTCTTTGGGCAATGATCCCTTCGATGCTTAGATGTTGACAAACCGCCTGCTGAGTCGCATCAAAAACTTTCATAACATAAGCCTAGCGGAATGCGGTTTGTTTATGTTAGAGCCGATACTAATTATTTCATTTGCCGATACATATTATTATAGCCGATACTGATAACCAATTGTTTCCTTGTGTTTTCCAAAGATGTACTGTGACTCACTCTGCACAACAGCTATAAGCAGAAGATGTTGGTATAACAGTGTCTAGTATCAGTCAGGTAAACCTTATGCTCAGGTGAACCAGTTATAATGGTATGGGCACATGCGGAAAAGGGTCTCTGTCGCACCATGCAAAGTAGAATGAGCACTGTAAGCTATCATCATCACTATTTCCCCAAACATTGAACTTTTATGAGGGGAACGTCACTGGTAGCAAATTCATACATACTATCACTTTCTTCTTCCAGCAAACACGCCATTCCCTCCTCCAGACAAGCCGCCCTTACAAAATGCCACTTTGGCCCGAAATAGGGCGTCAGTGGTGGTGGCCGATGGGCAGCCAGCAGAGATGAAATAGCTGCCCAGAGTAATTAAGCAGGTACTGTGACCCACTCTGCACAACAGCTATAGCCTTCGAACATTATTCTACGGTTCAAATACGAGTTCAATGCTACTGGGTGGTCTGAAGTAACCATACAATCTCTGCCTTCGGGCTGGCTGCACGCTATGGGACCAGATTACGCAACTCGGGCTACGCGCTAAACGGGTTACTGACTGAAATTAATATTATACAATAAAAAAAACTGTAATTTTTAATATTGGTGCCGATTATCATTGCCGATAAACGATACTGCTGATAATCGATACAGCTCTAGTTTATGTTTGATACCCTACAGTAGGCTACCTTTAGTTTTTGAATGATGTGAACAATGAACTGCATAAATCATTCATCATAATGGGAACTGGGAAATGTCCCGGAATGGGTTTGTTCAGAGTTGGAAATCTGAACGATTTGCCATTTGTGACAGAGGAAACTGGGAAATGTCCCGCAATGGGCTTGATCAGAGTTGGCAACCATATATACAATATTGTATTCAAGGCAAAAAGATCAATCTGCAAACCTCGCCTTTTTCCTTAGAAGTTCCGCCTGACTTAACACTTCGATGCCTGAATCTCTTGTGTTCGACCTTATTAAACGTACTTCGATTCAAAAAGGTACCAGCAGGCAGAGTTGAAAATGATCTTGCCTCATTTCTAAAACTAAGCTTGCACAGAAGACACGATGTCACGCCTCCGTCCAAAAACGATTCCCTAGTTTCATTTAAAGTTTGTCTGTTTGTCAGATGGCCCGTTGAAAACAAAGATAAAGTATGAACGCTCCGCGAAAGAACTTTACTTGGCTTAGAGAAGCCATGTTTTACAGAAATCCATGAGCGAGAATTTGACACCGTAAGAGGATGACGACACAAAGTTCTAATTCCTTCATTCATAAGAGGAATACGGGAAAAATTCCTATACGAAGCGAAAGACTCGATAATTAACTGGTGCATTACGACGACTGGTACCTTAAAACATAACTTTAAAGATCAACTTGCTATCCCTTTTAACGTTCAAGTCAACGACCTCTTATTTATAGAAGAAATATATATCGATCGTAAGTAAGTGAAGCAGGAATCAATTATTATTAAAATGCAAGAGCCAATAACAGAGTCACTGCATTTAGCAACGTGAACTAAATCACAAAGGGAGAAAACGGAGAGGGTGAATTGGATCTGATCAAGGACTAAGCGAAGAGATAGATCTGAATAGAATATCCATTGAGCAGGATGATGACTGAGTGATGAGATATTATCTGTATTCTCTACAGAGTTGTATGGTCTCGAGACAGTGTTTCGGTCAGAGTCGGTGTCGAGGCAGTTTTTTAGTGTCTCGGTCTAGGAAGCCTGCTGTCTCGAGATAGTGTATCGAATTTTTAGAAACTGTCTTGAAGTGAAAGTCTTGTTCTGTCTCAAACAATTAAGCGATCTTGATAAGTTTCGCGTTGCATGCCTTAAAATTTTGCGCTAGAAACTGAAACCTGAATCAACGATAAACGGTAATTCTGGTTAACGGGCTAGTCACATGATACTGAAATCATTTCAATTGTCTTAAAGTGGGAAAAATGTCTGAGAGAGAACCTGAAATTGTGAAGTTTGCGTTTACGCAATTTGAAGTTAGGCCTATTTACAAACAATAGCTATTGGCTATTAGTTTGTAATTAATGTAAACCACCATAACCGAAGCGATCGGCACAACTTCGAGTTTCTCAGGACGAGTAAGGATATGCGCAAATTTATAATTTCGTTTGGTATTTGGTATCGAATTTGCTTCTTTAAAATCGTCTAGAAGATTTCACACATGCTTTCTTAATACTATTCAGAAGATAGGCCGAAGAAGAAATATCGAAAAAGATAAAACTCGGCAATATAAAAACTGTTCTTGGGAATTGATACCATATACATTATAATTAAGTTTCAAATTGAAATTACAAATGAACCTTATTCCCGAAAACTGATACATTAGTATTTTACAGTCTTTTATATAGGATCGCTTGGTTTTTACTGTCTCGAACTGTCTTGAGCCTAGTGTCTCGGTACCTCACTGTCTCTGTCTCGTCTTGAAGTTTAAGGTCTTGCATACGACACTGATTCTCTACATTTCTATTCCACGAAGGAGCATTTTGCAGCTGTTTTGCTTCGCCGTGATAGAATGGGAAGTATAACGTTTGGGTTGTTTCGAGTTATTGTTAATAAAAAAGTTGAATAAATGGACATTGATCATTCAGCGCGGCATTTACCACTATAGGCCAACAGCGCCCCAGCCTAGGAGCGGCACATTTCAAGGCCAAGGTGTGGCAAAAGTTGAATAAAAATTTGTAAATGTAGGCTAAATTGTAAATTATAGCATGCTAGTGGAATAAGGAAGAAATGTTTAATCATTGTGCTAATGGGGTCAGATATTTGTGACGAAATGCGACATCACATCAAGCATAAGAATGCCTAACTTTATTAAAAACTTACACTCAATTAAGCATATTCCACCTTAATTAGCAGTATAATTCTTACCACAGTTTAACAACACTAAAGGACTAAATGTATTCTTCAATTTTGGATTGTCTACTTTTACGCTCGCTGTCAATTTTGGGGTTTTAGAAGTGAGGCAGTCATTCTGTAATACAAAAGCAGGATAATCCCGCCGAAAGTTAACGCACAGGCCAGTGACTCAGTGAGGCCACAGAGCTAAAACGAAGATAATGGAGCGTGTGTGGATTGGATATTATTTATTCCACGAAGGAACACTGCTTTACCGTGGGAGAATGGAGAGGCACAAAATTTGGATTGATTCGAGTTATTGTTATTAAACATTTCTTTGGGACTTTTGGCTGTCTACTAGAGTCCTGGACTACTTGATGCATTTTTTGAAAACGTCTGCCCTCTTGGCAAATGCCTTCAATTGCAGGTACGGGAGAACTCTTTTTGAATCTCAGAGGGATATCTTGAATTCCTGACACGTTGGACCGAGGGACTTGCCTCCATCACTTAGAGGGATTGACGCCTCTACAGAGGCGGCGATCTTGTTTGACAGATGGGGGGACATCCAATGAGAGGGGTAGGAAATGTGTGGGGAGACACATGTATAACGTGTCCTCTACCTGTAAAAGGTGGGGGGACCTGTCCCCCTCCGGGATTGCTGCTCCTGTGCCTCTGCCCTCTTTCATTGGATCTTTAACTCTTAATATGTTTCCACACACTATAGGCCTAAATAGCACCTAAATCATGGAGTTGAACTGAGTTAATTATTTAGTCACCAATGGGCGGATTAAAAAATTTCAAGAAATCTAGGCCCTCTATAGGTCTATAGTAGCAGCTGGCTCCTTACTTAAATTAGGGAGCGAACTTCGAAAGTGGAGTGATCGGTTGCCCTCGATCGACATCCAATATAGTCCCATTGAGCAGGCTATACATAAAGACAACGTACTGAAAGTTAGCGCCATTGGAAAATTCCTGCGACGCCCATGAACGATTACACGAAGATTTGTTTACATGGAATGGACACACTTATGAAAGAAACATCGTCGGCGCATTTGTCAGTCTGGTCATGTGAAACACGTAACTTCTATATTATGTAGGCCTATAGGCTTATAGGATTAGGCCTATTGTAACCTAATTTCATAAAACTTGAAAAAATTCTTATAATATAATATAAAACACTCGGTCTACCTTACATAGGCGGCAGGGGCGTTTTTTGGGGGAGGGGTGGAGAGTGGGGGCGCAGGGGGGCATTTCCCCCATAAATTTCCTGATATAGATTATTGTGCGTGCAAATTTCCTCTGAATTTCCTGAATTAGATTATAGCGCGTGCAAATTTCCATACAAGGTCATAATTTAATAGAAAAGTTAATAATAAATCTAATCGAATTTCATATATTAACATTATATTATATCACAGGTGCCTATAATCGAATAATTTCACTTTTTTAAAACTGTATCAGCGGTTTTGCCGATACAAGAGTTAACAAATAAAATCTGTTGGTATCAATGAAAACGCAAAAACCAAACCAAAACAATTTTAAAAGAATGAAATCGGGGCATTTCCTTCTTGTTTTAAAATTGCCTCAAACATTCTTGCTCAACAAATCATTTTTATGTCCCCCCCGTCGCCAAAAAATTCTTGATTGCCCCCCCCCTCCTCTGAAAAAGCTGAAATGACGACCCTGCATAGCTAGGCGACAGGCCTACCAGTAGCCTTTGTTAGGCAACATCTAAAAATGCAGCAGTAATATAATAAATGTATGCGATATCTAAGTTTGAAACAAAGTACAATTTAGCGGGTTTTTTTTATTGGCGACAAAGTCGAAATCAAGACGGTGTCTACTGTCTAGGCCTAACCCATGCAGCGCCCTCCGTCTCTCAAGAACCCCAATGGGCGCCACGTGCACGAGTGTCTCTTAATCGTAATCCATTCTAAAGCACTACTCGAAAGCTTGGCTGATAACATCAGCTAGTGCACAAGCGCTGCGTCATGTCAGGGAGGTTGTATGTCCATTTTGCTTCAATGTCGACGGTCCAGGAGATCTGTCAGATGGCCGTATCTGCCCAAGGTTTGGCAAATCAATCGTCAAATAGTATACTGATCCTTATCATATTATTAAAACAAACTTCACGGCTCCATTGTGACACGTTATTCAACGCGATCGTCTAGTTTATGGCGTCTACATGCTGCGTGACGTCACCTGCCCAATGACTACGCCGGGCCGCCCAACAAAATATCCATCCGAGGGCAAGTAATCCTCAGCTCTAATGTCCAACGTGGCTCCTGCAGTTCCTATAAGATTAAAGCCACTCGAGTTTAACGTGTACGCTAAGAAAACAGTTTCGTTCGAATGCTGCTAAGATACAAAGAAACGTGTGAAGAAATACGCTGCGGTTGAAGCACGCATCTCCTACGCTCAACGAATTCCCCGGCTGTCTGCCGCCTGAGAAGCTGCTGCAACCAGCTAGAAAGTACAACATTGATTTTAAGTCAGATGCGCGTGCATTAAGTCTACTTCGGCTCGCCTTTTAATTCCGAATGTCGATAGGCGGCTATTAAATTTTGTTGCCGACTGTGCCACGTTCAGATAGGACGATCACTATAATGTGCGCTACTCTTTTTTTAATAAACGACTTGATAGCATGACCTTTTGCATTCGTATGTTATTTTATGGGAACTCGTAATATACTAGTAAGCTCAAAAGTGGATGTGGCTATGAGTCTATAGGTAGGCCTATACCGCAGGCCTATAGTGTCTTAAATAAAATGCAACTATAGCCTACCTTCAAACATACATACATACATACATACGTACAAATATGCATGCATACATGTCAATCCACCCTGGATGATGGAAGCAAACCCCCGGTTCCAAGTGCCATGAAGCAAAATATTCCGGCCGGGCCCCCCCCCCTCAAGATGCAAAAATGTCTCTCCCTACCTGAAATTGGAAGCATTTGCAGAGGCGGCGATCTCGTTTTACATGGGGGACGCCCAATGAGAGGGGTAGAAAATGGGTGGAGAAACGTATAATGTGTCATCTTTTTGCAAGAGGTGGGGGGACTTGTCTCCCTCGACACCTCCCGGAATCGCCGCCCTAGGCATTTGCCTCCGGACTCCCCCTATCTGGACGCCCCTGTACATACATGCATACCACACAGTGTATATAAAATTCATTTAATTCACAAAGAACATCTAGGTGACACGTGCAGTTACATTTAGATTTGCATAGACAGTAACGGGCCGTTTAGCTGGAATTGGGAGAGAGTACTCTGGGATTAATGGGCTCAGAATATAATTTTATATAATAGGCGAGGTAAAAAGCTATCCTACAGAGAAATAATTCTAATATTGTCATTCTTTATTAATTCAAACTGACAACAACACAGCACACGTAGGCCTAGGCCTTGCGTTTACAAGTCATAGTATGAACGGATGATTCTTAAAGTTATTACAGGAATCGAATATTACTGCATGACAGCCATGCAAGACGACCATTACGTTCTACTGTTCACGGTAGCAACGCCACCTAGCGAATGAAAGACTAAGTATACGGTACACCTTCGGGATGGTAGCGGATTCGATCCCGAGTTCATGCTGATTTTTTGCTATTCACACCAAAGTGCTACTAAGTTCCATTTAGATTGAGCATAAAATTAAACAGATTCATTGGACGTTAAAAGCTCCCTTAAGACCCTGATGCAAATTCCTAAAGCTTAAAACCACATTACTTACCGCTGAAAGATAATTAAGTTATTTCTCTCTTACGGTATGGTAAATATAATTTTGCAACTTTGTGCATCAGTAGTTGCAGTTTAACGACGCTGTGTGGTAACAGAGACCATTAGCGTCGCCCTCTTCCTTTATTCAGGCTTGGGACTGGCACTGGCAAAGTACAACCAACGGAGTTCAACTTTGTGCAACATTCAGTCGTTAACTATACAAGCGTTCGTGACACCGCGTAGGCGTTTAAGAGTTGCTGTGTTTTCTAGAGGCAGCCTTCTGGACGATAGAATAACAGGCAATAAAATGTGTTTATTTTCGTATTTTATTGTCCTTTTTAGTAAAGGCTAGGATTGTGCTTAGACGGCTTCGTTGGGGCAACTTCCAGGGCCGTAGAATTTTTTTAAATTTCCACTCCTTTGCACGAAATTGACGCGTAAGAATAAATCTAAAAGTCAAGCGCCGTTCGCTGTGGTACGAAAATTTATATCGCTGAAGTATCTTTGCTGTTCGAAGGAGCAACATTCGAGTCTGGACGGTTTCCGTAAACTTGACATGGATCTAGAGATCTCTGTGTATCAAAAATAGAGGGAGTCTTAACGGTGCCAACTGTATGTTTTGTTTTAGTGATCTGATCTAAAATTAAGATATTATCTAGATGACCAATGTAAATTAAACCAGTTTGAACTCACCGGTAGCATCTTTTAATAAAAAATAATTATTATGATTTTCAAGATCAGTCGTTCTGGTGAAATAAAAACATGCATGTATAATACTGTATTTAAGCATTTATAGAGCGCCTCTAGTAGGGTGAACAGTTCAGAAGCGCTGCCAGTATGCAATGCTCCACAAGAAGAAACAGGTTTTGAGAAAGCGAAAGAGGATGATAGAGTGTCATATAGAATTTTAAAGTGAACAGATGGAGAAGGCGCATTCCACAGAGAGGGACCAATTGAAGCAAAGGATCTAGAGTTCTAGACTGAACCATAGCTTTTCTAGTTCGAGGAACCATGTCTATTGAACGAGCGAAGTGGACGGAGGGAGGTAGCTGAATGAGGCAGGATGTATTAAATCAACCAGATATTTCGAGGCAAATTGCCCTTAAAGATTAGACTGAGAATTTTAAATTGTATGTGAGCATGGAGAGGGAGTCAATGAAGTTCATCAAACATAAAGGTAGAAATGTGAGAGAAACGAGGAAAGCGAGCTCCCAGGCCCAGGCTAGCAGCTGTCTCTCTTAAGTACCGACCGAGGAGGAGCGAGACGAACCTTTGGAAGACCCATGAGAAGGGAATATTCAATTCAAGAATGTATAAAAGCATGAACTAAAGTAGTGAAAGTGGAGGAATAGACAGAATGATCCAGAGACGTCTTAAATGAAAATGGGAGGAGCGTTTGAGATAAGAAATGTGTTCGACAAAAGTAAGAGAACTAACTATTAAGGGTAACACCCAGATCACAAATGCTTCACAAAAAAGAGAACAATGGGAATTTTTCAGAGAGGTTAAAAAATTGAGCCTCTGAAGTTGTTGAGGAGTACAACACCAGGTACATTGAGATTTTTTTAAGCATTAAGGGACAAGTGATTAGATGACATCCAGGAGTGAAGAAGGTTAGAGAGAGATTGAATACTCTCAACTAATAGCAATCGGAATGGATGGCGACAATGGACAAATGCCTGTACAACATACATAATCAGCAAAGATATGACCATTACCCCACAGATTGGGAAAATAGAGGAGATGTAGTATACAGCCTAGATGTAGCCTTTTGATCTATAAATTAAATGCATTACACTTGTTACGAGTGAGGTTTTAAACAACTCATGTTCTTGTGCAAACTTATGTAATAAAGCAGGAAAGGATTTTTATTTAAAATAAGATAGTGCAACTGGCAGAGATTTCAGACAAATCGATATAATGTAATTTGTACTGTTATTAAATGCAAATTATGTAACATTTTGTCTTACAAATGATACAATATTGACACGATTAAAGATACTGTCCTAGTGTAAGTTATATTATACACTGCATAATAGAAATTCAATTATGTATTGTGATGTAAATTAAATAATCTAAATATGCACATGGTGATAATTATATATGACCACTCTTTAAAATAATTATGTAGTTAGATGACATTCTGTATACAAAGCAGGTCTCTGCTGTATTTTACATTATGTTGGTTTTCAATGAAGTATTAAACTGCACTGAAGTCGAAATACGGTACACAATTATATTGGTCTTTTCTATTTGTGTGTTTGTCATTCTTTCTTTCTGACCATATGCATATAGCCAATTACTTATTTTCTTGCAGAGGACATGTTCTACCATTGACATGTCATCACCAATCATCAGTAACCTCAGCAATATCTTCTCATTCACAAGTCCGGCCGTTAAGCGACTCCTTGGCTGGAAACAGGGCGATGAGGAAGAGAAATGGGCAGAGAAGGCAGTCGACTCACTTGTCAAGAAACTTAAGAAACAGAAGGGTGCACTCGAAGATCTTGAGCGGGCGCTGAGCAATCCTGGAGCGCCGAGCAAATGCGTGACATTGCCTCGTTCACTCGATGGCCGACTGCAGGTCTCACATCGAAAAGGACTTCCACACGTTATATACTGTCGTGTCTGGCGATGGCCTGACTTGCAAAGTCACCATGAGCTGAAGGCGTTGGAGTCCTGCGAGTATCCGTATTCGGCTAAACAGAAGGAGGTCTGCATCAATCCCTATCACTATCAGCGAGTTGAAAGTCCAGGTACGATGGAGTCTCCTTTGAACCGACTCTGAGAGCCTTCGAACTGCCTCTGAAATCTTTTCAAAATTCTCAGAGCCTTTTGAACTGCCTCTGAAAGCCTATGAATTCCCTCTAAGAGCCTCTGAAAGCCTATGAATTCCCTCTAAGAGCCTTTGAAAGCCTATGAGAGGCTTTGAATTCTCTCTGAAAGGTTCTTAAATGGCACTTTATTATATAACCTGTGCTTTGATAGAATTACATTGGCTCTATTTAACATAAGTTTAGCACTTTGATGACAAGCTGCATTGAATCCTTTGTCATTTGCAGTATATGCTCATCAATAAAGTGTTAATAATTTTTCAAAATGCACCTTTTTTGTCTTATTTATGACTAAGAGAGAACAAATTTTAAATGTAATAGTTTTTTGTATAATGTGACAAAACCTCCACTCTGCTCATTTTTCAATGAATTGATCGGATGAGATTCTTAAATAATTATTGAAGTAATTAGCTCCAAATACCACTCACTTGTCAATACTTCACTACCGCTGCCCTTTGGAATAGGCGCCATGCCATTTACAGGTCCATTTGTATGGGCTGCACTAGCCAAGATTTGAATCTAGAGCTGAAATAAGCCGGCATCAGGAGGGGAACTGCGAGCAAGGTGCAGTATCAATTGTTTTGATACATATGTGTAATATACATACTTAGACATGCACGTGTATATGCACACACACACACACACACACATGCATGTACACAAAAGCATACATTCATATGAATGGTGAGAAATGTTCAATATAATTTCTACTGGTGTCAATAGCCTTTGTTCCTTACACAATCATACAAATGTATGCACACACAATGCATACAGACTACATTCTCTACCAGCTGATACTGGAACAGGCAGGCATTTGAGCCACTAACAAACGTAGAGGTGTGCAATAAATAGCATTTTACTATCTGACAGTCAGTCAGTCACATGCTTTTTGTTGTTTTTATAGTTTTGCCTCCAATTCTTGTGCCACGGTACAGTGAATATCCTGGTCATACCGTGCCTTTCCATCAAGCAAGAGAACCTCATATGCCTCATAATGTCAACTTTCCAATTGGATTCTCAAGGTCCTCTACTGCTTCTGGACCTATGGCTGCATGTGGAGCAGCCGGCAAGTTATTTTAAAAGAATATATTAGTATACTGGATAAATGTATGGAAATTAGTTTTTGTTAAACTCTAGGTACATATGATCATTCAAGATCAATTTTATTTACTACTTTCTTATGGGGTAAGGCTAATGACCCTTTAAATGGTGGGAGTACTCATTTCAATATTACCACTGTCCGGATCATGATCTCTGTTATGCCATTATGATATCTAAGAAATCAGTTTGTTGCTTCAAGTTGTTGCTTCAAGTGAGTTTGCAATAAAAAAATCATTACAGGTCAAAATTCGATAGATCAAGAATACTAGATGCAGGCTAATGTTGAAAGAGATGAGTCCTAAGTTTCAACCAAAATAACTTTAAAAGAATTAACAGAATGAACTGTATGGTATGGTTGCTGATGGTTCGTTTGGTGTTGCATAATAAGATGAAATTTAAAAAAATTGTTTACAGCATGCCTCTAAGTATTATAAATATTATTTTGACTATAATAATTAAAAATGTTACTATTTCAATAATAATTAGTTGTTTTTAGTAAATCGTACCTATCTTAGAGTAGTCCATAACTGCTTTCTGTGATGCATGGAGCTTCTGCGGCTGAAACTCCGGCCTCTCAACACACGAGAAAAGTAACTTCTGTGGCTGAAAGTTCTTTGCATAGCGTCTAAAAACGACACTAGCGATAACCCTGACCCTAAATGACCCTCACGACGCCTAACCTGACTCTAGCCAACCCTCAAGATGCTTGACCTGACCCTAATACCGAACCTCACAACTTATATTTACAATTTTAGGTGTTTTTAACAGTGCGCATACGCCAAAGGTTGCGCATGCGGTGAGGTCTTCACGCACTAAATTTTATATGGGTTCGGCCATTGAAGTAATATTTTCATTTGTATTGTCCGCCGCAGAAGATTTATCCTTCTGTGATATGCCCTACAATCTTTCAAACAACTTACCTTGGTTTTGAACCAACTTTACTTTTGCAGTTTATATGATGCAAGGATTATCATGTTGTCATTGATTCAAT
Source organism: Bimastos eiseni (assembly GCA_959347315.1). Taxonomy (NCBI): domain Eukaryota; kingdom Metazoa; phylum Annelida; class Clitellata; order Crassiclitellata; family Lumbricidae; genus Bimastos; species Bimastos eiseni. The sequence goes on from OY365806.1 coordinate 33,373,932, forward strand.
CAATCAATCAATGCAATTTATATAGTGCCTCCTCAAGATAACTATTCAGAGGCGCTGGTCAAAAAGGAAAGTCATGAGAAGTTTATAGAAAGAGCCAGACAGGTCGCGCATGAGAGAGCACAGGTCAGATGGGAGGTTGTTCCACACACGAGGACCCACAATTGCAAAAGCTCTATTTTGCCTGGTTGTGGTATAAATATGCGGAACCACAAAGTCGCCTCTAGAGGTCGAGCGAAGAGATCGGCGACCAGAAGAAGCCGAAGTTAAGGCGAACAGATCCCTAAGATAGACAGGCGCATTGCCCACAACACAGTGACAGACAATAGAGGAGATCCTATATTGAATGCGCTACCTAACCGGAAGCCAGTGAAGGACGTCCCGCATGTACGTAGAGATGTGGCCAAATTTAGGAACACAACCAATCAAACGAACTGCAGCTCTTTGAACCCTCTCCAAGGGTTGCAATCGGACCTGAGGGAGCCCAAAGAAGAGAGAGGAACAGTAATCTATTCGATTAACGATAAAGGCAAACCGCAACTGGCGCAAGAATAGCAGGAACGAGTCAGTGCACATAATAGCAGGAACAAGTCAATGCAGAAATGTGCTTCACAAAAGACAGTTTTTGATTCCAAACTACACCAAGATTTCTGACACAGGTGGAAAATACAAAGTTAGGGGATTCAGAAGACTGAGAGCCCAAGTCGAGCTTGTTCAGCTACTGGTGGGTACCAAGCCAAATATATTGAGTTTTCTGCGGATTAAGTCGCATTCGATTTGATGACATCCAGGCAGTTAGGGTATCTGTAGCTTGAGACATTCTTTGCACTGTAGAAGAAGCCTGGGATGATGAGCAATGCACATACGATTGAACATCATCTGTGTAAGAATGGCTCGCAAGAGAACAAGATGTGAGTAGTGACTCGATATCTGCAGTAAAAAGAATGTAGAGAAGAGGTCCAAGGACCGATCCCTGGGGAACACCAAAGGTGGACAGGGCGCCAAGGCGAATGAGATGAGTGAAAGACAACAGATGTAGAACGCTCGGAAAGATAAGACTTGATCCAGATAAGTGGAAGGTCTCTTATCCCAAAAGTTAAGGAAAGGCGACTCAAGAGGATATCATGATCTACTGAATCGAATGAAGCGCTTACATCATATAAGGTCAGAAGGGTTACTTGGGACCTGTCCATGGCACTAAATATGTCGGAGAGGAGACGAAGTAGGAGGGACTCAGTTGAGTGACCCTTACGAAACCCAGATTGACATGGAGGAAGTATATTGTTCGTATCCAAATAGCTAAATAACTGACTGGCAACAAGTTTTTCAATTATCTTAGAGATAAAAGTAACGTTAGCCATTGGCCTATAGCTAGACGGAACAGACGGGTCAAGCCCCGACTGCTTTATTATTGCAATTGTTCTGAATCTGACTGAATGCTGCAAAGTAAATGTCTTACTGTTTTATATTGAAAGGAATGTCATACAGCATGCAAAATCATGGAATGTCGTCATCATCAATGGAAGGTGGACTTCAGCAGAGTTCGATGCATTCATTTGATTCTATGATGAAGTCATCAGCCAGATTCTCCAGATGGCCTCCTGGCATTGACTGCAGTTCTCCTGGTGATTATGAGAAAATACACGGAAGCTACATTTTTCATGGTTTTGTTAAAGTGGTTTTAAACCCCTAGGGTCCGCTGTTGCCAATTTTCCAATCTTGTGAGGGTTGGCCTTGGTGGACAAGTGGTGTGGTATTTCACAAATAGGCACTCTTCCAAGAACTAATCCAGCCAGTTAAGTTAAGTTGTTTGAAATAAATTATAATATTAGTGCTGCAACCAGCATTACAATTGTTGCCTGACTTCTGGGTCACTGACCTAATTAATTCACCAGCATTTCTGCAATTAATTGCAATTATTGACTACTATTTCACATTGTTCCATTAACGACAAGAGTGTTGTAAAAGTGTATGGAACTCGATGTTGAACTCGATTATATCAAAAAAATGAAGTAGTGGTCAACCAAACGAAGTGTTGCGTTTATGTTACAGTTTTCTCTAATGTTGCAGATGTTCAGCCAGTCTCGTACCAGGAGCCACGCTTCTGGTGTTCAATTGCCTACTATGAACAGAACAGTCGAGTTGGTGAGACTTTCCACGGATCGACCCCGAGCATAACAGTTGACGGATTCACGGATCCATCAAATAATGCCGATCGTTTTTGTCTTGGGACACTCTCAAATGTCACGCGCAACACCACCATCGAAAACACACGAAGGCACATCGGAAAAGGTAACGATATAAGAAGGCAAAGGCAAAGTTTGTACAATGTTGTAGCAGCTCCTCAGCATAGGCTTAGGAATAATTAAAGAATTAATTTCGAGCATTATCCAAATAATTTTAAAAAAGCATATATATCATGCTGTTGTCAGTAATTTTGCTTCACTTACAAATATGATTTATTTTTATAGGTACTTGTGTATTATTTAATATTTGCAAGTACACCCAATTACTTGGTTCACAATTGTAACTATATTTAAGAGTATGTGTGTATACTAATTTACAATGCTTGATTTTTAGACTATATTTTCGAGTGCACATGATTATCATTGTAAACAAGTAGACCAGCTTAATTGTTATCAAGTGCAACTGAATACTTTATGTACGATAGTGCATGAATACTACACATATGCATGTGTATAATATATTTGTTCAGGTTCATGTTTGTATCTAGACGCAGAATATAGCACATCACAGAATACAACATAATTGATGTTAGTATAATTACGAACAAAGTTTAATCCTTAAGCAATAAACAGCAGAGCTAAGATAATTAGAAGAGTCACCGCTAATGATCTCCCTCGCACATGCATGCAGGGCCCTCTACTGATGGATTACCATCCAGAGATGTTCGAAGTTCCTGGACTATGCAGCATCGAAGAAGTACACATGACGACCAACTTAGTCACACAGCTGCACCTATATAATTTATTTGCAAGTGCATCTGTGTACTTTAAATGTTCAGGAGTACATCTCTACTACGTCGGAGGCGAGGTGTTTGCCGAGTGCCTAAGCGAGAGCAGCATCTTTGTCCAGAGCCGCAACTGTAACCACCATCACGGCTTTCATCCATCCACCGTCTGCAAGATTCCTCCTGGCTGCAGTCTGCGTATTTTCAACAATCAGGAGTTCGCGACACTGCTCAACCAGTCCGTCGGTCAGGGGTTCGAAGGCGTATACGAACTGACCAAGATGTGTACTGTACGGTTGAGTTTTGTCAAGGGTTGGGGTGCAGAATACCATCGTCAGGACGTGACGAGCACTCCGTGCTGGATCGAGGTACGACTTCATGGACCGCTACAGTGGCTTGACAAGGTCCTCACTCAGATGGGATCTCCGCCTGGCACTATTTCGTCAATCTCTTGATCAACGGTTGACTGAGAGTTGGATGATGATGATGGGACTGTGGTGATTTTTGTTTCGTGACTTTAGGATCAGTCTTTGAATTGACAGATTGTTGGATATTTTGGTGGTTTTGATGGTTGAGTGATTGGTCTATTGATTGATTCAACTGATTGAAACAATCAAACAACTTGTTGATGGTCCTTATGATCAGTTGATTGGTTGTTAATTTTATTAGTATATTGCTTGAATGATTCACTGATTTTAATAGGTAACAGTAATTAAGAGATTAATTTTAGAATTGTTAATCAATAGAACGAGTGTTTGGTTGGATAATTGATAATTGATGATGGAATAATTTGGACTGATTGACTGGATGATTAAGCGATTGATTAATTGTTTGGATGAGTGATTGACTGATTGATTGTTTGATTAGCTAATTGATTCGACAGTTGAATTACAGACATTAAATGAATGCATATAATTGAATTATTAAATTATTAATTGAATGAAAGAATGAATAACTTAATTGTTTATAGTTCATGTGTTGTAGATGTGTGTGTGTGAGTGAGGTCAATCTGTCATTTTCTGTACAACTGAAACACTTGTTTGCAGCTGTTCATGATATTTTCATAGAAGACTTTGTGGGGAAAAAAGTGAATGATTTGTGCTTTAGAATCTAACTGTAATTGGAAATCAGTTGGCACTTCCTTCTGGACGACACAAAGTGAAACTTTTAGGTTAAACTACATATGCACACAGACTGAGCGGTGACAACTTGTGCGTTTCAGAAGATGCTGTTGCCAATTCTTCAGTTTTTCATTCCTTACTTTGATCTAGAGTGGCCATGGTTAATCCGAGCAGAAATTTAAATTAAGCTGCACAAACACAACAACATCAATATAATTCTGTCTTCTTCCCATTCGATCATACAGCACAAATGCTCAACAGATGAAAAGTACGAATTAACTCTTCACTTTTCATCTGAATATAGCTTCAAAATTGACAAATAGCCTATGAGCATGTCCACAATTCTTTTCAGTTTGCATATTAATTATATACTATGGTACTCGAGTGTCACATTTATAATGCATATGCACATTATATTAGACGTTGCCCTATATGTAGCCAATTTGTTGTGTGACCGGAATAAGGTTTTTGTGGGTGAGTATAAATCAGTAAAGAAGTAAAAATATGGTTTGAAAATTTCAAGCTATTCGCAACCCCGGGCAGAACTAAATGCAGCCTGCCTGGGCATTGCCCGTAATTGCGCAGGCATGGTTACGCCACTGACTTTTGTCAGGTTTGCCTTCCTTATGACAACTGTGTTTGCGGGAGTATAAGATCTTCGAGGCAACAGGCTTAAGCACATCCGAGACTCTCTGGCTGGAGTTGTGCTACCGCTCAAGCTTCTTAACTCTGCTCGGCCAGCTGTGTTGGCTTCCTGTTGAATTCAGAATAAGATTTAACTGACCTATCTGACCTACAAAAAGAAAAATCTAGCAATGAAAAAGTGAGCCTGAAATTTAAAGTTTCTAACAATAGTTTAATGAATAAAATTGCAAACTGTTTATTGATTTTAGCACACACACAACATTTAATTGTCATGGAATAAATTATGCAATGAAATCACAATAACATTTTTTATTACAAAATGTATGCCTGACCAGAACATGACACAATATTAAAACAGACACAAAATGAAATTACCAATAATGAAAATATTGGTGAATAATCCTCAAACAAATGCATTTAATTATGCAAATAATTGCAAGCAAATATAATTGTGCAATTATGAAATTTTTTGATAATATTGATGAAAATAATTATGCATTTACTATGCAAATAAATAATTATGTGATGTTGCGTATGAAACTAATTGACATATAATAAATAGTGAAAATGTGCTAATAAGTATTGAGATAATTACTTAAATATGTTACACAAAGTAAAACTCTCTGAATCACAAACTCTGATCCATGATCCTACTTCTGTTCCATAGTAGCTCTTTATTTGGTTCTTTGAGAAATAACAGAAGAACAGCATAAACTAAATATGTGACTTATTTAGTCAGATGGTCCAATTCTTAACTAAGATGTGGAATATCAGTTGATTATTTTCTTGGCAGAATGTTTAACTGGAGAGCGAAATCCTGATTTTTTTCGTGGATCTTGAAGCATTTGTCTGTATAACAAATTATAATAGTTATACCAGTTAATACTTAATAACTAGTTTATTTGATAAACTATTGACTCAATATCAAGACAGTTTTAAGACTTAAGACAGTAATTAAATAAGAGAATGATTGAATAAGAAACAAACATTACAATCAAATAACAGCAGAGCAGTTCCTTTAGCTAACCCACGAAAGCAGCAATGTGTATTGACTATAGATAGTCGACTCTCTTGGTATATGAAGTTAGGTGGCCAGCCCCAACTTAATACTTACAGTATCAGTGTACTCATTAATGGCCACACTGCCTATGAGGTGTATATGGAAATGTCTAGTCAACTCCATGAACTCTCAGGGATTTGAATTACGACCTGTGGTTGAATATCCATCACACCTAATGATTAGATAACCGCACTCCCCATGACTATATTCAACATTCAACTTTACCATAATGGTAATGTAGTAAGCAGTGAAATGTATCTGTCAACTCTGAGTGATATTGCTTTGGCTGAGCTGGTCCAGTGTGCTATGGCTCACACTTCCAGTTAGCTTAGCGTTATGAGTTCACTTGTGTGGCCCTAGCTTATGAGGTCAGGTCGATTCTTTATACACTTATGTATTTTCTTTTCGCAAACAGTAAGTCTTATTTTTGTAAGGTGCTATAAAAACACTCTACTGGGGGTATGGATAGAGAACCTTTTATCTTCTTAGGTACGGCACAAGGGCGCTGCCTACGCTTTGTGTACACATAAAATATGTGTATAATATGAACTTTTATACAGCAGCTGTGAAGGAGCTCTTACTTGGCATATGTCTCACGTGGCCAGCGGACGTAGTATGAGAAAGTCCACGGTTGGTTAAGGTTGGCCTGGTCATGCCTCAATGACTCCAAGTGCCTTCGGTTCTTGATGTTTTGCTCTCTTCGCTGGAGGGCAGCACTGCATCGTGCCTCGCGGACTTGCTGTGCCTGTTCCACTGCCTCCTCTTGCAGCTTCTGCATCTAAAGTGTGAAAACCAGCTCAGTTACTAGTACTGTATTGTACCTGTTAATTAAAACAGAATCTCTTACTGAAAACACATAATCTGCTGCACTGTCATTGCTTTGATGACGAAGATGAAAATGATAATGATGAAAACAATGAAGATGAGCAATTATTGATGACTGACCTCAAGCAATCTCTGCTTTGCCTCTTCCTCCATCCTCTCCTGCTCCTCTTGCAGCTTCATCAGCCGCTCCTCTCTGTCTCGCTCCTCAGCCAAAAGAGCAGTCCTTCAAATGACGAAAAAATGAATAAATATTCAAACTGCAAATAAACACATTCAAATGATGTCATGAGTATTCAATTAAAGTAATGACTATTCATATAAATTGGTGAATAATCAATCAGCAACAGTGCCACAAGTGAATATAGTAAATTAATTTTTAAATGTGATAAATATTCAAGAATAAATGAAAATTCAAATCAGTAATGAATATTTATGTATTGTTATCCAATAAATAGTATTTGAGTCATTAACTAAAAATAAACATAAGTCAGCTGATCAGAGGCGCGATCCCGAGGGAATAGTTCGAGGGGACAAGTCCCCCATTTTTTGCAGAGAGGGTACACGTTATACGTGTGTTCCCATATTCCTGGCACAGTGGCTGATCGGTTAGAGCGGTCAGCCCGTAGGGACCTAGAGCAAGTCCTTTGCGCACCGTTGCTCTGCAGTACAACGGCAATTGCGCCGTCGAGGCGTGTGTATACACTTCTGAGCAAAAGATGTTGGAAGAAGGGCGGTATCAAATTTCGGTAATAATGACAATAATAATAATTCCTACCCATCCTATGGGGTGTCCCCCCGCCTGTCAAACTAGATCTCCGCCTGTGCATCTGATATTTAAAAAAAATCAATATTAAATAATCACTTGCAGTAAGCAAGACATGATCGAGGATGGTGTTATAGAAATCACTGGATAAGAGTAAGTTAGTAATCTTGCTTCTTCTTTGATCCTTCAGATCGGAGTCGCCTCTGTTTTTCTATGAGCATCTCTGGTCTTTGGTCAGCTTCCAAACGCTCTTGAACAAGTTTTGCCATGGCCGCCTCCTCAGCCTGTTTCACAATTGTAAAATAAAACGAGAAATAGGTGACTAAACAGTCTCAAGGAATTAGAAATGATCATAAGCGAAACTCAAGAAAATTTAATAAATTCAAGATTAGCCTATACTATATAGGAACATCGAGCATTTACCTCACGCTCCATTTCGAGATAACGCTCCTCTTCCTTTTCGTAAGTGACACTCGCCAAATGTTCTGCCTCCTGTCGACAAAATGTAAAAACATGAAACAATGTCTGTAAAAATAACTTATAACAGCGGCTTACTTTCATCACAGAATTTGGCCGGTGTCTGTCTCGTGTAACCGGCGACACGATAACTACATTGTCTCGCAATCCAACGTTTTAATTAAAGCCATTAAAATTAAAGTTCGATAATGTTGGGGTTTTTCTTCGGCGATTAAAATGATGAACTGTCCCAAAACAACAGAACTCTTTCATCAATCCAGTTTCTACTTAAGCATATGCTCCTATTCATCGATCCAGTTTCCATCTAGATACAGGCTCTAATTATATCTTTTTCATCAATCCAGCCTCCCATTATATATATTTCTTTTCATCAATCCAGTTTCTGCGTGCACGTCGTTCTCTTCCTCGACTCCACTTCCATCGATTGTAGCGGCATTCTCTCATTAATCCAGCTTCTACTTTAGCGTGATATTTTCATTGATCCAGCTTCGAATCCATTTAAGCAAAGGCCCTAATTCTTTTCATCAATCAAGTTTCTACAGATACAGTCTTTGTCATCGATCCCGGCTCTATTTAAGTTACAGTTGAACATAAACATTCACGTCAAACAATAAAATACGCTAAAATGACTAATTGCCGACCAGCTCTGTGGCGGTCAGGCCACAAGGCTTGAATAAAGGATTTATTAATAAATAATCGACTCGCCATAGCGTTATTTTAACGTATACTTTTTACAGTGTTGGTATAGTATATACGACCGATCGACGGTTTTTAATTCCGTACATAGCGTGCAGACAGAAGAATCGGCTTGAGTATAGCCTGACATACGGTGCATCGCTATATATGTGGAGCAGTGGTTCGTACTGCTTCATATGTAGAGTGGTTCTCGTATACCGCTCCAGAGGTCGTTGAGTGATCGTAAAGTTTCCCATATAAATACGACCTCTAGTGACAGCCGCTCTCGCGGTCAGGCCGGTACTGCTTTTCGCTGATCTGGTGGGGTGGACCCCTCTGCCGTCGATCGCAAGACGGACCGTGCCCTGATCGTAGGAGTCAACAGGCTGACCGATCGTGAGAAATGCTCGCAGGTCTGGGTGCCGTTCGAGAGTGCGTAGAGACCCGATCGTCGGAAATAAATGAATAACAGTTCTGTACGGGAAAACGGGGAAGATGGTGACCCCGTCGGCGGCCGTGAGAGACAGAGATCGGATAAAGCCCCGAGGAACTGAACGCTCATATCGAGAGAGGCCTCGGTGGCTGTTGATACAATATGCCGGGTAAATCCCAAGCGGAGTCGATCGAAAATAGCGAGACAGATTACGGTAACCGTTGGAAATGAATAACGAGTAAATCCACTAGGTGCGATTATAATTGAGAAAGAATGATTTGGGCGGCCGTTGAGACAACATACGGAGAAAGTTCCTCAGTGAACACGTTGGTTAAAATACGGGGAGGGCGGCCCCGTGAAGCCGTTGGAAACAGACCGAGAGAGCTACTGGCAAAGCCGTTGACACATACTTGGAAACATAAACACGTTCGATAAATACGGGGAGGGTGACCCCATTGGTGCGTTCGATACAGGGAAAGTTCCCATTGGTGCCGAAAACCTCATCAATTGCGGACTTCTCCGCATAGTCTTTTATCTTTATGGTTTCCCGTAAATATCTATACTTGGCTACCTAACGTGGTCTTATTCCCCCCCCCGCCCCCGTTTACCAGCGATCTGTTGATTTGCGTGTCTGATCGCAATGTCCTTGCTCGCGTTACCCCGCGTATCTTAACTTGAGGCACTAAACGTCATATCTGTGCTTGAGAATCGGGTCTGAGGACTCAGAAACGAAGTTTACGAGAGTTGGTGCATTATCGTTGGTCAGTGCTCTAGGTGACGAGTATCTAGATGATCCTACGATGAGAGGAATAAACGCAGTCCATGAGAGTTACAGACATGTGAGAGTCTGGGTGATAGGATACAAAAGTATATAGCAGATGAAAGCAGGCCGAGAAATGTACTTGCTGGCTACCTAGTTTGGTCATAGCTACTCCTGCCGGTTTCCAGCAGTTGGTAGAAGACGTGAAAATTCGGGTGAACACAATCGTAGAAGTTCTGGTGGCCGCAAAAGATTCAAATCGGGTAGATTCCCGGAGTAGTAGCCGTACAAACCGAGAGAACTGCCGGTGGAGCGTTGGCACATACGGGGAAAGTTCCCCAGTGGACACGATCGATAAATACGGGGAAGGTGGTACCATTGGTGCGTTCGACGATTACAAGAAACGGTCGTGACTGGTGCCGAAGACCTCAATAATTGCGGGTGTTTCCGCATATTCTTTCCCCTGAACGGTTTCGTTAATATCTATACATGGCTACCTAACGTGGTCATTGTTACTCCAGCGGGTTTTCAGCAGCACATGAGTTGTCGCACACGTGGAAGTTCGTGTGACCGAGACCGTGGAAGTTCGGGTGGCCATGAGAGATACAGACTTTGTAAGTCCCAGGATTAGCGATCGCATATAGTCAGAGAGGCCCCGATGGCCGAGAGTGGCACAGACAGTGACAGAGTTCGGGAGGCCGTTCGATAGAAATATCGGGGAAATTCCCGAAGGACCCGCTGGAAATACTCGTGGAGGGTGACCACGTTAGAAGAGCACGTTACAAACAAGAGAAAACACTGGTGCCGATTGATACCTTCAGGTTACAACTCAAATAACTCTTCTTGGTGGTTTTATGGTCATTCGATAAATACTCTTGTATGTTACTTACATTGGTCATAGTTACTCCTCTAGGTTTCCCGATGTCTCAGAATATATTACGGTGTTGGCGGACAATTGCCAACGCAGAGGATGGTAAATCGTGTACATGATAACTTATACGTGTGAGGCCGATATGACACACACGGAAATGGACAAAGAGGCACATGGAAGTCTGGGTTGTCCGATACCCAAGTATGAACAGATGAGCGCAGACGTGAAAGTCTGGGCAGTCGGAAATGGACCAAGAGGCACGTGAAAGTCTGGGCAGTCGGAAACCCAGGTTAAAGATAATAAGCAGACAACAATTGATCGATACGTAAATATTACTGTTGGCTAACTACGTTGGTCATAGATACATCTCCCGTTTTCCCGACGTGTATCTGCTTGGGTGTCTGATCGAAGTGATCGATACGAGTACGTTTGGGTGTATGTCGTGCGTAGGTCGGATCGAAGATCTGTGTGTAGATAGCGAAGGTTATAGACAGAAGACCTCCACTATCAGAGTCCGTGAATACCATGTCGGTGTTATTTTTATCGAAGCAGAATATATCAGTGCTGGTGGGTAACTGCTAACACAGAGGACGGGAACTTACTCCGTCAATTGTGGTGCATGACAAAATATGCGTGTGGGGCCTTTATGCCATACACGTGAATAGATCGAGAGATACGTGTTGAGCAAAAGGCGTGATAGCTAAGTGTCTAGCATGATATGACGTAGAGCTGTGAGACTGGTAGTGTCTAGGACGACAGAGTTTAGAGAGTTACGGACAGAAATGTCTAGGAATACAAGACGCTGAATTTATACCGATAATTTCTAAGCCGATATGACTTAGGGACCTGTCTCAAGTATATCTGAACTTCGTAACTTAGAGAACGTTTGGTGTCCCTAATTGGCGATAGTTTCAGAGTCACAAGATGCTGAACGGTACGACATCAGCTAGAGAGGAAGAAGAGGCTAGTAGCTTGGAAGGTATACAATTTTAATTTGGAGGACAGTTAAAAAAATTCTATTCCCAAACATATAGACGCAGCAAAAAAGGGTGAACATGGGAAAACATTGTAGAAATTCATAATATTTATGAAATATATGAAGTATTTGTGGGATATATAAGCATCTTCATCCCCTCCACCTGAAATATCGGAGGGGACCGTCCCTTTCCACCCCTTAAGTCTCTGCCTCTGCCCATTGCTAACTTCTACGTTAAAGCTGTAGCTATATATATTCGCCCCTTCTCGCCGTTTTTTTTATTGATGATGCTGTGTTCGTTTGGTGTTCCCAGAATCAACAATTTAATTTCCACCATATGCGTTTAGGCCTAGGCAGCAGGGGCCCTGCAGGCGTCTACCTGGTCAACCCAACCTCCCTCTAAACAGGCGCCTAGCGCATCTACCCGCCATTCCATAATTCGGCCTACCCGCGTCTATTAGGCCCAAAGGCCCATAACGGCGCTGTATTATAACAAGTCAAGATGATTAGCGTCCACATACTTATCCAGACCGTTCAGGCGCTGGACTAGTCACTACCAGCGTGCGGGAAGTAGTGCAGACCCCAAAGTACGGGAAGTGTTTTAGACTGCAGAGTACGTGCAGTGGTGCAGCCTGCAGAGTACGGGAAGTAGTGCAGACTGCAGATCGAGTAAGTACGAGAAGTGGTGCAGATTGCAGATTGCAGAGTACGGGAAGTTATGACGTTTAACCAGAAATGCTCTTATAAAACTGATTCAGTCGGTGAGGATACCTGCGCGTCTCCTGCTTCTGTATCCTGGACGAGATGTCCAGGATACAGAAGCAGGAGACGCGCAGGTATCCTCACCGACTGAATCAGTTTTATAAGAGACTGCAACTTTCGACAACATAAATCGCGACCCCTCCTTCTGATGTTCTCTAGGTATGGTGTCTGTGGGACTGCTCTACTCTGGTTCCAGCATATCATGTCTTCTCGCTCATTCTTTTCTCACGTCGCTAGACACTGTTCACAGCCCTCATCATCCTTTAAACTATGCCTCCGAGCCATCTCATAAAATCCTCGTCTGTTGACCATCGCTAAGCAATCGACACCCAGCACTTCATATCACTAGCAATGATTGAGCTCTATTGCCACTCGGTTCATAATCCCGCAGACTAATCCACCAGGCAGTCACACTGTTTCTCTCACCAACAGGGTCAATGTATCACTATAAAATAACCGATAGAATTAGACGAACCTCTAGTCTTAGCATCTGAGCGTGTGCCGTCTCCTCCTTGCGCAGTCGTTCTGCTTCACGGAATCTCCTCAGTTCATCGGTCGATCCGATGCGTTCGAGCATCTCCTGTTCCTTACGCTTGGCATTGTTGATACTTTCCTGTTCCTTGCGGTTCCGCTCGATCAGTTCTAGTTTTCGTTTTTCGATATTTGCCTTTCTCTGCTCCTCACGATGCTCACGAGCCACCTTCCACGTGATGGCCAGGGCGTTGCGGGCAGCGTCCTCAATCTCACGAGCTTCCTCAGCCTTCCTACGAGCTTCGGCAATCTGCTCCTGCAGTATCTACAAATACCAAATTTAAAATCAGAAAATGAATGCACTGTAACCTCATCCTTAATTATTACCTCCCAATCATCTTACAGCACATGGGTATAGGCCTATATACAAGCTCATATTTGGTCCCGACAGATCGAGTCCATAGGCATATAGGAGTCTCATCTAATGCCCACGAACATGCTGGAAGGTTTCATTCTGCCTTCTCCTCCTTCTCCTTCTCCTCCTCCACCTATTCATGCACTATAGGCCAACCAAATATTTCTATTATCTCCATCAGTCGTCAAAGACAAACCTAACTTCAACAGATTATGATAAAATTAATATTAATTTCCGTATTACTATGCTCATCACTCACCGCTTCCTTCTCGGCAAGGGCAACAAAGTCCTCTTGGTCTCTTTCACGTTTTTCAGCCAATTGTTCCTCCTCCGCCAAACGCAACTTCCTCTCTTGTGCCAATCGCTTTTCCTCTGTCAATCTCTCCTCCGCAAACAGCTTCTACATAGAAACACAAACGTCATGCTTTTAACTCAAATTAATAAATGAACATAATGTTTTGAAATTGAATTGAATATAGAAGCTTGAATACATAAGTCCTACTGATGTAAGTCTAAACTTGTGACATGCTTGATATATCTCGTGGACCAAATTTGGTTCATGGCATACATGTATGAGTTCGGTTTGTATTGTATATGGTGTGACTTAGCAATTATTTAATTTGTGTGCTGGTGTTGACAATTTCATTTAAATGAAAGCACTGTCAGTGAGTGGTTCATCAAGTGGGAATATCAGCTAGTGGAGTGGATACAGCTCCCACGTTTGCCCCAACAACTTACTTACATCCACAGAGACCCTACTAAAAGTTTCTCTTGATGGGGGGGGGGGGGGTAATAAAAATCTGCGCATGTATACCATTGCTAAGCATGATGTTATGTACATTACAATCTTAAGAAACCTTGAGCTCGGCTTGCTTGCGTCTGGTTTCTCTGAGTGCAACCTTGTCAGTATCTGGTTTCTTTGGCAAACCATTGTCTTCTCCGATCGCTTTCGATCCCTTTGTCTTCTTGGACTTTCTCCGGCCTGAGATCGGAGCGGCCTTCACTTCGTCGCCGGATTCGCTGTTCTCAGCAACCTTCGTTTCGACGAGCTCTACTGGAACAAACGGAGACTTTTCATCTTACAGCACATAGGTATAGGCCTATATACACGCTCATAAATTTCAAAATTTCAAAATTCGTCTTTTCAGATGTTGTAAATTGTCTAATCAAATGAGAGTGATGGCAGCTGGGCAAATTTGTTAAGAACTGCTCATTAAGTCAATTACAGTTGCTGTCTCTGAAATTGATTGTAGAGCAGTGATACAAACCGATTTGGGGTCACGTGAGTCTGAGCTGTGAAGAAAAGCTAAAGCAGTGTGGACAGCATGGAGAGATGATCCCAGTCCCTATCGACCCTCACTACATCTCAAGTTCTCCAACCGAACCATATCCATTTGTCACACGACGTCCTTGGAACGATCTACCTCTTGAATTCCTCACTTTCTCGGCTTCTCCACCATCATTGCCTATCACTTACCATCATGTGTATCAGGCTCCTCTAATCATCACTTTTAGGGCTTTTCACTCGAAATTTGAGTCTCACCTTTTCAAGAACTTTTGTCCAGAATCACCTGATCATCCATATGCCTATCCTCGACAAAAGCGACATCCATCTTAACAGCTATATACATGTACCCTGTCCTGCACTTGATCATCGAGTGGCTCATTAGAAGTTTTGAAATTAAGATTACGATAACGAAGGAGATGCAAAAGGGGATCCATTCAAAGCTTTTTAGGTTATCACTCTTAAGGAAAACAGTCGTTTTGGGATATTAGGTGTTTTGAGTAAGCACCACACAACTGTTCGGGCTATATATATATCTATCTATATATATATATAGTTAAGAAATCGAAAGGAACATAAGTAAATATGATATAAATAGTATTTTTTACATGTGCAAATATGATATAGATAGTTTTTATATATGTAAATACGATATAGATAGTTTTTTATATATGTAAATATGATATAGATAGTTTGACGTAAATGTTACGAAATTGCTTAGGTGCTTTGTAAACACTGCAAATAAGATAGACAAAAACATTAATGGTTAAAAAATCTAAAATAAGAATACCAAATACCAGCACCAAAGATTTTATTGAGAACACAAACAACACACGGTCAATCAAAACAAGTAACATACAAGTACTGTAATTGACCAGATCAACAGAGAGGTGATGTGGCTGTGATCAATAGGGGAGGAGACCCCAAAGGGACCGAGGTCCCGCTAGTAGGGGCACCCTTAGGCACCCTTAATGAGAGGTATGTGACAGCGGCGGAGGTGAGAGATTTGAGAAAGGATTTATGTAACAACTTAACTAGCTTTACTATGAAAGTCCAAAAAATAATGTTATCGTGATTTAAACAGGGCTAACGAGTGTCAGATGTTGATTGTACTGATGAAGCGGTAAGCGCTAGTAGATGATTACGGAGTTTAATTTTAAACATAGTTATGTGAGGTAAGTTTCGTAACTCATGCGGTAGACTATTTCAGGCTGCAGGGCCAGCAGAAGTGATACAGAATTGGCGGGTATTAGTTCGGAAGTATTTAGGTCTGTAATTGGTGGCATTAAGAAGAAAATAAGGGTTGAGTTGTTGAACAGTATTAAACTGGTTTTTAAAACAAAAGGGTAGAAGATTATTGAGGTGTTGATACATGAACACATTTAATTGAAGCTGTGTAATTTGAGCAATATTAGGTATCTTTAGATTGGCGCCAATGCTGAGAGAAGAAGGACGTATGCCGTTGCGATGGATAATTCTGAAGGCTCTGTTTTGAAGGAGTTGTAACCTTTTGAGGCGAGTAGGGTAGTTTGACGCCCATACCATGTTACAATAAGTTATATACGGATGGACCAGAGAATAATAGAGATTAGGACGCAGGTTAAGTGGTAGTAAGTGGACAATGCGCGACAAAATGCCCACATTTTTAGAAAGCTTAGATGCCACTTTATTGATGTGGACATTCCAGGTAAGGGATTTGTCAACGAAGACACACAGGAATTTGGTAGAGACTGTTTTAGGTATGGAATTGTTATTTAACATCAGTGATTCCTCCGATACAGGAGGTTTTTTGCGACGAGAAGCAAAAGTAATACAGCTGGTCTTAAGCGTGTTAAGTGACAGCTTATTAACAGAGAACCAGTCCCCGATATGTAACAGTTCATGGTTGAGCAGAGTCACAAAGTTGGCATATGAGGGGCTAGACGCAATAATATTTGTATCGTCCGCAAAAAGAAGGAAATGCACAAGTTTAGACGTGTTAGGTAGGTCGTTGATATATATAAGAAAGAGTAAGGGGCTTAAAATAGAACCCTGGGGAACCCCATACTTGATAAAACGAGTCTTGGAGACTTGACCGTTACAGAGCACGTATTGGGTGCGGTGATGTAAGTAACTCTGGAGCCAGTCCAGAGCTACTCCACGGATACCTATAGAGTTTAATTTGGAAAGAAGGATTTTATGATCGACGGTGTCAAAAGCCTTAGATATGTCAAGAAATATACCAACAGAGAATTCATTACGGTCAAAAGCCTTGGATATGTGGTCGTGAAGGTCTAGCAGAGACATAACAGTAGAGTGCCCAGGTCGAAAACCATGTTGGAATGGGCATAGGAGTTGATTCGCTTCAATGAAGTTGTAGAGCATAGAATACTTTATTTTTTCGAATGATTTAGAGAAGAACGGTAGAATAGAAATAGGCTTATAGTTGGCTATGTGGTCTCTATGACTCTGTTCGTGTATTGGAATAACCTTAGCAGTTTTTAAAGCAGATGGAACCAAGCCAGTGGCTAAGGAACAGTTAACAATGGATGCAAGTGGAGTAGCAATAAGCAGAAATACAGAGACGATTACGGAGGGACTGAGATCATCAGGGCCAGCCGAGTGAGTAACCTTCGAAGAATGATTAAGAGCGATTAATTCATCAGGCGAGGTAGGGATAATGACAATGGAGTTAGGATTAGAAGGGCCAAAATAAAGCTCAAAACTGTTGGGGGAAGAGGGGATCTTATCTACAAGATCACTAGCAATGTTAGTAAAATAATCACTAAATTTCTGGGAGATTTTAATCGGGTCAGAAATTTCAGTTCCATTTGTCACAATGAAACTGACTAGTGCATCGCGAGGTTTAACCTTAAGGATCGATTTAATGACCTTCCGAGTTTGTTTAAGGTCACCACTATGTTTAATAAATTCCAATGCGTAGTAACTTTGAAGAAGAGAACCGATACGGTCAAAAAAGAGCTTACAAAAAGAAAAGAAAACACATAGCCAACTAATTATGCTTATATATGTGTACATGTATATAAGTGTATATTAAATAATTATATATATGTCATGAAAAACATATAAGACCATCTATTAAATATTACCGCATGAACAAGTGTCAGAAACGGAATCAATAACCAGACAAACGAAAGAAAGATAACAGAAAGAAAGACAAAGGAAAGAAAGACAAAAGAAAGAAAGACGAAAGAAAGAAAGAAAGACCAAAGAAAGAAAACGGATGAAAACTATGTATGACATTGAACTAATACGTAAATAACTGTGAAGACGTCAAAAGCTTGTGATGCTATAGGATGTCGTTAAATTCTGCTATAATAAAGGTACATCAGGGTAGCAATGCATCAATGCAAGAATAATTGGCGATTCGCGATTAATAGCAGTGTCTTCAGTAGACTCTATCAG
This sequence comes from Bimastos eiseni, assembly GCA_959347315.1. Classification (NCBI taxonomy): domain Eukaryota; kingdom Metazoa; phylum Annelida; class Clitellata; order Crassiclitellata; family Lumbricidae; genus Bimastos; species Bimastos eiseni. Next base: position 33,391,844 of record OY365806.1, read on the forward strand.
GGTATTAAAGAGCTACGATGCTTCGCTATTAATCATTCTTGGCAAATTTTCAATAGTTCTAACAAAGATTTTGTTCCTAGGCCTACATTTAGCTCAAACCACTTTACGCTCTCACAACGAGAGTTTAGCGAATGTGATTTGAAAACCTTCTTTTATGATGTTATATGTTAAATCTCACACACCTTAATTCATGTTAGCGTTAAAGCCGTTGTAATACATTCTCAGCTTAGCATACATCAGGCTAGATATAATTAGACCTATTTTCATGGACTGCGAAAAAGTAACCTTTGAATGCTTCGACTGAGTCTTCTTCAACCAGGGTGATATTAGTTTCCTCAGCTTCGGCTGTGGCCTGGTTTGTTGCCGTCTCTTCAGGTTCTTTCTATAAAATTTCAGGTGGAACACGTCACAGAGGAAATTAGTAATCCATTAAGTTAATTCACCCTAGTAGGTTAGATAGACAGACAGACAAACTATTCAATTTATTGGTAAAAATGTGACTTATCTGTTAAAATATATCAATACTGATAGAAAATTCCCAATTATGATATCAGCTACAACTATTGAAGTTATTGCTACAATTACAAAGTTTGTCAGTAGTGATCTGTGCAATTTAACAACTACTGGATAGGACAATGAGTATAATGGTAGAACCGAGATAGTTGGAACTCTTTGCTTCTTTTCTCGGCCGCTAGGTGTCCTCATTCGAGTGATACGCAGAGTCTTCGCTAATATCTTGTCCTCATCGGTCCATGTAACCTGTGTTTCAGCAAACTGGTCCTGAAAGCAAGATCAAAAAGGATCTCAAGAATAATTGAACGGCAATATGAGGTAAGGAAGGCGAGGGTAAGGTAAGAAAATGCAGTGCCTTTTATACGGTAAAATATACATGTAAGAAAGGGTACGGGACACGCGTAAAGCAAAATGTGTAGGCCTACGGTAAAGTAAGTTACAATAAGAAATGGTACAGTAGGCCTATATTGATTATTACCTATCACTTTCCATAGCAGCATAGTAGGCCTAGACATCTTTGAGGCGCTTCAAATTAGAATTTCAGCGCAATCTTCACAACTTAAGAGAGCAATTCTGACCTTTGATTTCTTGTCCAAAGCTGGTGTCTGACTTATAAAATGAACCGCTGTGATCTCCCTTGATCTTGTTCTGCTGTGGCTGACATTGGGAGGAGATCGTTGCACTGAGTGGCCTGTCAGAACCGAGACAAATTAAAGAACCGGCTTACTATAATGTAATGTAAACTGAGTACAAAGCAAGCGCGTTTCAGCCTACATTGTCACGAGTACAATAAACAGCAGTAAATCTGCAGTCAATCACTAAGTCAAGCAACCAAAAACACAACAGTTGCAATCAATTCATAAATCTGTTGATCAAAAGGTCCTTTCTGATCACTATAAATTCAAACTTCATAACCTCAGCTATTTATAATTGATGTTCTTTATTTTCTTGCCTTGAGCAAAGTGTTTACTGTGGCTATAAATAAACAAATTGATTGATTGATTGATTTACTTTGAGGTCATTTACTTAAGCTTATTCCTTATTCTTCCGCATTTACAGCATGCATTGCTCCTTGTACGACTCGTAGGCTATGTATTTACTTACCCGCACTTTTGACCTCTCTGGCAGTCGTTATTGTTGAACTTGGTCGACTGGTTCTTGCAGTGGCAGGACGGTTCTTTGGTGGAATTGACGTCGTCGAATTGGCACGGCCTGAGGAACGTGGAGTGGCACCGCGAGGTTTGGCACCAACTGACAGAGCAGGAGGAAGAGGAAGGCGAGCATGGATGCGGGAAGATTCTATGGGAAAGGACTTGGTGATGGATGGAAGGCCATCGTATGTTGCTGAAGATTAAATGAAACCGTTTATTATGCTGAAGTTGCTGTATTATTATTATTATTATTATTATTATTATTATTATTATTATTATTATCATTATTATTACTATCATTATTATTATTTAGCATGGTAGTATTGACGAAAAACATATGGCGTTCCCTCGCTGGACAGCTACCGAGAGTCTTTGGAATAGGTAGCTTGTGTCTTGGGTCACATCGGTCAGTCTTCGTCCCACATCCAACACAAAGTTCAAACCCTCCGAACTCCAAGCACCGCTGGACTCCTGTGCCTCCGCCACAAAAGCATGCGTTCGGGTGATCGATGCGTACTTGGCTCTTTTGGCGATTCTGCACGGTTTGCTGCTTCTCCTGCGTTAATATTGTTATTTTTTATATTATTATTATTACTATTATTATTATCATTATTATCATTATTATTATTATTATCATTATTATTATTATTATTATTATTATCATTACTATTATTACTATTATTATTATTTTTATTATTATTATTATTATTATCATTACTATTATTATTATTATTATTATTATTATTATTATTATTATTATTATTATTATTATCATTACTAATATTACTATTATTACTATTATTATTATTATTATTATTATTATTATTATTATTATTATTATTATTATCATTACGTGATCTGTGAGCCGCACACCTGCGCATGCGGCGCCTTCGTCTCAGCCAGAGGCGCACATGGCCTGTCCTGTTTATTGGGTTTTGGCCGTCAAGCAAGACACTGTAATATCAACGACCTAATCCATCGCAGCCTCAACAGAGCCGGTATTCCAGCAGTCAAGGAACCGTCAGGTCTTTCCAGATTAGATGGAAAGAGACCGGACGGGCAGACCCTGATACCGTGGAGTGGGGGGCGGACCTTACTTTGGGACGCAACTGTGGTGGACACAGTGGCCGCTTCCTATATCCCCGAAACAGCTTCCACAGCTGGAGGAGCGGCGGAGATAGCAGCCACAAGGAAACACACAAAATATTCTGAGCTAGAGAAGAAATACACTTTTGTTCCAATCGCTATAGAAACCTTCGGTCCCCTCAATAGTGAGGGCCTCGCCTTTCTGTCTGAGACTGGACGCCGACAACTACCGGTGACACCCGAGAGACAAACTTCCTTTTCCAGAACTTGTCCGCATTGATCCAACGTTTCAATGCGGTGGCTTTTCAGGGCACTATGTCAAGATTACAGTCCACTGACAAGCGGCGACCCAGATAGCATGATGACAGATCCGTTGGCAATGCCAATGAATAATAATAATAATAATAATAATAATAAATATAATATATATATATATAATAATAATTATAATAATAGTAATGATAATAATAATAAAAATATTATCATTACTAATATTACTATTATTACTATTATTATTATTGTTATGGTCTTCAATGTTAATTAATGGTGATGTCGTCTGGAGTAGCCCTGCTCGTTGAACTCCTGAGCAGCGAAAGTTCCCTTGAAAGCAACTGCGTTGTAGCGTTGAATAATCATCGAGATGCGCTGGTAGAGAAAAGTCGTCTCCCTCTGCTCCCCAGTGACGGCGTTCAGTTTGTGTCCCAGTTCTGAAAGGAAGCTTTGGCCTTCGGAATTGATGGGGCCAAAGGTTTCGAATGCCACCGGTGTGAAGACGTACGTGGAGGCTAGCTCGGCATATTTCTGAGTTTTGAGTTATTGTTATTATTATTATCATTACTATTATTACTATTATTACTATTATTATTGTTATTGTTGTTATTATTGTCGTTGTCGTCGTCGTCGTCATCTGCTTCTCCTCCTCCTCCTCCTCCTCATCATCATCATAATCGCCATCACCATCTTGCAGTGGCAGGACGGTTTGGCACCAAATGGCAGAGTAGGAGGAAGAGGAAGGGGGGCATGGATGCGGGAAGCCTGATTATTATTATTGTTATTTTAAATTTTGCTTATGACCCGAGGTACATATAATATTATAACTATATAATATTATGATCCCTCAGGGACTATAAAACCAACCTAATAATGTTGGTTGTCTGGAATAGCCTTACTGATCGGTCTGTTGAACGACAAAAGTTCCTTAGCATTATTATTATTTAAAAAAAAATATTATTATTATTATTATTATAATTATCATCATCATCATTATTATTGTCGTTTTCGTTATTGCCATCGCCGTCGTCGTCATCATCATGATCATCGTCATGTTATTATTATTATTTTACATCACAATCTAATGGTCAAGTGTCAACCGATGGTGCTGAGCAATTGTGAGCTATGGATTTGCTCAAAGTTGCTAGTGTTCCTTCTCTGATGAGGCTCAAAACCCATAACCTTAGCATTACAAGACATTCACTCTAACCAATCAATCGACAATATGGTCCCACGCATAATATCACATGAAGATATGTCTTAGGCAAAAAAATGCGAGACAGTATATGTAGGTAACAGTTATGTGAGCAAAGGTAAAGGCATAGGCAAAGCAAGGTGTAAAGCGAGGTAACGTCACATCATTCCACATTCCACCTGCAAATATAACTTCTCCTCCGCATTCACTATCCTCTGGTACTTTCCATTCCCAAATCTTCAAGGTGTCCTATTTGACTCTACTCCTGCGCCACCACATGACCATGCACCCTCATCACCGACTACCACCGTAGCACCATGCTGTCTCCTCGGTTTCACTCCCCGAATTTCGACCTAGCACCGAAAAGAAACGAGAGGATTGGCTATTGCTGACTTGATTTCGAATAGCGCCGTTGTATAAGCTGGTCTTCCTGACGTGGCTTTTGTGGGCGCTGAGAAATTTTCGAGGATTTACATTACATTACAACAACAGAGAGTGCAAGTTAAGGTAGCGCAAACCAAAAGAAGACAATGCAAGTAGAAACAATCTACAGTAAAGTCAGACAATCATGAAAATGTAAAATAAGGTAGGCCTATTGGGAAAGATAAGATACGATTAGGCGTGAATCCGATCATTTATCTCTTTCTAGAACTTCTGAAAGGTAAACTACAGTTATTAGTTGAAGATCATTAGGTCTATAAGAAGTCCCAATAGCAACCATCTACGCTTATAACTACGTTTCTCACAACAGACGACACATTTATTACTTCTTGATGCCTGTTTTGTGTGAAGCAGAGATATGGACCATGAGAAAAGTGGACATAAGAAGACTCATACATGTAGGGCTAATGCCAACGGTTTTTATGGAGTTTATTATTACAATCCTAACATCCTATAGACTAGGCCTACAGTTCATTTTACACTAGCTGCAGAAGTGTGAGCATCATTCTGCTTGACGAACACGGGAAGTTATATTTGCTAAAAGCGGCTTTTAAGGATTTCATCATAACTTCTGGACCACAAGTTATTTAAAAGCGACGTTTGGGGATGACGGACCCGATCCGTTGGGCCAATTTTAAATGCTTAGGTAAGGTAACGTAACAACAGATAATGCAAGTATAAAAAAAACTACAGTACAGTCAGATAAACATGAAAATATAAAATACTGCATTGGGTAAGATAAGATGAGCAAGTAATCTAAATTAACTGACGGTCATAAGCTGGCATGAGTGGTTGAACGAGGTCAATTCCATCATCGTCGCTCTGATGTGTGACCTCTGGCGACCTCCTTTCATCGATCTCGTAGTAGTCTTGGTTGTTGTAGTCACGAAGCATTCCATAGGCGAGGTCGAGGACCTCATTTTCCTCCTCATCTGTCAAGTCGGACGACCTGGAAACATGTAAACTGTGTACGTGTACATGACATTCGTATAGTGGAATATTTGGTAAAGAGCCAGTAATTGATCTAGTAACCGCAAAACATGTCTCCAAATTCTTAGAATAGAATAGGCGAAGGTTCAGAGGTAAAAAGAAAGACATCTTCCTTTTGCCCCACCTGATTCTAACATGGACATTTTCCTGAATAATTTTAATATTATATAAAAGAGCCAGTCAGAAATAGCTAGCCAAGCATAAGTCAGAACTAGCAAAGCAACAGTCAGATACTGATTGCGTGTCTAGCCAAATGTCTGATGAATTAGCAAACACTGCTATAAAAGTATGATTTCTATAGCGCAACAACAGTCTACGAAATTATCTCACCAGACAGAGCAGATTGTTAATATTTCTGACCACAGAGATCTAGAACATAATCTTAGTCTCCGTCTTATCCACACTAAAACCCTACTACGGTCATAGAATGATGGAAGTCTCACTCAGTCACTCGGATCTATCTTTCTGGAGCCACAGAAGAGAGTCTATTAATCTACCACACAAACTACTTTTAATTGTCTTTCTGCTCTTTTCCAGTGGCGTTATCAACCCAGTAGGGACCTAGTATGCTGCCTCTGGTAATGCATCATTATCTGTTCAAGAATTCAGTGCTACGTGTATGTAAGACAATGCTAAGCTTCTCGAAAGTGAAGAAATCGAATTGAAAAGACGTACTGTATCATTGTCTGTTCATCAGTCGCTTGCCTTGCAGAATGTCCGCCAGTCGATTCTAGAATTAAAAGTAGATTTTACAAGGGTTCAGCAGTGCATTTAAAACCATACACAAATAGACAGGCGAACGGCGAGACAGGCAGGCAGGCAGGCAGGCAGGCAGGCAGGCAGGCAGGCAGGCAGGCAGGCAGGCAGGCAGGCAGGCAGGCAGGCAGGCAGGCAGGCAGGCAGGCAGGCAGGCAGGCAGGCAGGCAGGCAGGCAGGCAGGCAGGCAGGCAGGCAGGCAGGCAGGCAGGCAGGCAGGCAGGCAGGCAGGCAGGCAGGCAGGCAGGCAGGCAGGCAGGCAGGCAGGCAGGCAGGCAGGCAGGCAGGCAGGCAGGCAGGCAGGCAGGCAGGCAGGCAGGCAGGCAGGCAGGCAGGCAGGCAGGCAGGCAGGCAGGCAGGCAGGCAGGCAGGCAGGCAGGCAGGCAGGCAGGCAGGCAGGCAGGCAGGCAGGCAGGCAGGCAGGCAGGCAGGCAGGCAGGCAGGCAGGCAGAAATGAGACAGACAGGCATTAACATTTTACATATCCTGTATTTCTGTGCTGGTTACCTGTGAAAAAGCGCTTTGAATTTAAGTTTTTAGATCTTGATGCTTATGAGCAATCGTCTTGCAAGGTGTGTTCCGTGTCACCTGAAGAAGCTTCACGTCTTCGTATATTTTCCATCCCTCCCTGGTCGCAGCGCAGTTTCTCCGCTTATAGTTGCTCAAAGTGATTTGGTTGTTCCACCACCATGGTGGTCTTTCAGGTCGAGCAAAGAAGTGTTGCTGTGTTTTGTTCATTCTTTTAGAATAATTTGCCTAACAACCAGCGACATTAACTCCTCGCCTCTCTTTGCCTCGCTTGAAATATCAAAAGTTCGATCGATGTTTCATTGAATTTTGACGAATCTCTCTTGAAGTGTCAATAATTATATATTTTACGATTACAATTACAAATAAAAAATAAAAAGTATGACAGCGCATGCATGCATACATAGAACTACATTGCGACAGGTAGACATCGGTCCTACTGTGCTACTATAATACGTTGAAGTCCTCTACCTGTCAGACTTTGCTGTCGGCTGACGCTGCGACTTAGGTTGGTCAGAAGAATACTCGAGATAGGATTAAGTGTCTTGCTCTAGAAACATTTAAGAAGCGTTACTCGTATAATAACTACAAATAATATGTGAAAGCATAAGGTGGCGTTTCTGGCATCTAAGGTGACACTGTGGCATTTCAGGCGTCTTTTCAGTTGGCATGTTAGCCTTGTTAGGTGACATTTAATGCTGAGGCATATCAGACAAAATGTACGGCTGCATTCGGACATTTAGGAGGAATTATTAGCAGATAGTGTATGTATCCACTGTGTCATATTAGGTGGACATAAGCGAGATAACATTGTGGTATCTCAAAGGAGACTGCCGCTTCTTTCTTTGTTGTGAACCCAGTGGTCATTTCTCCAGTTATCTGAGCAATAGGCTACTTAGAAACAAACTTGCAAAAGTCGATTATGACTAAACATTTTGCTTTGAAATATTAACTCTGTAATTTAAGTTGCCAAGAAGAGATACACTGGCAGGTGTTATAAAAATGTTCCGTTACATTGAATAACATCTAGATTTTAACCTCGGATTTATCGAACAACCCATGCAGTGTGTCAGTCGTGTGGAAAGTCTCTTCGTATACGTCTGGCAGAGAGGTGGCGGAATAGCAGTCAGACGAAGCAACTGTCTCCCTTGGCTGCGCAACCACTGAGAACTCATTTGGAAAATCCAACTGAGATTTTTGAGAGGCGGGTTCCTTCTTGGAGAATTCAGATAACAAGTGATCCGAAACACGCATTTGTGAACCTGTGGCACACAGATATTGGTTTATTTGATATATATTTCTTATTAAAATGCACAATCAATAAGCATTCAACATTTTATTTCCTAATTATCTATTTCATATTCAATATACTTGAATGCAAAAACAGTTTAACTGCTAATTTGCCGTATTTATAAATTGTAGGCCAATATCTAATATTATTCAATTTTCTTTCAATATTTACTTATATAATAAAAAATATATAAAAAAATAAATATAAAGAATATATAATTTTTTAAATTTATTTCTGGTTTATATGTTAAATCGATATTAATATATGTTTATCATTTTTATATTTAGTCAATATTAATTTATACATCTATTCAATATTCATTTTTATTGCAATAGGCCCATTATATACTATATAAACATCCGTTGGTTTGGCTGAAATAAAGAGTTTATCGACAAGTGCCAAATAAATAGATAACTATATTGATAACATTAAATTAAATTATTAAGCCTGCATCAGATTTAATTGGAGTCATATTATGTGTAAGAGCGGAGATTGTCTGGAGAAGGAGATTATGCAAAGCACAGTTCCTGAATCAAGAGTGCAAGGAAAGTCAACATATGAATGGATTTATTGCACAAATGTGTGGACTGGATTATCCATCATTTGACTGATCATTGGAAATAAACATGTAACAGAAGTGGATGGAAGATGAGTGTCCATGGTGCTGTCAATCCTCGGATCGAAGGTGTTTGAGTTCATGATTGGATAAGACAAAGAGCAAGACGTAAGAGAGTGACGAAGAGAGGCTTCTGTCGTCTGACCTCCTTTGGCCAGATGCTTCGGTGACCTAAGCTGTGTAATCGAACTCATGCTCTGAACGAGACGTCCTTGACTTCCATCCTCAAAGAAAGTTTGTTTCTCACCAGATCTCAGCCTCGATCTGAGAAACAATTCGCCACAAAATAACAACAAGAACAATGAAGAAGACGAAGAAGATTAACAATAAAAATTATAATAGTAAGATATATTAATACGAATAAACAGTATGAAGATTTATAAAGTGTAAGTCATAATATGACTAATAATCAATGCACCATATCAGCTCATACATTTTCAGATAATAATATGCAACATACGCCACTCAGGACCATTTTGCATACAAATACCACAAATATGAATGGTAGTCTACTGGTGATGATGATGACGATGACGACGACGGTGACGACGACGACGTTGACGATGATGATGATGATGATGACGATGGCGACGACGGTGACGACGACGACGATGACGATGACGATGATGATGACGACGACGACGACGACAGCAACAAAAACAACAGCAACGATGACAGATAAAGTAATAATAACAATGACATTAATAATGATAATGATAATGATAATGATAATGATAATAATAATAATAATAATAATAATAATAATAATAATAATAATAATAATAACCTAGATGCTTTGCCTAAGTCCAACTGCAACTGCAGCCATCTCCCGCAGGAACTGCCGATTGAACTCCACAGTCTTCCACTTCCTTCGTTTCGGCATCGCCTGAGGACTATCTTACTTGTTAGAAACAACACGGACTGAGGTCTGGAGGGCCTCTAAATCTCTGAGAGGGGTGCCATAAAAAATGGTTACTTACTGTTTCAATTACATTAGTTTCAATTATCTTAGAACAAAGAAACGCCTTTCATATACTCATTTCTATGCTTAGGAATTCTCGTGCGCTGGTCCGGACTGTCCACAACAGACGATATAGTTTCTCACAGCAATTCGCACTAGTCCATGTAAGTTTTCCTCTACTGCACTGAACAAAGTGTAGGCCAACTTTTCCAGGGGAAACAAAGATTGGAAGTGAACTTACCGAATCAGTCGGTGCCTGAGGTTTCGCAAGTAGTCATTGGCATTACCACCTGGCTGGACGTTCATGTCGACTTCAACTCCACCGAGACTTTTAAGGAACTTCAAGAAAACTTTATTTTCTGGGTTAGATGTGCTGCAAGTCTCACTATCATAATCCTATTGACAAAATAGTGTTGAAGTAGTATAATTATTACTAAAAGTAAATGTAATGTATGTAGTTTTTGATACTGTCATGTGGCTCCTTTAAGAAATGCGCACAGAATCACGGTTGGCCGTTTACTCGTAATAGTAATAAAATTTGTAAAAAGAATTAGACGAAGACAAAGAGGAGAAAGAGAACGAGGAGGAAGACGAAGAAGAGGAGGAGGAGGAAGAGGAGAAAGGTGACTAGGACAAAGAGGAAGAGGAAATGGAAGAAGAAGAATTTGAAGAAGAAGAAGAGGATGAGGAAGAGAAAGAGGGGAAGAAGAAGAGGAAAAAAGAATGCTCACAAATAATTTCTTGATTTTGAGTAATCACACATGCTTCGTGTAATAGAAATAATGAGAAACAAGTATAATGAAACAAAAACGAAACCTGGTCTCCAAACGCGAGCACTGAAGACGAAAGACGTGTGAGGCTGCCCAATTTCTGAAGCTCATCCTGGAAAAGTCGCGTTTTTGTTCTTTTTGCTGAATTCAGAAGATGACGACACTGGGCGTAATCGACATGCGTATCGTCCGCAAACAACATTAGCGCCCCCTTTCGGGTGGTGAAAGTGCGCGGAAGGATAAGTTCTCCGTGATCGCTAGGGATTGCTCCTGCGGAAGACGGCAGTGAATGCGAAGAAACTGTAATACCGTGGCGATGCACTCCATTGTTGAAGTTCAGCGGAAAAGATGAAACATCGAAATCCTAAGTAAAGTTAAAATTAATTATTTATGTTTCAGATAGAGTAATTTTGTAAAATTCACTCTAATTTAATGTTCGTCTATTCCAGGAATCTCGAGTTGACTCGAGGCACAATTAGGGCCTACTTAGGTCTACAGTGCATGTAACAGTAAGCTGGGCGTGGACCAGAGTTTTTTTCGATATACATTCTTAAATAATCTGTGATAAAATTCTGATCACTCTTTGGTTGAACAGTAAACTTATGTAACTATAGGCCTAATCAGGGTTTTATTTGTTATGAAAACTCAGGTCTAACGCTCTGGTATAGAACAGCAAAACCAACGTAAACACAATACTCTATTAATTATTATTGACTACATGTAGGAAAAACACTGTTATATGCTTTTAATAATAAATAGATTACAATATAATAATAATATTATGGAGTTACATTACACATAGGCCTACGTGTAGCCTAAAGAAGTTACATATTATTATTTTAAGTAAACACACATAGAAAATTAGTGAACATTAGTGCAGCTATCATCATTACATGCGCCAAAAAGTGTCCAGATAAAGTAAAGACAGGGTTTCAACCATATTTAAAGTGTCACTCATTCATTAAGGGCTTTTAAGTTTTGCCATTCTTTTAAAATTTACAATGTTTAGAAATCCTGGCTAGCACTGTGCCACAGCTATGAAAATTTACACTTTTTGTCATGTTATTAATTCATGGGCCTACCTATTCATTTCTATATTCACAAAAAACATCAATATATCTGAAACAGATACTGTATGCTTATTGCAGATGCACGTATCAATATGTAAATCGAATGTCATAACTCATTTATATAGCACCACATTTGAAATACATTTGTTCGAGTATAAAAGAACTGCTGGATAGTCGATGCAACCAATATGGTCACTGACGTGTGTGTGTATGTGTGTGACTGTGTGTGTGTGTGTGTGTGTGTGTGTGTGTGTGTGTGTGTGTGGGTGAATGTGTGCGTGCTTGCGTCTGTGCGGGTGCTTGAGCACTGAATATCACGCATTTGCTGCTGTTGTTGCTGTTGCTGTTGCCATAGATGTATAGAGATTTTTATTGCCAGGAATCTGTCGGGTAGCAAATAATTAATTAATTACCATTGGCTAACTTCTTTGCCTCCTTCCTCTGATGTGTATCATTTTGCCCCAACTTACTACATATCTATTAACTAATTTGCATGCCTGCCCGCCCGCCCGTATGTCCGTAGTCCGTACGTCCGTCCGTCCATCCATCAATCCATTCATCCATCCATCTCAATTTATCCATCCATCTATCTATTTGTCTATCACATATATATCTCTATTTATCTATATCAACATCAATATGTATATATATATATATATATGTATATCATATTCATCCATTTGTCTCAATCACTCTATCTATCTATCTATCTATCTATCTATCTATCTATCTATATATCTATCTATCTATCTATCTATCTATCTATCTATCTATCTATCTATCTATCTATCTATCTATCTATCTATTCATCCTTCCGTTCCCACCCACCCACCCATCCACCCATCCAACCATTCATATCTAAAGTATTCATTTAAGCACCAGCTACGCTCATGGATTACAGAACGAATAGTTGGATTATTACTATGTTTAGTTTTGCTTGTCTTAGTTAGGTTGAATGCCTTACATTATAGCATGCCAGTATCCGTACATGACTTAAGTTACTCATAAAGAAAATGAACTGAACTAGATAACCTCTGATAATTTTTATCCATCTACAATAGTAGCAAAAATAGTCATTTTATAATTGGTGGCTCCATTGGTCCCTTCTCGGTTCCCTTTTGCGTCCAATAGAATACTTGTCCTGAGTACAGCGGAATGTTACTTTCTATATTTAAAGAAAATATAATTGATGGCTATGGTTACCCATTCATCCATCCGTCCGTTTGTGCGTCTCTCCGTCCGTCTATCCATCCATCCATCCATCCATCCATCCATCTATTAGTTCATCTATCTGGCTATAAAATTATCTTTAAAATTATTTTAAAAATTATTTATCAAATTATCTATTAAATTATCTCTCTATCTATATAATATATATATTGTACGCATCGTGGATCCGTTGTTCCGTCCATCCGCCTGTAAAATCATCCATCCATCTATATCTATCTAGTCATCTATGTATGTATGCGGGGGCGTCTATCTCACTAAGTCATTGGAGCAACTCCCCCCCAATTTTGACTGACAGACGAATTAATATTATTCAAGGTTGAATAATAGATTGAACCAATGGTTATTTGTGCATACAATGACAACGTAGAATAGAACAGAATGGCTCAACTGCAACTAATTTAAAAAATGTAATAGTATAAAAAGGTTTTAATTAACTTCCCCTTATTTCTCAATGAGATCTTTCCTCCACCCCAATTTCTTGGACGGATCATTTGCTCCAAGGTTTCTGTGGGGTAGACGCTCCTGTATGTATGCACGTATTAGTATCTGTCTGTCTGTCTGTCTGTCTGTCTGTCTTCCTTTCTAAACATGAGTCTATTATCATGCAGTCCGTAGGCCTATGTATACAACACTTGACTTCGCAGCATAACTGACCCTCGTAAGATCGACGATGGCTGAACGACATTCCCTAATCGATGAGACAGGTCCGTGTTGCTGAGCCACTTCCCCTTCCCAAGACCCCGCCCCTCTTGCCAGAGCGCTGAACATTCCCTCGGATCACCAGACCAACATCCGAACAGATTTCCTCCTTAATCCGTCAACATCATTAAATCTCTTTGCATCGGTGACACACAAAGAACGACATATCCGACTATGACGAGATCTGCTGTAATAATCGATAGAACCGTGTTATGTTTATCGGTCGCAGCCCAAGACAACGCCTCAGCTAGATCTATCGGTCGATGATATCTCAACAGCGGCTCATTCGGGCTCAAAGGCGACGATCGACATGAAATATATAAAGACCGAGCAAGGGGCTTGTCCGAACGAACGCCGGTCGGACTCTTGATCGGCGGACTTACCACATGCCTAGACTCCTTCACACGCTACGATTACCATAAAAGCACTCAACGAACGCCGCATGCAAGCCAAAAGCCTCGAAGGCCCATGTATACAATCATGTATACGCACGCCTGTTGCAGCGAGTGGCCTATCAACAACGCAAAACACATCCACTTTTCGTCGTTTTCAATCTATCGCTCACAAGACTAAAATGATGTTAAAAACGTTAAATTATAAGATAAGTCGTCGGTGCTAAGTCTATTAGTCCTAGACCCATAGGCCCTACGTGTACTAGGCCAAGCATGGGCGCACGAAGAATTTTTTGCAAGGAGGGTCGGCCACGGTTGGGAGAATTTGTTCGGGTCAGCCATAAACCCCTTGAAAATAGCTATTAGCTATCTATATGCACATTAATAATATTCTGGCCTACATATATAATTACACATGGCCTTTCTCTGGAGTAATGTATGTTCCGTAAACCGTGTAGTGCGTGGTACTTCTTATGGTCATTTGGAAACTTCTTTCCGGGCTTGAGTTGAGAGCGCTTTTGACATTTTAGTAGCTGCCTTTAAAAGCGCGTTATATAAATAGTTGAATGAATGAATGAATATATATATATATATATATATATATATATATATATATATCACCGATTGAGTGAGTTTCCCACCGCCACCCTCCCAACACAAATTATCTCAACGGATTTGGACATATCCCATGGCCATGGATCGCACAGGTTTGTATCTGGATGAGTCAATGAAGAACTAAAAACACCGATACGGGCTGAATAAATTTATCACAGGCATTACCCATTATTGCCCGGTCGAACGCCGCTTCTACCATAATGCAATAAAATAAGTAAGTCACATAAAGTCAGTGAGTAAGTCAATATACAAGAAACCGTCTTATTCCAGGGTTCACGCCGACCCCCTTGACCTATGCTGCGGGCGCCAATGAGGACAAGGCCTACTACGTTAATTAGGCCTAGGCCCATACGTGTATTAGGCATAGGTCCATATAAGCGTATTAGGGTTAGCCCCCCCCCCACATGCATTAGATCTAGCTATAGGACCCTACGCGATTAGGACTTCCGTGAATCCTGCACTGCTGATAACGTGTTGCAACGTGTTGCATCATGGAATGAAATTTTATAATCAATGACGAATAACGACATGCAACATACAGCATCAGCCGCCAAAACGACTCGAACACGTCAATGAACAGCGAACTCAACCGTTTTGTAAACGATTTTGACAGCCTAGAATCGCCCTGGGTGAAAGACAACTGCAATTAAATGAATGGCCGAATAATACAGCCTATAGGGATCTAACGCTGCCGTAACGCATCACGAAAGCGACAAACAGATACGAAAAACGGATTAGTAGGCCTAGATTATGCGAAGCAGACTCGCCGATAGAGGGCAGATGAGGCAAACATCCAGGGCACGGGGATGTTATAGACCCTGGACGAGCCAGCAATGAATTTATGAAAAGTATCATGATCACTTAAAACACAGTTGATAGAAGTTCGAAATTTCTCTACGTAGAGGTTCGGAATTTCTGTCACTAGGGTTCCAGAATTTCTTTGCCTAGAGGTCTGAAATTTCTCTGCCAATAGGGGTCCGGAATTTCTCGGTCTAGCGGTCCGGAATTTTCTGCCTCGGGGTCCGGAATTGTTCTGCCTATGAGTCCGGAATTTCTCTGCCTAGGGGTCCAGAATTTCTATTTCGGGTCTCATCAAAAGTCTATTTTAAAAGACGTCAACAGCCATAGCATCAAAAACAACTGGCATCTACTATAGGCCTATGCTGTCATCAATTACATGCTTTAGAACGACCAGCGAACATGATTGTGTGAAGAACCACTGTGACAATAGAAAATTGCGACTGTCTTGCAACCGATAAACTAAATGACCTTTTGCGCGCTGACACAAAAGATATTGTCGACTACAATCGAGCAACATTTGACGCCGAAGATATAGTAGATGCCAGAGAACACTTGAAACATCCATTGCTTCAACCATTCTCATTAGACACCCTTTCCTCCACTATGCTACTCTCCACTCACCACATCCCTTACCCCTCCCATCACCGCCACTATCCATTCATTTCTCTTCCTCCATTTCTCCATAATCCCCTTCCTCCCTCTCTCTCAGTCTCATCTTCTCTGCCCCTCTCCTCCCCATTTCTTCTATCCATTCCGTTCTCCGCCACTCCCCTTCATACTCCTCCCACTTCCCTATCCGTCACCTCTTACTGCCCTTCCCATCACACCTCTTCCCACTCTCCTCCCTAACTTCGAAACCTTTCCCAATGCCCTCCATTACCTTTTCCCCGCTCCTGCTTCCTCTAACTACAACGCCACTTACAGAATCAATCATTTCAACGCGCAAAGACAAGTCGCCCCCGCGGTTAAGATAAACAGAAATGGGTGCTGATAAGTAGTGAATGACACAGTGAATTAAACAGCATGACGGATGGATGATTATTTGGGCACAGACAGACAGTCAGACATTCTCTTAAATCATCATCCAGTCTAAAAGCACTGTTCTTGGTCTTCCTCCTGAATGGAAAAGAAAAATCAAGAGGAAGACCAAGAACAATGCTTTTAGACTGGATGATGGAGAAAGGTGGACACGGAAAAGTGAAAGAAGAGGCTCAACACAGGGAGGAGTGGCGTCATTGGACATATGAACCTGCCTGAAGGCAGAGAACCAATGAAGAAGAAGAAAACATTGTGAGCAGTTGCGTATTCTGTAAAGGGAGTTGATTTCAGCTGAGTGCATAGGAATAACAGCTGATGCTGAGGCCTACTGTACCACGACTCATCACTTATTAGCAATAAGTAGACTTCCAAAGTTTTCCGATAAATTCATTATGTTTGCAGTTTATTTGCAGACAATTCTCTTAGCACAGTTGACAAAATTTAAACGGACTCTGTAGTTTACAATGTTTGGACAAAACAACCGAAATCTAAACCAACTTGCATTATTTAAAAATATTTGATATAATTTTCCAATGTATTCTCTGATTCATTTAAAATGAAATTTCGAATGACTCTCAATTTAAAACCATTCAAAGCCATTTGAGGTCAATCATTGAGACAATTGTGCTATGGGTTCGATTTTCAGATATTTTCAGCTCCTTGATAGCTTCTCTTTCAAGGCACTATATAGGCCGATAGACGTTTAGATACAGTTTCACAGTTGCATATGAAGTGTTTTCAGATGCGCACCACTTGAATACAAACTTTTGTACCTATGTTGTTGATTCGTGACAGCTATTGTCACAAGGGCCCTGATCCTTGAAGACGTATCGCAGCTGGCTGTCTTTAACCCTCTTGCCTGACCCTGATCGAGGTCTTCAGGTCGTGAAATGTTTGCTTTTATTCTGCTCAGTCGCATA
Source organism: Bimastos eiseni (assembly GCA_959347315.1). Classification (NCBI taxonomy): domain Eukaryota; kingdom Metazoa; phylum Annelida; class Clitellata; order Crassiclitellata; family Lumbricidae; genus Bimastos; species Bimastos eiseni. The sequence continues at coordinate 33,409,177 of OY365806.1, forward strand.
GCTGAAAATGATGTCATGGAACTGGCCAGAGTCACTGTCATAACACCCACCCACCGCAGAAGGAAGCAGTTCTGAATGAAAAAGTGACCGTTTTTGCGAACAGTTGTTTAGTTCTTTTACACAGTAACCCTTATCTGTGTGTGGTTTTCAGCATGGACACTTAGTGTACTTAAAGAGGCATAGATATTGTTAGACCGGTGACCTACTGGCCTTGGTGAGGTGAGCATGGATCTGACCCTACATGGTTAGTTTTCCTGTTGGTTCTGACTATTTTGCATGAAACAAGTAATAAACTACAACTACTTTCACAATCACGACTACGGCCATTCCTCTTTCCACCATAACTTATATACTACCTACTTCCACCACCACCACCACCACCACCACCACCACCACCACCACCACCACCACCAACACCACCACCACCACCAACACCACCAACACCACCACCAACACCACCAACACCACCACCACCACCAACACCACCACCACCACCACCACCACCACCACCACCACCACCACCACCACCACCAACACCACCACCACCACCAACACCACCAACACCACCACCAACACCACCACCACCACCAACACCACCACCACCACCAACACCACCAACACCACCAACACCACCATCACCCCTGCTACAGCTATCAGTTTAACACTGCTACTGATAATAATATACATAATAATAATAAAGTAATGACAGTGAATAATAATACAATAACAGTAATAGTGGCAATTTTTCACTGCAAAAGTGTGAGAAGATAATAGAGGACATAATAGCAATAAGAGAGAGAGAGAAGACTGGAGGGATGTTGCTCCTCAATGTTGGATATGGCGCAGAAGTATCTGATGGGTTCATCTATGCTGTTTGTGCATTTAGGATGATGAGTTTTCTATAGATCTCTGACCTTCATGGTTGAGACAATTTTAAAAATTGACTTATAAGTCATACTGCATGACTTGTTTGATGTAACTTCTTCATAATGTTGACTTATGTAGCCTACTTAACTCACCAGTTTATAAATTCTCAAATTATGCAACTTTTTATCCCAGCCTCGTCGAGCAAATACTGTCTGCTATTACCAGGCACTATCATCATTTGCTTCAGCTCTGCTAGATGCCTAAAATTGAGTGAGTTGATGATTGTATGTATATATAGCTTCTTTTAGTTGTTTAAGTAGACCTAAGTTTGCTTCTAATCGAGGTCATTCTGGTGGTTTCCCTTCTACAAAAAATTGAACCCGAATGAAACTGGTGGACTCTGATTATCTGACGCGACTCAGCGATTACCTGCCTAACTGCATTCCGTGCGCACCTTTGCTCATGTCCTAACCACAGCTATTGCATGCGTAGGTTGAACTGTTTACTAAACCGAGACTTTACGAAGCGTTGCCGTTAAGGCACTCGTGATACGCAGCTGTACAAACAAGAAAGGCCTTTGACAACATAAACTCAATATAGGAGAGAAGGAGAAGAAGTCGGGTGGTGTGTGTGTGTGTGTATATGTGTGTGTCTAACGTGGCCACTCGGCGTTATCATAAAAATAGCGATCTGTCTGCTGAACCGCTGTGAACGTTTGAATTGCAGAGCAGATCAGCTGAGCTAAGAAGAGAAAGCTGTGTCCTTCAGTAGGTTATTCGTGCATTTGCTGTCATGTTTCGAGTTATCGGTATTGCTGCGGCACTCTTGTTGACGTCCGTTGCTGCCATAGTTCGCCCGCAGACGACACCACTAAGGCGCAATCTGACGGAGGGAGAGATAATTCTCGAGGGTGGAACTGCCCCTGGAACGGGGAATGTGATTATCTACCATGACGGGAGACTCTGGTCCATCTGCGATGATGGGTGGAACCTGCAGGCGGCAAGGGTCGTCTGTAGGTCTCTCGGCTACCCACACGCCCTAGGGCACACCAGTCAGGCCTACTTCGGACAGACGAGACACAGTGAGTACTTGTTGTGATATGTTGATTCGTCTATGGGGTGATTAATCTCTTCTATGGGGTGATTCATCTATAACGATTAACGATAACAATAATTTCATTGTAACAAAACCAAATCAATTGACTCAGTGACTTGTAACATAATAAATATATAAAATAGGAAATTAATAATCATCGAATAACGGTAAGTTACAAGGGAAGGTCCTAAGGGATATCCTCCCACTGACAGGGCCACCCATAATATGCAATAGCTATTCTATGGTGTACGATTCTATGGTGTGATTCATCAATGGAGTGATTCATTTATTCTATGAGGTGATTCATCCATAAGGCGATTCATCTAATCTATGGGGTGATTCATCAATGGGTGATTCACCTATTTTATGGGGTGATTCATCTATGGGGTGATTCATTTATGGGGTGATTCTTCTGTGCAGTGTTTCATTTATTCTATGAGGTGATTCAACTATGGGTGATTCATCTATGGAGTGATTCATCTATGGGGTGATTCATCTATTCTATGAGGTGTTTCGTCTATGGGGTGATTCATTCATTCTATGGGGTGATTCATCAATGGGGTGATTCATCTATTCTATGAGGTGACTTATCTAAGGGGAAATTCATCTATGGATTGATTCATCTGTCGATTGATTTGGTACAGATTAGATCCATTTAATAAATTCATTATGAACATTGATTTATCTTCAGGAGTTTAAACAACTTTAAGTGCCATTCAATTCTGTTGTAACCACCCATTGTTGCATTGCAGCGTTTCTAAAAAAGCTTTTTCAGTGGATCAGTAATTTTTATACTTCTCTATAGTTGGCCCAAAACTTTTTTATAGCCTATACTGCCCTATTGGTAAAATGAAACAGATATGAAAGTTCATTCAATTATCTTGTGACTGACGATGCCAGCTTTCGGTTCTGTATCGATAGTCCGAAGATTGCATGGTGACCGGTCGACAGATGATACGATTGTTGTTTTGATGGTAGCTGGACTGATGAGAAGAATTATGTTTGTTAGAAGCTGGATTGCATAATTCTTTTCATTCATCCAGCTTCCATTTAGGCATGATTCTTTTCTTATCAATCCAGCTCCCAGTTTTGCACATTATTTAATCTAGTTAACTTAATGTCGGAGTATAGAATCTTCGGACTATCGAACCTTCGGACTATCGAACCTTCGGACTATCAAGCGGACACCTCAGCTGTTGGGGCCAGAGGAGTTACTTGCAACTGGTTGCATACAAGTAGCCTATTATTTATTTAGAGTAATTAAAATAAATAAAATAAAAAATATTAAATAAATACATCCAGGTCACCCATCGTCTTGGAAATGCTGCTGCATTGGTATTAAGGTATTAAAGTTAAACTTTTATTTAAATCGATTCCATGGTCTGTGCTCAAGCACATTTGCAAGTCTGATCAGTTAGTAGACTTAGTTATAAAATAGTCTTGGATGATAATTATGTGTCACATTTCATTGTATTGGTACTTTTGGAATTTGTGTTGGGTGATAAAAGCAGCTCTTAAATCAATATATGGATAGCAAAATTCAACATAATCATAGACAGTAGTATTAGTTATCATTAGGCGTATATCATGAGTAGCAATAAATTGTTTTAACAGACTGAAACTGTACATAATTGTCAAAAATTTGTTTTACATAGCACACAGTAAAAATAAATCTTGAACTGATGCAATGGCTTTGCACAGATGTTCAAGTTGCGAAGTAGTTGACAAATATGGAAGGTTAGTAATGGCTCTGGTGGCGGAACACAGATGTAGCTCATTTAGCTTAAAGATGGTGACCAGATTAAGACAATTGAACAGATAAGTAAGATCAGTGGTCTTGGCTGAGTAATGAACACAAGCAATGATTCTGACAACTGTGTTGAAGCAAGCAAAACAGGCGAAAGTGACTTTTTATCCCCTCCCCTCTCAAGACATCATAAGGTTTCGTGGTCTTAAGATTGACATGATGTCTAGGATCTAACTTTCAGTAATCGTTTAATATACATTGAATTAGGATTGGGGTTTACTAATTAGGAAGTAAAACGGCGGTTAGCTAGGGCGATATTAGTTGCCATGTTTAGTTGAATCGATAAAAAAAATGACTGTTAAACTCAATGGCACTGAAAAAGGGATTAGTTTTATATCTTAGGTAAGCTTTATGTATACCTAGTTTACACTTATAATCTTACAAGCTTTTAGCATAAGTTAAAGTTTGATTTTATAGGTTTTTGCCTTCCTATAGTAGTAAATGGGAAGCTGTGGTCATAGAAGGTATTAAATTTCAAGGACAATAAAATGAGGTCAGGACTAGTAATAAAACAGTCGCCATCCAAACTCTTCATCAAGAGCAGTCTGAAAGTTAGTATGCACCTGTTCAGTGTTGTATCGGTTAGATACAAATTTCGCTTCAATAGGAGGATAGAAGTGCCAATATTTTAGTTATATGTGACTAAGGTAATTTGTAAATGTATAGCCAACCATACAGGAGGAGATATTAGTAAGCTTCGAGAGCCCCAAAGTATTCATTGGTATAATGATGAGAATCAATGTATAGTGATTCGGTTAACGGAATTTAATCCGCCAACATGAGTTATTCAGTATCTGACTCCGAGCTAACCAAAACCAACCTGTCCTCTTGTGAATATAATCAGAAGTTTGATCCAGTATCAGTTGAACTACAATTAATTTCTTGTTCCATTTATCCTGTTTAGATTAAGGTTTTGACTTAAGAAACATTCATTGTTGTTTTCTTCTGGTAGCATATCAGTTTAGACAACAGTAGACAACATCAATGCATGCTGTCACCTTGCTTTATCTCATCTCTGAGGTATTAGTTTGGACAACATTCAGTGCCTGGATGTTACCTGGTTGCATGTAAACATTGGTCTGAACAACTTTCATCATTGTTGCATTTAATTGCAATGGTTTGAAGAGCGTTCAATGTATGCTGTCTCTCTGTTTCATGTAAGACATTGGTTTGGACAACGTCCAGTGTCATGGCGATGAAGCATCCATTGTCGACTGCCAACACGAACCCTTTGGCAGCCACAATTGTGACCATCGCGAAGCAGCCGGGGTTTTCTGTGCTCCCCGGAGTGCGCGAGTAACAACTCGACTGAGCAGTCGCCTGAGCACGACTTCAACCCCTCGAACTACTCGGAGAGCAATTCACAAGTTGACGACTGCAACTCGGCGACTCAATTTCAGCGAAAATGCAGTGTATCAAGAAATGATGCAGTTGGACCACGTCGTGAGACATCGCCATAAACCACCGGTTGGTGTCTTAACTCTTTCCTGTATACACTGATCTCTCCATTTAATTATGTCTCTGAGCCTATTATCTAATCCCATTATCTAATCCTATTATCTAATCCCATTATCTAATCCTATTATCTAATCCCATTATCTAATCCCATTATCTAATCCCATTATCTAATCCCATCCGGCCCAACAACTGCTGTGTTGCGGTGTTATCATGATCCACAATCATAAATCGACGGCTGGTTCAGGTTAAATGCTGGTCAGAACTGTAATGTAATCTAAATGGATTTCTCCTCTAGTGTCATAATCGAAAAGTACAAGACATCAATCAATGATTACTCTAAGGGAAGTTGTAGTCAAATTTATGATCTAAACACATTTCTGTTTTAGCACCATTATCTTAAATGGCAATGCATTAATCAAAGGTCGGTTTAAGTGAAACCAGATGGAAAACTTGTAATTTGATTGAAAAGTCCAAGAATAGGTTTCCCAGGATTTTAGATGATGTTGAATATTGGGTCGCAGTAGCAGCCTGTGCTGGATATCAATATCAAGTTCAAATGTTGACAGTTGAACATTTTTCGAGGGTGGTAGGCTGATAGCCGATGACAAAGAAAGTTGGAGGTAGCATATGATGACTAGAAACCTAAATAGTATATTAGTGTTAGTAAAATATGACTCAAAAATAGAGATATTCTTAACATCAGAACAGTAGGACCGAGTTATGAGCAGATTAAATTTATGGCCCATGTCATACTTTGGGAATACTATGTGTTTCATAAGATCAAAACGAGAAGGCAGATCGAGGCATTTCCTTGGTACATACTACAGAGTATCACTGTATGTGTAAACGTATAATATATTGTATTATAGATTCCAAATAAACCAGATTGGAATTCATGGAAAGTTAGAGAGGGTAAGACTGTAGAATGACAGTAACATTTCCAAAGGCTATATATGCCGATCACCTATAGATAAATTAACATATTACTTACCAGTAGCTTACCAGTAGATTAAGTCAGTAATAGCTTACATGGTTGCCATGGGTAAATTGGTTAATTAGTGTGTACTTTCGTGTTTGCTATGAGTACTTTTGGGTTGTCAATTTAAAATGTTTCTTAAAAATCATCTGTTTGCTTTTTATCTGTAGGAATACCAGGTGCGTGTTGTAAATGGCCGGAATGGAAATGAGGGTCGACTGGAGGTGAACTTTGATGGAGCTCAATGGGGCGTTATCTGTAGTGATCATTGGACCATGCTTGAGGCACGGGTCGCTTGCAGACAAGCCGGACTAGGGCTAGCTAAGTCTGCTCTTCAGGTATGATTTTTTTCAGTCATTAACCTGCTCACTTTACATAGGATATCCAGATGAATCATGTTTATTAGTCCATCCCATTGACTTGACTTACTTATTTACCCAAGGACTAGCGCTAGATAAGTCTGCTCTTCAGGCATGATTTTTCAGCCATTAACCTGCTCACTTTACGTAGGATATCCAGATGAATCATTTTTGTTAATCCATCTAATTGAGTTGAGTTGACTTACTTATTTACCTATGCACTTACCCATGACCAGACAATCTGATTAATCATTTGCCCCAAGTACACGTAGGTCATCCAGGGGAGGTCTAATTATTTTTCCTGTGAAGTTGAGTATGTAATTGAGGTGAGTTATAATAATTTACAACATGCACATGCAATGGAAGTAAGTTCTACCTATTTTCCACTTACATTTTGATGAAGTGCTCTTGATTCAAGCATGGTAAAAAGAAAAGTTTTCAAGTGATTGTAGAATGTGGAAGACAGTGTCTCAAGTAGCATGGAGGCACAATGCAAGAGGGATGCCATTCCATACAGCGGGCCCATCACAGAAAAGTGTGACTTTGCATGATAGTGGTATGGTCAAACGGGACTGAGAGCACACCTTCCCCACTGAGCATTAGGAACGACTTCTCCGAGTACCCAACACTAGCGCACCAAGGAGTCATGCAAAGACCACGCAGACAGACCACCGAGACCTACTTGAACCTTGAACGCTGAGAAAGTGCTCATGGAGGATGGTGCCAATTAATTTAAGAAATTTCCCAGGTTGCCCAGGCATAACATGCAACTGTTGTATGTAAATAAAGTGAATTCTAATCATTAACCTGTGCACATTGCTTTCAAGGTGAACTTCTTTGGTGGCGAGAACCTGGTGAAGATGGCAACCGGAGTCCATTGTGATGGTGACGAGGAGAAATTGTCTGACTGTTACCACGATGAATCTGGAGCCACTGTTTCAACGTGTCCTCGTAGAGACTTGGTTGCTGGGGTCGTCTGTGCCACCGGTAGTATGACCTCTGAACCGTCGCTGCTTCCCTTTTGTTGTTCTAGAACATTGAAATGGGAGGGTTTCAAGAACTTCCTAAAAATGCATTCAATTGTTCATAAGTCAGTAGATTGTGAAACATGCCCTGAAAGAATAACAGTAATAGCAATTATATTCAAATAGATCAGGCGTGCATGTCACTTGTTTTTGTGTCTATGTTCACAGTGATGATAATATGTTTAATTGATTAAAAAATAGATAATTTTTATGTCATTCCAAAATAGCGCTCCATTAGCATGTATATCCACAGGGAATCATTTGTACCCTAGATTATTATGAAGAGTAAAAATAATTAAGGAAGAGTAGTAACAATAACAATAATTATAAAAATAATAGCAGCATGAAGTTAACAATTATAAAAATAAGATGTATATGAAACATTAGTGACTTCATTTTTCATAGCCTTGTCATGTTATGGCAGGTGACCCGTCTGATCCCCCACTGAATGTCGATCCACAAAATTTCAAGATCTTGGAGAAAATCTGTAGGAATTGAGACTCAAGTGTTGATGGCAAAGTTGCTGTCAGCTTCCCAAAGAGGAGATCGGGCATTACATATAATGACTGCAAAATTAATTATAATGACATAATAAAATCAACAAAATAATTAACGCAGCAACTCAATAATTAGTATCTATAGTGTGTTCATATAAAATTGTTTCTTTGATGTCGATGACGTGTAGAGCTTCCTGATTTGGTTCCAAATGCAACCTTGCTGGCAAAAAGTGCCCACCTGCAGGATCTTGCAATGTACTACATGCAGTGCGCCATGGAAGAGAAATGTGCTGCTCAGACCGCCTTCAACATCAAAAAGAACCGCCAAGGTTAGCTATACATGAAGGAAGACAGATTTATTAATTTAATAAATTTTCTGTTTTGCACCATGTTATTGTTTTGCTAAAATTGATGCCCTACTGCTTAGGATTATGGAGTAAGTTTCTAAGCTGTAGGCCTACCCAAGTGTTTGAGAATAGCATTATCTGATGTTCAATCTCAATGGTTTACTGGATTATTATTATTCGACGAGTAGCCACCGTTGTAAGTGCAGTTCCTCTCTGTTCTTCATGAAGAATCATATATTATGTGCTGAAAATAACCAGTGTTTCAATTACAAGAGTTGTTAATTAGTTAGTTTTCTGCTTTCTGTACAGACTGGCACATCTTCAAGCGCCGTTTGCTTCGTTTTTCAAGCAGCATCTGGAACTTTGGAACGGCAGACTTCCGCCCAGATCTACGCAAAGAGGATTGGGAATGGCATCTGTGTCACATGTGAGTCCACAGTGATAAGAGAGTCACATAGAAAAGAGGGTGAGGTCAGTTACAGTTGGGTCAGGTGTGATGAGGTCAAGATTACGGTGAGGTGAAGTCATAATCGTAATCTTGATATTTCTACAGCAGGAACCGACTTCGTAAGCAGTTTGGGTAAATTTAGAGGAGATTAGGTAAGTTAGAGAGCATCTTTCTGCCAAGCATCCTTACATGTTTAGAAAGATAGTGAAAAAAAGATGAAACAAGTGAATTAAGGAAGGCTGTCACCTCTAAACTTGAATGGGAAGGACCTTGGCTAGTATGTACTCATCTTTCAGTATGTCAGTGTTTATGATAATGTAAGGTAAGATAATGCTTACATTTTTCTGGCAGTGAGTAGATTCGTTAAACACTGTAGTCTTCAATGGTACTATAACTAACTAGATATGCAAGGCTGTGTTTGGATACTTTAAAATGTCTTCCTGTGATACATTTTTATGATTTAATTTGCGCTCATCAGGTGTGCTTAATGAACCCATCGGTGTGTGTATGAATTTTATATAATTATGTGGATAACCTTACAGCCTAACTATAGTGCCTGTTATGTACATCACATAAATGCTGCCAGTGGTACTCTAATAATTAGGTTAAATTACTCAGAATAAATACCACTGGCGAGCTCGCAATGGGAGTTTATGTAGCATTGTTTCAAGGTTAACTATTTAAAGGTACTGTCTGCGCTACGTGAATTAAGAACACAAAGTTAAACTGTTTGCCCAGCTGCCTAGATATATATGTCTGTCATCTGCTGGTTCATCCGCAATCATTTAGCGCAACCAAGGGTTTCCTATGTAGAGTCGACAGATGACACCACGTTCAGAAGAAACCTATTGATATTATTCAAGCCCTAGATTTTAGGTTTTTTTTATCTTATAGCTTTAGCTCTTCTGAGCGTTGATGTTTAAGGTTACTTTTGGCAGGCATTATCACAGCATGCGAATATTTGCCTCTTATGACATTGTGGATCGAAACGGAAACCGTGTTGCAGAGGGTCACAAGGCATCATTCTGTCTTGAGGACGTCCAGTGCATTTCAGGGGTAGTCAAGAAATTCGCCTGCAAGGGATTCAGTGACCAAGGTACATGTGCTTAGACCTCCAACTGGATAATTCTTTCTGCCAAGTGTTCAGTTTAACTATGGTTTAAACGAATCAGTTTAACTATGGTTTACACAAATCAACCATCAGTTTATATTTCACTACACGAGTCAGCTTAATGCAGTAATTTAACGAAACATTAAATTTTGTATAAAGCCTTTCAACACAAACATTTGTATTAAACTTCTTATTACCACAAACATGTGCATAGAGTCTTTCAAGAACCTCTCATTGACACAAGCATTTGTATAGAACCTTTTAGTTATCTCGCAAATGTGGTAAAACTTATGACATTCAAAACATTTACTTAAACGTTTTGATGTTAAGATTTTCTATAGTGATATTATTTGTAATCTGTTCTATTTATTTTTGCAACAAAATTTTTAGGCATAACGGTTGGTTGTGCCGATGACTACTTGCACGACATTGATTGCCAGTGGATCGATATCACGGATGTCAAGCCAGGGAACTACGTTTTCAAGGTAACTGATAGGCCTAACCATGATGCAGCAGGACATCTTTATGATAGTCCACTTTAGCAAAAGCTATTACAACAGTACAAGTCGATTCATGTTCTAGAATATTTTGACTGTATTGTTGGTATTTGCTATCTCTATAAGTTATTTATAAAGTCAGAATGTTTTGCATCGTTAGGTACACGTTAATCCGGAGTATCTCGTCGCTGAGTTGGACTACAACAACAACGCTGCCATCTGTGATCTTGTTTACAGTGGATTCGATGTGAGAGTCTCCAACTGTGTCCTTGGTCGTGGTTGAGCGAACTTCATCATATTTCAGTCCATACTAATACACAACATGTACGGAATGGTCATTATTCTGGTGCTATGTAAATCAGGAAGATATTAGTTTGAGCACCATTTGAGCAACTAGTGTTGGTTAAATAGGCTATTTTGCTTGCTTTCTACTTTGTGCTAAGGCAAAGGAGAATACTGTGCCTAGTAGTTTTGAATATGCGTAACATTGAAAACCTGGTCTAGGCTAGTTTTATGCAGCAAGTCTACTTGGACGAATCAGTGAATTAGATAATCGCATTTCAGCACCAGTGAGCAGTTATTAAAAGTCCTAAGGATTATATGCTACCATGCAAGTGTCTACTATTTGAGATGACACAAGTCCGTTTCTGAAGACTGTTCTGTATGTCACCAATTGTTTGAATTTGTATTGGAACACGCAAGACGGCTGAAAGATAATGCTATAATGGTAATAATTGTGTTATTAAGCCCTTATTTAAAAATGTGTTAGCTGCAATATATGCAATGTTACACTATAGGAATTAAATTTAAACTGCATCAGTGACTATTGTTGGTTATATTATTCAATATTTGTATTCTATTGTAATACACAATTAAAACTTTACAAGTTTAATTATATTAAGTCCATGAATTGTGATACTTATGTGACTCGAATTTTAACATTTGATATGCAATATTCCGTGTCCTACAATTTGCAATTATGTTAGTGGTGTAAAGCTAATTGATCGTTTCAACAGATTTAATTATGGTTGCTGGATCCGTAGAGCAATGGAGAAAACACTGGCATACAGAGATATGAGGAACAGAGCTCGATACCCATAACCCCAAGGCTGACCAGACCTCCTTTCGCTAGACGTCGGCGTTGGTCAAATCAGATGCATAACGCTATGAGTTCCTTGTATGGCTGCCGACAGTTAAATTCGACTCCTGTAATAGCTTGTCATAATCCATTCATAATTTATACTCGTAATCATACTTGTCAATTATAAATTTTACGCATTTGTTAATAGTATGCCATGTTAATTATGATACATTTATATAGTTTCATTGATTGCTGAATGTCATGCTAATGTATTTTGTGCTACATAAGTAAGAAATATAAATTAGTAATGTTAGTTAGGATGAATACATCATCTAATTAATCATAATTATGTCAACTGGGAAATTAACGTTTTAGAAGAAGACCTTTGACATCAGCTCCTCAATTGTCTGCGTTAATCAGAAGAACCGTCTAAATAATTTATCTGCGTTGGTCTTCTGTATATAGTGAGCTAGCTAGAAACCAATTCTTGAGCCGTACATTCTTGGAACTACTCACGTTAAACCATTTCCGGAAGCTGTGCATTAGTTGATTTTTAAACTCTTTTATACAGGGCCTAATTGTTATGTAGAGTGTCAATCTAGGGTTTTCGGCGCCACTGTGTCTTGTCGTCTAGCGACGTCGCTGGGTGAGAAATGAAACTACGCTCTCGCCGTAGGCCTATGCTGTTAGCGAGAAGATCAGGTGGCGACGGAGAGGCCTAGCCACCAACCTGCGAGAACTGTAGGCCTATTGATAGGCCTATTTGGATGGTATCAGATTGAATTGATGATTTTCTGTAGTAACCCCCCCTCACCCATTGAAAAATGAACGTATGTCTTTTGCATTGGGTAGTTAATGCAAATTAGACGCGATGCATCATGAGTACAACGGCCCAGTCAATTCATTCTCATGATTTATTTGTTAGTTTAATACGTCAGTTAACATAGCAGAACACCAGTTCAACTCACAGCAACAACAGAGAAATCGCTGTACCAGAGAGAAAGCTGAAAGTTTATCGCTCAATAGTCCCTACTCAAGTACCAAGTTCACATTTAGGTCAACGTTAAGTGTTATACAGACCTAAACTATGGTAAAGCGTCACTGCTTAATAGCTACTGCTAAAAGCTAACAATTATGATAGTAAGCCTATAATAGGCATATAGAATAGACAAAATAATTAAGGCAATTCATTTAGCAGAGAAATAAGAACCAGAGTAACAAGCAGAGGCAGATTTTGAGACAAATTTGCGAAACAACATGAATAAAACAAAATTGAACATATAACGCAATAATAATAATAATAATAATAATAATAATAATCAAACTATTATCATTCCAATTCCAACGTTTCAATGCGGTGGCTTTCCAGGGCACCATGTCAAGATTACAGTCCACTGACAAGCGGCGACCCAGATAATAATAATAATGATAATAATAATAATTATAATAATAATAAAGCGAGGCCTCGCCCTCATAATAATAATAATAATAATAATAATAATAATAATAATAATAATAATAATATATGACCCAATAATAATACTACTAATAATAATAATAATAATAACAATAATACTAATAATAATAATACAAATCGAATGTTAGTCTTAGCTTAATTAACTAAAAATTACACTACTATGCCACTCAGTTGAGCACTTTTTGATAGCTGCTTAAAAAGTGGGGTTGTACAAAAGGTATAATTTTCAATTTGACTGTGTAGGCTTATTGACGACCATCACTGCTGTGTTAATAGTTGAACAGCATCACACTATAGCCTATGTTTTGGAGTAGGCTATAAACGTTTAACTAGAGATTAGCTCAACACCGAGAACATGGTAGTAGCCTACTAGGCGGTATTTACAATAAAAAAAACCCAAAACCTCATTCCCACGAAATTGTAGTGATCAACTGTAGCCTAAGCGGTCTTCGTTTGAACACGGATTGCATTCTGCAGCATTCACCGAAGCTGCCACGAGTAAGTAATTATTGATATTAATATCAATTGATATTAAAGTAATATAAAAACAGTAAATTTAGTAAATAAATTGATGGTCTGGCTTGACTAGGTAGTAGGCAGATGAGCGTAGGCGATAGATTAGACTATCCACCAAACGATTACTGGGTGGTCGACCAAAGAGAGCGATCGATCGCCTAAAATGGAAGCACTGGGATCCCCATAATTATGATAGTGGCTGTACAATAGGTAGGTCTCTGCTGGACTATTAATAATGACAAGTTGAAGATTCGAATGCCTGGTGGGGCAGAAATGTCGGTTCCATTTGGACGCCTAGCGAATTCTCTCTCCTGATTAGCTGTGCCAACCAACACTGCTAAACGTTGTTTGCCTTCATTAGGAGAGTTCCCCGAAGATTATCCTGATTAGCTGGGCATTATATAGTGGCAATACTAATCGCACAATATGATATCTGCTATACTTTGCATGGTGTACGATTTACGTAGAGAGGTGTGCAGTATCTGAGTGTTGTATACCTAGTGTTTAACTGCAGGCAAGAGGGCAGTGCCTATTTGCCTTTTATCATCCTCCCTTCCTTTTCTATTTTCTTCTTTTCTTTCTTTCTAGCTTTATTCATTCCATCCTGTCTAGATATTCAGTGGGAAGTAGGAAGCATTGCTGTTTATGGTGCCGTGTCCAAAGTTGTGTCGAGATTTAGGAGTAATTAATTTATATTGCTGAGCCTCAGAGCCAATTCTGAACGTGCGGGCACTGTACAATTTGCGACGACGATGCTGGTCTCCAAAGTTGAAGTCACTCCAAATTGTCGCATCAGTGTCTGGCAACTACCAGACATTGCTGGCCATCTGTGGATGACTGAGGCCAGCCAGGCGGCGTCGATTTAGGCGCTTCCGGAGTCGTCGCAGATTGTAGACGAGGCGCGTCGTGACGGAGTAGACGAGACGAGGCTCTTGGCTGAGCGTCGCTGGGTCACTCCTCTTGCCGAACCTCATGTCAAAGTAGACGCAACACTTGCAACAGTTGGCACAGTCGTAGTGACAGATGCTCTGACAGACACTCGTGCCGCAGTCGAGGCAGCCGCACGACTCCGACCATGAACTGAGAGACAGTAGTAGTAAGCTCACCAGACAGCAAGCTACAACATTTTCAAGACATGAAGTAGACCAATATATACAGGTCTGTGAAGGTGAACGCTTGCGTCATGTGCCGGTTAACATGAGAAAATAGGTTGTTTAGAAAAGGCCGAGATCTATTTGGAAATACCTCGATAATAAAATTGGTTGTTTATGACAGTCGGCATCAGCATAAATTTCTATGCTGGAGCAGTAGAGCTTAAGTTGAAATCGGAACATGACCGTGGCTAACTGGGAGCAACGGATGAATTCTTCCTAGAAGAGAGCTTTTCCAGAGTAGGCGCCCAAATTTTCTACCCAAGAGAAGAACCTGCATGATTTTATTTATATTCGTTTGATTTCGATTAAGATATCATGTTAGGTTTAGAAAGTTCAGAGCTTTAGGGCCCGGTCTACATTGCACTAAATAACACGTGACACAACTGGTTGGGTTAAATTAGAAATAAATGTTCGCGTTAGTCGTATGCCCTGCGTCCAAAGATAGTTACTGAAAATAATTATTAACGAAGCACGTTACGTTCCTTTCGAAGGCTCGCTGCATGCCCAAACGATGCCAAGAGTTCATTAAAGAACTGGCTAATATGTGCAATTAACATTCGAACAGGTGGATATGTGACTGCTGAAGATCTTTCGCAGACGTAGAACACACGGCCAATAGACATCCATTCAGATTTGAGAGTTGACGCCATGTTCAATAGAAATTGGTTTTAGGGCCCATCCATGTAATACTTTGCGCCGCATACATTATGTGGACCATCTCCCCATGCGTACGTACATCTGAGCCCTAACTCCCCTTGCATGGGTTAAACAGCTAAATACATCTATGAGACATTGATTTTATCATTGGCTATTTCTGCTAAGCATCATATTTCACAGCATAAATTTATTAACTGTATTTCGAAACCGGGGCGCCTGGGTGTCAATTCACCCTACTTCTGTGTTCCAATTTGTGGCAACCGGTTACACCTCACTTCTCGTGTATCAAACTGTCGCGAGTTCGGTTCACCTCCCCTAAACTTCCGGTACCACAGAAGGCGGTTCAGCAGATTTCCCTAGTTCGATAGTTCGGTGAGTAAGTATGGCTTTTTGGCGCAATGTTGAGAGCAATTATCAATGTTGGCGACGCAGTCTAGTTTCAACGAACAGCGTTCTACGAACTTCGTATTTATTAATTAAGATCCACAGAATTATCGCCGAACTCCAAATCAACTCAAATACAGACTTGATTAAAACTGAAACTGTCGAAAACTGATAGCTCTCCTAACGGGCCGTTCACATATTACATAACGCACAAAATCTCAATTTTTGACCCACCCTCCTACCCCTAATAACGTTATATAACAGCAGCTGTGACCCCCACCCCTATATTATATAACAGACATGCTACCTACCCCCTACCCCACCCCAGAAGCAATAACAAAGCATACTAATAGTCTACAGCATGATAATACATGGTAGTGACGTAAATTCTATCTCAAAACACCAGTTCTGTTTCCCTCCTGTTTTCCACTAGAAATTAGGATTACAGTATCACACAGAATTCATTGGTTTAGTATTGCACTATCAGGCATTTATCCATAGGCTCGCGGTACGACTCTGCCTATTTAACAGCGTATGATACAGAGTGTATCCTACAACTACAATTGGGTATTTAAGCAAATATAACCTATTTATATAGAAAATGAAATCAAACATCTTGATAATACGAACCAAAATAATTATTTCAAGTAAATTAATTTTTATTTAAACCACAATCATAACAAATCACACAGAATTGAATGTAACAATGTATGCACAGGAAATTGTTAAAATTGTAATCAGGAAATTCTTAAAAGTGGATTTATAAATAATAAATCAATTCGCCAGGTGACAGCTGATGGTGGTAGTTTTGCTTCACACCCTATTGTGAGCTTCGATTCAACAAAAAAGGTCAGTGGTACCTGGAATTTCCAATTGGCAGGCAAACAGGTAAAGAAGCAAAAGCTGAAAAAGTTTGTTACATAACAAAACCTTCAACCTACCCCCCACCCTGCACAGTATAACGCTAACAAAATAGGAACCCACCCACCTACCTCTTGAGCGTTATAAAATATGTGAACGGCCCCTAAACACTGATCTCTACTGTTGAAATAACTCCTCTGAACTCTACTCTAAACTCTCCTCGAACCGAATGTCCAAATGACTGCCCTTGATAGTCTAACACTTCATCTATTTATACTTTTAATTGTCGATACAATGTATATACAATGTTTATACAGGCAAAATACAATCAGGCTCATGAATATTCGTAGATACAATGTAGATACAATGGATAGGCCCTTTTAATCGAACTTCTTCAAGTAAGCCATACGCAGAATAGTAAATGCATTTGTAATATATTTATTAATTACTTTATATTAACGCGTATTTCATATATAGGCCTAGGTTCCATCGCGAATACATGTGGACTCACCCGATGTCTTGGAATTAGTCTGTTGGCGTCTGCTAAAAAGTCGCATCTTCGTGACTGTAGAACTTCGCGCCTTCGTGCTGCCTGCGTCGTGTCAGTTGCTGTAGTCTGACAGCAGCTTTATACCATCTAAGCACTGTCTGTGTTCGTCATTGTTGCCCGAGAACTTGTGTGCTCGGTAGAGGGCGTCGAATGGGACGTTCCGATGGGTTTGAGAATGACTGGGTGTTAGGGATGTGTGGGTGGCTGCGGGTGTTTTTCTATGGGGCTAAGTAGCGGACAAATAATATATTGATTGATCGATAGACATATTGACAGGATACATATCGCATCTGCCTATGTGACAGACAGATATGGAGACAGACCAGGAGTCAGATGATTAGACAGACAGAGACCTCTGGCGGACAGGGAGGCAGTGAAACAGGTATTAATGCTGAGTGGGATATGCAGATAACTGGCGGACCATGGAGGGTGACAGGCAACTGAACAAACAGATTACAGGAAGACATACAAACGGTCAAACATAGAAATACGAATAGACATATGTTTGAGAGAAGAGGAGAAAGACAGATACAGGACAGAGACACGGGGGAGAGAAAGTGTTAAGAATAGAAAGAATTAGACGGAAGTGAAAAAGGTAAAAGAACAATGCACAAGAAAGTGAGAGGAGAAGAGGGAGTGCGAGGATAAGAAGAGTACGAGAAAATGAGAAAAGAGGTTTGATCCTAGACAAAAAAGACAAAAGTTTTGGAGGTTCTGAGATAAAGAGTAGGTTAAAGAGTGACAGAAGGGAGAGTTCAGGGAGCGAAAGAGGGCAGATGGTTGAGTAGATGAGCCTCGTTTTGATATGTCCACATTTAATGCGAAGAGAGCGAATCGTTGATGCTCAGTAAGGAAGGACTGTGTCTGACTGTTGGTTATGGACACTGTGCTCATGCAACTTTAAGCGCGTCGAATGCAGTCACTCACGTTAACAAACAAAGATTCATTGCCACGTGAATAAATATCCAACGCTTTTGTGAACCGAATAAAGGCGCTATATAAAATCCAGGCATACATCAGCCCCATCCAGCAATCCTGTTCTATGCATACAGACTGTGGTCACATATGTACATGTATGTATATATGTAAGAAATATAGGATGACAATTCATAAGTCATTCTAAGTCATGAAGGATATAGATAGTATCCACATATATTATATATAAATAATATATAATATATATAATATATAAAATAGATATAATATATATATATATATTCCTCTCTCTCACTCTATCTCCACACTTACACCTACGCACACACACATGCCTCCAACACGCACACACACACCTACGCACACCCACACTTACACCTACACACACACACTTACACCTACGCACACACACATGCCTACAACACGTGCACACACACCTACGCACACCCACACTTACACCTACACACACACTTACACCTACGCACACACACACACTTACACCTACACACACCAACACACACCTATACGCACACACCGACACACACAAACATATATATATATGTATATTTATATGTATATATATAATATATATATATATCATATACATATATAATATTATATATTTATAAATAATTCTATGCATTGTATAGACTACATATGGCCATACATCGAGCTAGACTGCTGATTAATTGCAAGTCTTGTCGACCTCTATCGTCGTAAATATGACAGTCAATTACTTCGTCACTTAAACGAAGAAGAGAAAGACATTTGAACAAGAACGAGGAGGAGATCGCATATGCATAAAGGTGACACACTTTATATGCACGACCGACAAGTAACAACGACTATATATTCTACTGATGTGGGGGTCTCGCTCCGGGGTCGAGGGATCCCTGCCTAAGATCTTTGTTAGTGTCGCCCTTCATAATACATAATATGAAGTTTCTTTGTCTGCGTCTCTTTCGCTCTCCTTGACCTTGTCTGTCTGTCTGTTTGGTTGCATCACTTGCATGACTCAGATTGACTCTGCTTAGTACGTATGTCGCATGATGCACGACTGTTTACTTATGTATATTATGCATATGTGTATATAGCATGCGCACGAACGTGGGTGACATACTTATCTGCGTGTGTTTTTGTCTGTCCATCTGTCAGCCTGCCTGTGTTTGGTTACACATGATCATATTGCTCTAACATAGATTTTAAACTTGGGCATTAGATTGATATTGCGGCAGAAACACAATCAAATGCGTCTAAATAATGCCACATATATGGCTTAATAAAGCATAAATCATCTGTATCGGAATGAAAGGCTTTCAAGGATCAGCAGACTTTCAATGTGAACGAATTTCGATGATGTCCTCTAGACCTATAGATTATACCAATGCTATCGCTCTGAATGCAAAGGTCAGAGTTGATGCAATTCTGTTTACTGAACGATTCGCGTTAATACGCCGTTTGGCCGCTGATGCGCAGAAATTGTCTGACCGCTAAATAAGTTGCATGAATGTAATACCATTTAATATGGCCTACGCTTCCGAACATATTCACTGCTGTACTTTACATGCAGCCAGAGCATGCTCTATCCTGGTCACAATATTTGCAATTTGACCATGTGTTAGCATTTGCTAAAGAATGTGCTGTCAAAAGGTAAATTTAGGGCATGGTTAACTGCGATGAGTTAAGGCAAGTCACCCCACGATACAGTTACTTCAACTTGCAAAATGTCCAACGCTCTTCTCAGCTGAGTAAAGACGTTATATTGTATGCATATATACATAGGCCTATAGCCTACATGTAGGCTGTGGGCGCACATGTACGTATACACAATGTACCTTTGCAATTCATAAGCGTCATTCCAGATAATGCAGGATAGAGGATATGAGGACGATTGGTCTTAGGACGATTGGTCTTAGGACGATTGGTCTTAGGACGATTGGTCTTAGGACGATTGGTCTTAGGACGATTGGTCGGTCATAGAAAGATTGGTCACAGGGACGATTGGTCGTATGGACGATTGGTCATAGGTCGAATGGTCACAGGGACGATAGATCTTATGTCACAAATATTTGTATAATTATAGACTCAATTAGTAAGGTAAATTCATTAATAATTCATGGATGACAGGTCATAGGGATGATTGGTCATATGTCGCAAATATTTGTATAATTAGGGACTCAATTAATTAGTACGGTAAATTGAACAATAATTTATGGATGACCGATTAGCACGAGCGACTAACACCGTGGAAGGATGGCGCCACGGACTTCAGACGCTATTCCAATGCAGCCACCCAACGACGTGGAAGTTCTTCTCTTGGCTTCAGAACGATCGCCTGAAGCAGAAATTAAGCAGCATTCTGCCAGGTAGTGACTGTAATTGAACAACCAAGCCTCAAGAGATACCGTCTACTGAAAGATCGTGTCACGCAGGCTGTTATTACGTATCAATCCATCAATCAATCAATCAATCGGTCGGTCGGTCGGTCGGTCGATCAATGCTTTATTGTTCACAAACAAGACAAAATATATGATATACAATATAATAAAAGTATAGTAACTAAACATGCAGTTAACATGGGAAACCCCAAAGGAACGGACCGTTCCGCTAATAGAGGTCGCCCAATTTTCAACCAATTATGCAACCAATGAAGCAATTCATAATGAACGTTTCCGTGATTACATCAATAACATAACATAACATGTTTTATAGTGGTTCAGAAGATCATATCTGTGTAACAGCCACTCCTTTTTCTTCCTTTGTTTCCTCGTTACTTCTTTCTAATACCCAAATTTCTTCAGTTTCTCCTTGAATGTGTTTACTGAATGTACTGAAATGTACTGCAATGCAATTCATCTGACTCATTCCATGCATTTACTACCCTTGAACTATAAAATCTTTGCATCCCTATACCAGCCGTTTTTTTTATATATCTTGTATCTGTGTCCTCTGGTTTTATTGTCCATGGTAAATGTGAAAAGCTGTTGTACTGGTAGTGTGTCCTTCCCTGTTATTGTTTTGTAAGTTTCAATCAAGTCTCCTCTTGTTCTTCTTATCTTCATTGTTGTCAATCCACATCTCTTCAATCTCTCCTCGTATTTTAGATTTGCGTATCCTTTTATCATTTTCGTTGCTCTCCTCCGTATTCTTTATAATTTCTCGATATCTTGTTTCAAGTATGGATTCCATGCTTGTACACAGTACTCAAGGTCTGGTCTGACCAGCGTTTTATACAACTCGAGAATTATTTCTCTTTCTCTGCTGGCTATTGTTCTTTTGATCATTCCTAACACTTTGTTGGCCTTTTTTGCTGCCTCTGAACATTGATGGCCTTGCACTATTGCGTATCACCACCCCCAGGTATCTTTCTTCTTCCGATTCTCTTATATTCAATCCTCCTGATGCATATTGAAATTTTTCATTTTTCTTTCCCATGTGTACAACAGAACATTTTTCTGTGTTGAACATCATCTGCCAGTCTTCTGACCATTAGTACAGTCTCTGTAAGTCTTTTCTCAGGATCTCTGCGTCTTCCCATTTGTTTACCTCTCTGCATAATTTCGTATAATCAGCAAATTTTGAGATTTTTGAGATTATTCCAATGTCGATATCGTTAATAAACAATATGAAGAGCAGCGGTCCTAAAACAGACCCTTGTGGCACTCCACTCATTACTCTCAACCATTCAGAGAATTTTCCTCTAATTCCTACCTTTTGCCTTCTATCGTTTAACCAATTTCCTATCCATTTGAGCAAATTTCCTCCTATTTCTCCTGCATTCAGTTTTCTTTCCAACCTTATATGTGGAACTTTGTCGAAAGCTTTCGCAAAGTCCAAATACACTATATCCACCGCTTTGCCTTTATTCAGTTTTTCATAAACTTCTTCTAAGAAGTCCAGTAGATTTGTTAGGCATGATCTTCCCTTGATGATTCCATGTTGGCTGGTACCTATTACGTGGTGCCTTTTCAGGTGCTCAACTGTCGCATCCTTTATGATTTTCCCGTTATTTTGCAACTACGCTTGTGAGGCTGACCGGTCTATAATTCTTTGCTTCATTCCTGTTGCCTTTTTAAAGAGAGGTACTACGACAGCATCCCACCAGTCTTGCTGTATTTCACCAGTTGCCATTGATTTCTCCATTATTTGTGACAAGATTCCCCCAACTCCTCCCTCATCTCTTTCAGAAACACAGGATGCAGTTCATCATTCCCTGGACTTTTGTCCGTGCGCAGTTTCTCTAATTCATTTATAAGTTTTTCTATTGTAAAGAGTACATTCTCTAACTTCTCTTCTTCTCTTCCCATGAACATAGCAGTCGCCTCTGGTATATTCTCTCCATCTTCTTGGCTGAATACAGATCCAATGTACTTATTTAATTCTCCTGCTGTCTCTTTGTCCTCTATGATAATTTCTCCCTCAGCATTCATCAGTGGCCCTACTCTATCCTTCTTTTTCTGTCTATTTCTTACATATTTGTAGAAGCTCTTACTGTCATTTTTACATTTTGAGCCAATTTCATTTCGTATTTCTGGATGGCTTCTTTTTTAGCCCTGTTAGAATCGTTCCTTTTTTTACATACTGTTTCTTTAGTTCTGTAACTCGGTTCTGTATACTCGGTTCTTGGTTGCGCCCTTCGCTACCTCCCATGCTCCACTTTAGCTTGTTATATTTTCTCCATGCCTTTTGTTTAGCTCTTCTCTTCTTTTGTACCTCTCTGGTAACCCATGACCTTTTTAAACAAAATTTCCTGTTACTGGTATGTATTCTTCAGTGACTTCTTTCAAACACTTCTTTAGGATTATCCAACTTTCATTTACACCAAGCCCTTCTATCCTATTTTCAATATTCATGTCCCACAGCTTTTTTTATCTCTCCATAATTAGCCTTAAGATAGTTATGTCTCTTCTGCTTCTATACCCGAAATACCGAATCATATACATCACAGCAATAAACAGCGTTCATCTCACACATTCAGACCAAATCTATTTATAAGTATTGTCTCAACGATATCTGAGATTTCTAATCAATCAATGGGTAGGTTTATAACTTGTTTAACATAACTCCCATAAAACAACATACAACAGCACATAACCATATTTCATATAAATAGGCCTACCATGTTGGAAGACTGAGGGGATACAAAAGGGGACATAATGAGAACAAGAGTTCCGCTGTACAAAAATGAGGCACACAATGTCATCATGCAATAAAACGATCAAAATACAGTTCTGAACACACACAAATTGTTGTAGATGAAGCTGTTGTATGCATTGGTCAGAGAATGGGAAAATCACTTATATGCGAGGCTTGTCTTACATTTATTTTAAGTAGTGAACAATATTCCTGTATGTTCTACAAACTCTCAGTAAGTTTTTTATAATATACGCCTTATGACTTTGTGTTTGTTTAGTTTAAAATAAAAATTATGTGCGCTTATAAACTCTAATTTAATTTTATGTGGACTGGCTATGACTGAAGGCTCATGACCAATCGACCCTGTGGCAGATATTCCCTATGACCAACTTTAAGCGTAGGGTCCCAACTGACTCACTAGCGTTGATACTAATGTTGGTACTTGCCATAATTTACTCTTCTATTCGTCGCGCGTGCTTCCACGTGTGTCTTCCACTCAGAACATCATGTGGCGAAATACGACTTCCATCTGGGAACATGACAGATGCGCTCAGAGTTTGGTGAAGATCTGAACGAACAGTTTATCGTCTGCAGTCAGCGACCTTCCTGTTGCCTTCGATTTATACTTTCAAGTTGAAGTTCAAGTGGCTGCTATAATGAAGTATACTAAGTGACCTGACCTGTTGTATGTATTTATGTTTATTGTATGCATTAGGTATGACAGAGCTGTTTAATTGGTCTATTATATACTAGGGTTGTTACTGACTTGTGTTAAGTTGTAACTAAGTTATGAAATTGTGTGACCCTGTTAGCGGGACGAGATGTTCCTTTGGACAATGAATTCTGCCTCATACTAATTATGTTGTTTCTGTGATGACCCATCAAACCCCGTACAATCAGACACTATTTGATTTGATTTGATTGAAGGTGTGCTACTAAGCAATGGCTGATCACTGGATTCCCATTGCACGTCTTGCTTCTAGAGCCTGTTTGTCTATTGCGTCACTTACGGGTCATAAATTATAAGGCACAATCTTTCGTCCAGTATCGGTCACTCTCTTTTTCAAAAGGTGCCTGAATTGTTGCAATTGTATTCTTGCAGGGTTGTAAAAGTTTCGGTTACATCAAATCCAGTAAGTGTCGGTTCCATCAAACCCAGTAAGTTTCGGTTCCATCAAACCCAGTAAGTTTCGGTTACATAAAACCCAGTAAGTTTCGGTTCCATCAAACCCAGTAAGTTTCGGTTACATCAAACCCAGTAAGTTTCGGTTACATCAAACCCAGTAAGTTTCGGTTACATCAAACCCAGTAAGTTTCGGTTACATCAAACCCAGTAAGCTTCGGTTACATCAAACCCAGTAAGTTTCGGTTCCATCAAACCGAATCCGCCTTTATAGAGTCGCTCGAGTTGTAGCTGCTAACAAAACGGAATGGTCGTACTCGCAGACTTCGATTTCTACACGAAATACGTTACCGGATTTCTGTCGTCGAGCGACTATCGTTTCAAGAGGGTAAGGATCGAGAGGAGAGACACGGATGGAAGAGGATGGGTGTAGGAGGGTATAGGTAGGAGAGGACGAACTGCAATGAAAGGGAAGAGGGAGGGGAAAGAGGGTGAGAATGGGAGGGGAATTGGAAGTGAAGGGCGTGAAAGGGAACTAAGCATAACAGTCCTCGAACTGCTAAATAACTGAGTGCACCTAGATTATGGTAGGACTATGTTGTACAAGCTACTATATCTACAATTTCTATATATGGCATGTAGATGGTGTACAGTAGGATAAAGCTAACCTGCCATCGCACTTTAAATTTAGCGCCGGTGAATAAGCTGGTCTCCCTGACGTGGCTTTTGTGGGCGCTGAGAAATTTTCTAGGATTTACAGTACATTACAGGTACACTGCAGTAGGATAAGACATATTAAGGTTGGGTAACTTGGTTGGGCAAATCATTCATTTATTACACGTTGATTATAAAATCAGTCCAACGAGACGTGGATCTTGGATTGAAGGACCTTGAGGCTGCAAATGAAACAAGACAAAACCCAACAACCAGACAAGGTATGTCTGTTACGAGGACGAGGTTATCAACAATTCGTTCATTCGTCTTTAGGCTATACGCAGAGGCGAGAGTCAGTCTGAAGCATTGCATAATATAATCAGTTATAAGAGATTATAAACATCGCATAATTCATACAAATTTCCAATGTGTTCAAGTGTAACGATTAAAAGAGCGCATATACATTGTATAGTCTTCTGCAGAGATGAGTTATTTCGCAGTAGCGGTCGTCATATTCTGGTCTGACTGTAATGAATTTAGGCGGCCAGAGCCGCAGTGAAATCTTGGTTTTGCTGTCCTTCCTTCACGATGACGACGGGAATCAACGGATGAGAGGTCGACTTCAGATGATTCTACAGAAACAACAAGTCACTTGTCTATTATATCATAATCTATTTAACTATGATGTATGCGGATATAATCTAGGGTGTGAAAGAAAGCGAGTGCGGTGCGTTTAAATTTGGCCCGCGGGATGATTTTAGGTGGAAAACACATTTTAAAATTCTTTTTAATCATTTTGGGACACGCAAAACGATCTGGTGATTCATGTTAAAAAATAATAATGTCCTAGACGAATGAATGAATTGATGGATGTATGGATGAATGAATGGATAGATGGACGGATGGATGCACGGATGGGTGGATGGATGGACGGACGGATGAACAAGACGAATGGACGGATGGATGGACGGATGGATGAATGGATGGATGAATGGATGGATGGACGGATGGGTAGATGGCTAGACGAATGGATGGATGGACGGATGGATGGACGGACGGACTGATGGGTGGATGGATGGACAGACGGATGAACAAGACGAATGGACGAATCAATGGATTGATGGATAGATGGATGGATGAATGGATGGATGGACGGATGGATGGACGGACGGACTGATGGGTGGATGGATGGACAGACGGATGAACAAGACGAATGGACGGATGAATGGACTAATAGATGAATGGATGGATGAATGGATGGATGGACGGATGGGTAGATGGCTAGACGAATGGATGGATGGACGGATGGATGGACGGACGGACTGATGGGTGGATGGATGGACAGACGGATGAACAAGACGAATGGACGAATCAATAGATTGATGGATAGATGGATGGATGAATGGATGGATGGACGGATGGATGGACGGACGGACTGATGGGTGGATGGATGGACAGACGGATGAACAAGACGAACGGACGAATCAATGGATTGATGGATAGATGGATGGATGAATGGATGGATGGATGGATGGACGGATGGATGGATGGATGGATGGATGGATGGATGGATGGATGAATGGATGGATGAATGGATGGATGGATGGATGGATGAATGGATGGATGAACGGATGGATGGATGGATGGATGAATGGATGGATGGATGGACGGATGGATGGATGAATGGGTGAATGGCTAGACAAATGGATGGATGGATGGGCGGATAGACGGACGGACGTATGGATAAGACGAATCGTCCATTGATTCTGAAGGATCGATGGACGGATGGACGGACTGACTGACTGATGGATGACTGGACGGATGGACTAATGGATGGATGACTGGATGGATAAACTGATGGATGGATGACTGTACGGTTATACTGACGTGAGCGTAAGCCATTCCGTTTTGTCTTTCTTGTGGAGACGCTCCGCCACCGATCCATACGAAGCATTGTTGCGAAGTGTCCAAAATGAAAACATCCTGAGGCAGAAAACAATTTCAAATTAGAATCTCCTGTCAGATTGATATACCTATCCATCTGCCCTTTTCTGTTTGTGGATTCATTCTCAGTCTCTCAAACATGATTTGCATAGTATTTGACAGTCTGTCTATCCGTCAGTATGTCTGTCTGTATGTCTCTCGGTCATTGTGCACTGCAATAGAATTTGACACATTTTCTTTGGTACAAATTAAAGGATGCCTTTGCCTGTTAGTTGTTCTGTTATGCGTTAAACGTGTCTGTCTGCCTTTCTTTCTAATATCTTTCTCTCGATCTCTCTATCTTTTTTGTCTGCCAATCTGTCTGTCTGTCAGTATCTGTCTGCGTGCCTACTCCTCACCTCCCTCAACAATAAACTTGTTTCTGCCATTTCTCATCAACAAGTCTCCTGTCTCTGCCTCCTTGATGTCTCTGCAGCCTTTGATACCATCGATCACAATATATTGCTCCAGAGACTGTCCACCTGGTTCGGCTTTTCTGATACTGCTCTTCTCTGGATCCGGTCCTATCTATCTTCCCGCTCTTTCTCAGTAAAGACCTCGAGCACGTCATCTAAATCATGCCCGCTCACCAGTGGTGTTCCTCAAGGTTCTGTTCTTGGACCCCTCTTGTTCATCCTCTATACTACCCCCCTCAGTTCACTCATTAACGCATCCTCAGTTGGCCATCATCTATACGCTGACGACAAGCAGTTATTCATTTCTTTCTCTCCAACCAGCTTCTCCAACTCCATTGATAATCTTCTACTTGTCGTCACCCAAATCTCATTCTGGATGACCTCAAATCTCCTCTGCCTGAACCCCTCCAAAACCGAATTCATTCTGATTGGCCTCCGTGAGCTACGGAAGAAATTCCTGATCCCTCTATTTCCCTCAACTTTTATTCTGCATCCACCCACACATTCACTGCAAATTTTCCTGTCCGCAATCTAGGCATAATCTTTGACCAAAGCCTTAGCTTCGCTGATCACATCCCCCATCTTTCTCGCTCTTGCTTCATGCACATTCGTGATCTTCGTAGAATCCGCCCTATGCTTGACTCCAAAACAGCATCAACAATCGCCACATCAATAGTTCACCCTAAATTGGATTACTCTAATTCCCGTTTCCTAAATATAGACACCACCCAATTAAATCGCCTCCAAGCCATTCAGAATGCTCTCGCCCGTGCTGTCAACAAGACCCAAAGCATCACCATATCACTCCTGCCCTCAAATCACTCCACTGGCTCAAAATACCTGAACGGATCGAATATAAGGTCATTTCAGCCACCTACAACACACTGCAATCCTCACAGCCCACATATCTCCATCAGTTGTTCACGATTCGGCCACATCGTTCAACCCGTTCCTCTTCCACCCTCACACTACTTCGCCCTCCCGTCACATCATCACTCAAATTTGCAAATCGCTCCATAGCCATTGCTGTCCCGCCTCCTTGAAACAAACTCCCTCCAGCATTACGACAAATATCCGATCCGTCCTACGAATTTACAAACACTTAACCTCTAGCTCTCCCCACAGGTTTTTCACTCACAACTCAAAGCACTGCTCTTTCGCAAATCCTATCCTGATTCAGTTTCAATTCCAAACACCGTCCACCTTAGACGTCTTCCTGTCTGTCTGCCTGACTCTCTGGATTTGACCCCCTGCCTATCGATTCTGTTGTATCTAAGTATGTCGATATCTAAGTATCGACCAATCAACAGAAGGCTATGCATGTTTAGACCTCCACAACATATCTGTCTACCTTTCAGATGCGTTTAGATAATGTGCCTCAGTTTATTTATACCCCGCTGTCGAAGTCGGTCTTTCTGATGTGGTCTTCTTTGACCTTGCTGAAGGTCAAGGACCCGGATGCATCGGAAACTCTGAAATTATAGATTTAAGCCTTGACTTCATTGACATGAATCATTATAGTAAATGTGTTTATGCAAATAATTTTAGATTCGATCGATCTATGCTTAACGAGACTAACTGTCATTGGTAAGAAAAAAGTATATTTAACAGGTCAAAAGTAATAGATAACCTTTCGACAAAACTGAGACAAAAACGTCTTCAGAAGGTCCTTCTCCAACGGAAGGGACTGTATACCAATCTAGCAGAGAACAGCAAACAGCCTCGTCGGTCGGTCGAACTGAGGCACATACTCGAAACAGCGAAATATGAAGCTCAGAAATAGATAGGCAGAGGTTTAACTAACGCTGAAGATTTATCTAGCCT
The DNA here is from genome assembly GCA_959347315.1 of Bimastos eiseni. Classification (NCBI taxonomy): domain Eukaryota; kingdom Metazoa; phylum Annelida; class Clitellata; order Crassiclitellata; family Lumbricidae; genus Bimastos; species Bimastos eiseni. The sequence continues at coordinate 33,438,413 of OY365806.1, forward strand.
TAACTAAGCCAAGAAAATACAGAGAACCCGCAAACTGACTTCACTTTTCAACTATATCTGAACCAAAACGTTTTGACCGTCTCACCGTCTGGTTTCCAGTCGTTTTACTGTACGCCTCTCTCCTTGGATTAAACCCAACGTATTGACTGAATAGACCATGTTTTGGGCTGTCCAGTTTCACGATAAAAGTGTAATGGTCGGCGATTTCTTGCTACAGTTCATGATAGAAAGTAAGGTAAAGGCGCTAGGTAAATGTCCAGTTATCTGTTGTCCCGCGCGCGTGTGTGTGCTGTGCACGCGCGTTAACTGCGCAGTTTAATATATTGGCACAAATCTACATTGGTCTCAAGGGGAAACGTTACGCAGACCCAGGTGTGATCAAAATCACCCACAGAGCGTTACATAAACTGCGTGGCACAGTGGCCTATCGGTTAGAGCGGTCAGCCCGTAACGCTCAGTGTGCGCTGAGTGAGCGGGTTTGAGCCTCGTCCGGGACGTCAGTCACTGTGTAGGGACCTTGAGCAAGTCCTTCGCGCACAATTGCTTTGAAGTACAACTGCAATTGAGCCGTTGAGGCGTGTGTATGCACTTCTGAGCAAAAAACGTTTGAAGAAGGGCGGTATCAAATTTCGGTAATAAATTTAACTATTACATTTGCGCTATGCAAGCCCTAGGACGAAGGAAAGGTAAACAACCTGAAGAGTAGTTTTCTTTCGTTCTGCATCTTAGCTTCCTGGTTGAAGTTATCGTCCTCTTCCTCACCATCATCATTTGCATCGGTGTCATCAAGGGTTTTGTAGAACGGATGCTAAAGGGGATGAGAGAAACAGCGCTGTTTCATTAAGCGCTCTTGGTGAAGAAGGTGAGGAGGAGAAGAAGAAAAAAACAAGAAAAGGACGATGAGAAAGAATTCGAAGAAGAAGAAGAAGAAGCAGTATGCGATGAAAACTGTGTAGACGTAAACGCCGAAGATGATGACTGCAATCAAGTGTGATGAATAATTATTGTATTAATTGATAGTCAATAGCTTCATGGATTGATAAATTATGACGCATAATATGAGACTCACTGATTGTGATCATCACATCATCACGAAGCGATGACAGATATTCAGAAAGACAGAGAGACAGAGTGAAAGACAGAGAGACAGAGTGAAAGACAGAGAGACAGAGTGAAAGACAGAGAGACAGAGTGAAAGACAGAGAGACAGAGTGAAAGACAGAGAGACAGAATGAAAGACAGAGAGACATAGTGAAAGACAGAAAGACAGAGTGAAAGACAGAGAGACAGAGTGGATGGAACGGAGACGATAGGAAATGACAAAGAGACATACGCATGACGACATGAAATCTTCGTCCAATGTTTCAGATCTGGTATTCCCTCTCTCCGATTTCATGGCGCACAAGACCATCATGGCCTAACAGACAGACAGATGGATAAAACACAGCCATCAATCAATCAATCATTAAAATGAGTGAAAACATCGCCTTCTACGCTGAATTGTGTCTCCTGCATGGAGCGGCCCTAAACCTACGACCATTATTATGTAGGCCCACACCTTCCCTCTCCTGCCCTCCCCCACTTCTCTGTCAACTCCCCGTTTCAAATCGAGTGGCTACTTGTTTTTGAGAATAAGGATCCCAGACGGGCCATGATGTCTTCGCTATTTCATTCATGTATTCATTAATTCATTAATTCATCCATTTATTCTTGCGATCATCGATTCACTCAGATAACTTTTCTAGCACCCCTCCAAGTCACCTACTAAGAGTCGCTCCCAACCCAAATCCGGTGATAAAGGACAGTTTTCAGATGCTTGTAAAATGTGTGCATAGTCTATGGCAAATAGCCCACAGATTTATAGGAAGGTCATTTCACGATGTTGGTCTAACCCAGGGTTTTTATTGTCAAATTTGAATTGGGGCGGAGGTGAAAAAATCACGTGTACAAATATTACGACAAGAATTTGTACATACCTAAAATTGGTGTATGGGCAAAATTGTAGAGGTTAACTGTGGGTGTGCGTGCCACTGAAAGCTGATCTGGGGTTAGCTTGACCCACAAGGTAATTGACCCCAAAGCAATTTTTGAGAATTAACAGGCGGTCTTAAAAATTGAACTGGGGGTTGAACCTTCTCAACCCTACGACAATTCAATCACTGGTCCAACCACAAGGTTGCGTCTTTGAAGTGCGCACAAGAGGTACTACAAGTTTACATCGAAATGAAGAGCGATGATTTCCGAATCCAGCCAAGCATGAGACGGGGAAAAAGCTAACGAAAATAGGCTGAAGCTTTTTCTAACCGTCACCACCAAACCTAGACCGAAATCTTAAATTCAATACCCTGGGGAAAACGTCAGGAAATTGATGGAACAAATAACGAATATCACGATATAACAAAAACTGTCGGGGAGAAAAAAATATTCTGAAAACCACCAATAATTCGCCACTAACTAATCACGCGCGCCCAGGCGGTGTTTGGGGCGGTGTTTGGGGCGGTGTTTGGGGCGGTGTTTGGGGCGGTGTTTGGGGCGGTGTTTGGGGCGGTGTTTGGGGCGGTGTTTGGGGCGGTGTTTGGGGCGGTGTTTGGGGCGGTGTTTGGGGCGGTGTTTGGGGCGGTGTTTGGGGCGGTGTTTGGGGCGGTGTTTGGGGCGGTTTTTGGAATTTAGTCGTGCCTCGGTTTACAAATTTTCTCTTGATGATTTGTTGGGAGGCGTACGTCAAAGACATGGGTAGTCGATGTGATTTGCATGAACGTGGTTTGCTCAATAAGTTGACGTTTGTTTAGGGTGGTGGGATCATGTCGAGCTCATTGCAATCGCGATAAGCGATTATGAAATCGGTGGGTAGGACTAGGTTGGGTGGGTAGGACTATGGTGGGTGGCTACTTATGACTGACCTTAAAGCGTTCGTTCTTATTGCTTCCAGCTCCGTTCCATTGGTAGATCGTTGTGCCAAGGTCAAGCAAGTAGACATCAGTCGGGTCAAGCTTCGATCGACGTCGAGGGACCTGAATGAGATAATTATCAACACCGCTCGAATACCATGTGCGAAACGTAGCAGTCTTAACTGTGAATAATTCCATTAATTCCCATCAATAGTTAGTAACTTCTTAGCGCAAATGATTAGTAACGTATCGCAATGATTTTGTAAAATGTGAAAAGCATCAGTTGATGGCGGCACAACAACAAATATCCGTAATTATTCAGTGAATATCCAGAAGGTCAATTCACATAAGCCAATAATTGTGGTCTGCCAGGTCGAGTTTAATGGGTCTATAGATTTGAAATAAAACCACAGCACACGCTTAAGCAAAGTCGTCTGTTCTTGTTTTGACGCGTCAGTATTATCTTTATAGTAGGTGTATTGAACCCTTTGGAGTTTACGCATGTGTGACTTTTAATGGCGAGTTACAGCAATCAAAGTGACTCGAAACCAATGCGTTTGTCAATCACCCGACCATGGGGAACTCCACATGTCATCAAAGCAAAGAAAAGGCATTCATATACGCTGTTTCAGAGCGTTGACTCAATCAGTGACGAACTTATTCAAACTCCAAACTCTCCGAGCCGAGCTGGAGACGATGTAAAAATAGGAGGATAATTCACTATATGAGACGTTGAGAATATCCGATTGTAGCCGAATCGATCATTCCCAATAGATCAACCTCGAGATTCATTATCAACTCAAGTGGGTCATAAATTCCCATTGAATCAGTATAATCCAAAATAGATCATGATCGTTTTGCATGAATTCAAAATATAGGCCCATCGATTGTAGCCCTTCTAAATCATTCAGAGTAGATCCGAGTTATTCCGACTAATGACGATCCATCCAAAATCAGCCTACTTTGATTTATTCCGATTAGATCGGTCAGAATTTCTTACCTCCATGACGACAACGTTCTTCTTATCCCCGCAGAAGTGAAGAAGCCTAGGACGATACTTTGCTGGTTCCACATGACGAAATCCACTCTCAGCTCCACCCTCCATAATCCTATATTAATAACTTTATTTTTAAATAGAAATATTTCAATCAATCAATAAAATTTAATATAGCGCCCCATCAAGATATCTACTCAGAGGCGCTCCCGGTCTGACTACGTCTAAGAAGGTTTCAGTAATGAGAAGAATGAGATGAGAATGAGGATGAACGCAGATGAGGTTTTAAGTAGAAGGTGTCTGTAGAACTATTAAAAGAAAATAACTCTGATTAGCCTAATAGAACCAGAATCAATGTACCAGCTGTACACAATTTATCGCGTGTATATATATCTGACTGGTTGGTCACAACAGTCTGTCTGTCTGTCTGTCTGTCTTTCTCTTCGTCCTTTCGTTCGCTGTCTGTTTGTTTGTCCGTACGGCAGATGTCGTGATGATATGTTTTATATACTGACATGATTCCTTGCTTGAAGTAGCTCTTGAAGAGGTTCGATTCGTGACCTTGAACCTCTCGATGCTGAATTGGCTTGTCTCCCAGGTAAATGTCCAGTTCGACTGTCTTATAGGCTGCAGTTCCATATTCATCCTGAGTAAATTAGCAATTTAGGATGTCCATTTAAATAATTAATCAGACGTGTAACTGGTTCTATATTGCTCATCAACTATTTTTTAGCATATAAATAGATCTTCATTTCTTAATTTTATCTCTCCTTTGGATGTTTACCATTCTTATAAACAAAAAATGAACATTAACCAGGAACAGGCATTTTGTGATCATTGAAGCCTACAAAATGAATTGAAAACCAATCCATGAGTTTCTATTTATTTACTTATCTTTCTTTCGTGAAATGGATACAATGACATAGGCCATGAGGCCTGCTAGTTAGGCCTATAAATCTATGTATTAGGTTTATAAACCTATGCCTATTATATAAGGCCTATACTGGCTAGAGACACCTGTGTGCTTTGGCTTCCGATCCAAAAGTGGAGGTCGTAAGCCAGTTCATCGCTGTTCGCTTTCGGGTTGTAAGTCTACAGAAATAGCAAAAGAGAAAAGAACAATAGAACAAAAGAACAGTATTCTGAACCCATTCACTGAAAATAAAACGTAATTAGAATGCAGGTGAGCAGACGTTAGGGCAGTGTAGAATGAGAGAGAATGGAATACAGTTGAATGGAGCAGATTTAACTTGCTGATCATCAAGTGAATTATTAGGCTACACCATTCTCCGTAGGATTAGTACAAATAAAACCATTCTAAGTGAGATCTAAATTGCCTTGATAAGATTAACCTAAGTACAATCAAGTGAATCAATCAATAGATTCGATTAGAGTTGGGACGCTTACGTGAAGTACGATGTAGGAATCACCGCTGAAAAACTTCCCATAATCCTCTTTGGGCCAGTGAGTCACTTTGAAGTTCTGCAACAAAGTGTGATGTGTTACTTATCATTTTTGACACACTGTCACACATGCTTACATCCTTTGATCAATACACATAGATTCCTAAACCACCATCATAGTTGTCAGCTGCGTGAATACAATTTGATTGTCTCATCGATTCAAGACGCTCCCAAGACTTAAGATGTCGCTAAGCATATGTCTGGCTATAACAACTTGTGTTTATCAATTAATCAATCAATCAATCAATCAATCAAACAATCAATCAATCAAGTGTTTTATTGCCACAAGTCAAAACGTCAAACGGTTACAGAATCACATGGTAATATTAAACGGGAATTTGACAAAGAACAATAGGGAAGTAAATCCCTAAGGGACCGAAGTCTCGCTAGAAGGGTACCCATGCCGTGGTGAGTGAAAGTGGCAGAATGACAACTACATGTACAGACAGTTATTTGAAACTGCAGAACTGCCGGACTAAACTAGTCAACTAAGAGATGCATGAGTAAAATTAATGCAGATTTCAACAAGACAATATTAATGTCAGTTAATTTGGGATATGATACGATTGCGCTTGAATAAGGATAGGTTAGGCAGATAAAGAATTTCCTGTGATATCATATTCCAGGCCATTGGACCAGTGACAGTGATAGCAAATTGTTTCGTGCAGTTAGGCCTGTAGTTCTTAGAGTTACGTAGACTATAAATAAATGGTTTTAGTTTACAGATTGTAGAAAAGTTGTTATCAAAACACGGCGGCCGTAGACAGTTGATGTCCTTATGCATAAATTCATTAGTCTGTAATAGAGTTCTTTGTTTTGTATTTGGTATTCCCAATTTAAGGCCAGTGATGGAGGTTATTGACCTTACAATTGGTAATTCCAGAAAGACTATTTTGAAGGAGTTGTGAGCTCCTAAGACTAGACGGGTAGTTAGTGGCTCAAACCATAGTTATCACCATAAGCATATGTTAGCTCTATTGGGATGGAATAGAGAGGGTACCGTAGTAGAGACTGTGCATAAGTTCGGTTCTATATAATAGCAAGCAAGCAATACGTGACAATTACGCTCAGACTCTTTGCTACCTTGGACGATATATTTTCTGTGTGTGTTTTCCAGATGAGTGACTGACCTATGAACACGCCTAAAAACTTGGTTGAGATAGTCCCTGAGATTGGAATATTTATAAATAAAGGAATTTATGAGTTTCGAGGTCGTTTGTGGTGGGAAGCGAATGAAATATAACTAGTCTTCGCAACATTAAGAGACGGTTTACATTGCATTTGCGGTGAACAGAACCAGTCGTTGATAGTAATCAGCTTCCGGTTGAGTAGGCAGATTTCAACGGTTATAAGAGGAGTTAGAGGAAATTATATTGGTGTCGTTGTCTAACAATAAGAAATGGATGAGCTTAGAGGCGTGTGACAGGTAGTTGAAAAAATCTCGAAAAGAAGGGGTCCATTGATGGAACCCTGTAGAATATCACGTGTAGGCCTAATTAAAACAGTTGTGGACGAAATACCATTACAATAAGCCTACTTCCTTTGTTTATTAAGCGTTTGAGTGGGCCTGCAAAATCGTTCAAGTTTATGTTCTACAAATATGACCACATTGATAGATCTAGTTTCCTTTCTGGAACCATACAAACTTGCTTTTCATGAAATGTATACAGATTGTTAAACATAGCCATTGTTTTGCCAGTAGCATAAGCAGCCTGTGAGCGAGGCATTTCTGGTCTGAAATGAATTAAAACATCTACGAAACGCTGTCTGATATTCGTCTAAATAGTCTGACAATGTTGTCGATTGAATCCGCCCGTTTAGAGTATATTACAATGGATGCCTTTGTAGATGAGTTTGACTCTTGACATGGAAATCGTATACTTACTCTTCATTAAACTCATGTATTGTGTATGCTTTACATTTAAAAACAGTCATATTGTTTTCCAAAGTATCATATCATGAAGTTGTTGATGTGAAGAATTCATGTTGTTCCTATATATGCACATGTATCTCGTCGATGCCACTCAGTGCGGAGCTAGCACTCTCTGTTTCGACAAGACCTGGTATCCAAATGTCCCCTGTCATGTTCCTCGGTTCTTCTGTGACCCCCTCTCATGGAAAGCCTGGAGCCGCCACTGCATAGAATTACTATAATTTCATTTTTTTTAATTCAACTAATAAACATAACGGTCATTTCTTGCAGAAAATACTCTCATTATATGAGACAAATATAGAAAGACAACTAAATAACTATAGAGGGACGATTTTAGTAGGGGCCTACGGGGAGACTTATTATCGCAGAGGGTAAAGTCTATTTCGGTGAGGGAACTTTGTACCGATGCAGTGTCTTCGGCGGGAGACATTATTTCGGCCAGTGGAGACTCTTTTGGGGGTAGACTTTATACCACGACACCGGCTACGACACCGGCTCTTTGACAAAACTTTGTATCCTGGCATGGACACGTCTGCCATATGACCTTGTTTTATGGATATGTAGGCCTATGGATAAATAGGTGGACAGGTGTGCACTAAATTTTTGCGCAATTGAAACCTGGCCAGTGCGCATGAGATGAATTAATAAATAGTTGCTGGAAGAGGAGCTAGAAGTGGAAATATTACAACGGATTGATCAAAGAATGGGGGGAAATGTCATCTGGTCAAGCAGATCGAGTGGTTTTTAGTTAATGCTATTAACTTCTCAGTGAACGTAGGAATAACTGCAAGCAAACGCTGGGTCGATTGGTCAAGGTAAGACTCAAGGGATTTAAATAGGGAGTGGGGGAATTTATTCATCGTTTACATTTATAGAGTTAATGAGCCCGTCCGAATGTTTAACTTTAAGAATAAATTAATTCAATGGTCTTCCAAGTTTGTCTTAGGTCGTTGTTGTACTTAGCCTATTAAATGCAGTGGTGTAATCATTTTGTTTTGTTTTCAAGCATTACGTTTTAAATATCGGTGAAGTTTCGTTTATTTTTAGGAGTCTAGTTTTTGATAAAGGCTGTATAAAGTTATGATTTGGTATTACAGGATCATAGGTGGGCAAGATTTATCCATGGTTGCTTGGACTTGCAGGACTTGCTGGCGGTTTTATTGATCAACCGGACGGCTATGTCATAAGCACCTTTAATTTTAAAGCTAAATTATACCCTTGTTACTGCATTCTGTAAAGCTAGACCAGTCCATATATAGATTATGAGTTCCTTAAAGCATGCCTGAGAAATGTAATCAGTACGTCTTACAGCCTCAGTGGAAGGACTTACTATAGAGTCGGTTTAAGGGGCAATTCAATCCGGACGAGTATCGGTAAGTGGCCACAGAGATTGTCCATTATAAAAGTAGATTCGATAATTTTGGAGACACGTCAGATGCATAAATAATCGATTAAAATAGCCACACAGTCGGTGATGTGTGTGGGCTGCAGCAGATATGCATACATATATCCATACACATATACATATATACACATATATACATATATGCATACATACATATATACATACATACATATATACATGCATACATACATACATACATACATACATACATACATACATACATACATACATACATACATACAAACATACATACATACATACATACATACATACATGCATGCATACATACGTACATACATACACATATATATACATATATGTGCAATGACAGGAAGGAAGTGCTGGAAGGACACATGATCTCTAAGAAGTTACAGGCAAATTTAAGGTCCTGAGCTTTGAGGAGGTCTACATTGAAATAACTTATGATGTAAGTATCCCTGTCTTTAAGTATCAGAGATACATGTACATCCAATCGTCCGATTCTCCTTATAGATAACGCCAACTATGAATAATCCATTTTGTTAGCATACATTGACAAGATAAGCCTGTAAAGCATGCCACGCTCAAAGTTCACTCCCCCCTACAGAATTTTAAAATTGAGGCTCTTGGTGCGTAGCGCATATGTCTACACTGTGCTTAATTTGGTCAGGTTCTGAGCGGGCATCCTCTTTGCCAGATTCAGGTTCAGGTCTTTTGCATTATGTCATCAAAACATGTTCTTTTAATATGGAAGTAGGTCAACTGTTCGAGATATTACCTCCGCACACTTGCATGTGTGATGCATACTTATGCATGTATGCGTGTGAATGCATATTCAGCGCTCGTGAATAAGCTGGTGCCCTAGCTTAGCTTTCAAGTGGCGCTTTAGAAATTTGGAGATTACAATTACGATTACGATTATGCACATTGGTATTGTGTCCATGTTTGTATGTAGGCCTAGGCACATCTTTATGTCCGTACGTATGAATGAATGAATGATGAGTGAATGAATGAGTGAGTGAATTAATGAATCAATTAATTAATTAATTAATGAGTGAGTTGATGAATGAGTGTGTCTGTCTCTGTCCAGTCTCAGTCTATCTATTTGTTTGTCTTTCTATGACTTACGACAATTCTCCAGATCTGAAGTCCCACTTTCTGACCCGCGCCGATCCATGCCGGTTCCGCCTTTGAGGCATCACCTAAAAGACATCAATAGGCAACCTTTTCAGGCCATTCAAAGGCTAAACTGGATACTGAAATAGCTGCAAACATATCGGTCTGATATGATAATAATAATAAAATGTAGCTTCTATATCGTCTTATAAGTACGTCTTCAGGACTAAAATGGAAATTAATATAACTGCAAACGTATTATCGCGATGTAATGTAATGTATAATCATCTAATATAGTGTAACTTCCAAATCGCCCTAGAAATACCTCTTGAAGGCGCTCTGTGCTGTTTTATTTATGTCAAATGGCGCTAAAGAGGTTCTTTACTTACATAAAATGACACCATCTTAAATTTATTTGGGGAAACTAATCTTTCAGAACTTACTGAACAGATGAATGCACCAAATCATTGCCCACAACTACATTCAATTACTAACTGTGCTAATGTAGTTTGAGGCTGCATTACATTACACAATTACAAACTAATTCATCAATTAAATTACAGTGGTTATAGCTAGGCCTACATATTTTGAAAATAGTTTGGAAGTAGTTTTAACTACTATTTCAAGTAGTTGGTGCCCGTCACTGCAATTAATCAATCAATCAATTGTTACGTTATTGACGGTTTAATGATGAATCATAAAAGATAAATTAACCACTGTCCATATAATCATAGCTCCTTAATTTCTCACCTTTGACCTTCTTTTCCACATCGGAGCCGAAGAGAGCCATGTTGCTGTCTTTCCAATCAAATTTCTTTGGTTTCACGAGACCTACAGATAAATTCAATTAACTAATTATCACGGACGAAAAATAAATAAATAAATACCACAATGACTCATCTTTTGTTACCTATTATACTGCATCTTTTGACAGGTTTGAGCTTGCTAGGCTGCAATTTTAACAGAACTCATTACCCTCATTCAAGACTCTTAAAACAAAGAAAGCAATCTCTTCACTTAAATACTGCGCAAGACTCCTCGTTTCTTCTATAACTATAAGACCACCGACATGTCTCTCTCGATCGGTATTGTTTCTGTGCTCTTCAAAGACTCCAGCGTTGAAACACTTGAGGCTATGAACTACTCTCTAACTACCGTCCAATTTCAAATCTCTCCTTCTTATTCAAACTCTTTGAATGGGACCGATCATCATTATGCATTGCTCTATATCAGTCTCCACTCTCCGGTCTCATCCAATCCTCTCCAAATCGCTTATCCTACATTCTCGTCTCTTAATTGAGCCTCTCCTCCGCTTGAACTCTCGTCTCTTACTTTCCATTCGTGTCTGAAGCACGAACTCATCAATCCTTCCTATCCAGATTCTACTTCTGCGCCACCAAACGACCGCCATCATCACCAACACCACCGTAGCACCACGCCGTCTCTTCGGCATGACCTTCCCGGATTTTGCCCTGACAACGGAATAAAACGAGAAGTTTGGCCATTACGGAGTTGATTTCGTATAGCGTCGGTGAATAAACTGGTCTCCCTGACATGAGCTTACATTACATTGCATTACAGACATGTCGCTTATTCACCCAATCATTTATTATCTGCTTCGGTGTCATAGCTAACACCAGAATTGTTCTAGGTGCACGAGACCTACTTTTGATGCTCCTCATGCTTGTGCGGTTTTGGAACGTTCTCGACCGTTGTCTCTGTTCATGCCGGTCAGTCATTTGTCTTCTTTCGTTCTCAACTTAGATCGTGCTTTTCAAATTGTATGACAAAGGCCGCCTCTCTTTCTCGGTGGATTGAACCCCCGAGTACTTACCTGATCTTCGAAGCATTGCTTGGGTGCCGTCCGATGATGCCTTTTGCATCCTACACTGGAGCTATAGATATAGACTACAGATTAATTATTTATAATGGTATTGATAATTTATAGTTCAATGTCGTTCGTTATCATTGTCTTTATGATAAGAATCGCCGCTGTCTTGACGTCACACCTAACTCGACAGGTATGTTGATTCAGTCAATTCCCATACCTGACATCTTGATGCAGGTAAAAAAAACGATTGAAGATGGTTTCTATCGTCTGCCTCCTGCGAATGTGTCAAATCGAGTGGTCCAAACGATGCGACTCTTATTACGAATGAAAGCTGAAGACAAACTAAGAGAGCAAGAAATCCGTGTAATTGGAAAGTCGTTTCCAAATAACCGACGACTTATGAACGTAGTATAGAGAAGAATGCAGCGTAGATATGCATGCGGCTCCGAGAACAGGGTCGATTGGCTGAGAAAGATGCGAGATGCGCATTGGATATGAATTTAATTGTGATCGATCGATATGTGCAAAGCTTTAGTTGGATGGAAGGTGTGGGTGGGGGGATATCGAGACAACATCTTGTGGTGGGGAGATTGGTTGATGACGACAGTGCTGCCACCTGCGCCAGGTATTAAACATTTGATGTTCTGACAAACTGCGGATACGGTCAAATTGATCGATTGCAGAAGTGTAGTATATTATGTATGTGCGTGTGTGTGTGTGTTTGTGCAACTGTGCATGAATATGTATATATATTTCTTATAAAATGCAATCTATATCGTATTTGGTAGCGATTATTCTTATATCGTAAATCGTAGAAAGCTGACGCTACAGTTTTTTACGCTGATGGCGAATAATGCATCGTGTAAAATTGATCTGAAAACATACACTTGTGCTCGTAATTGCACATATTGTGTACGTTTGTATGGCTTTATTATCTGCCAACATTAAGAATCTCTGTGGAACATTAAAAGACTACAATGAATGGGTCCCCTTTAACTTGTCTGCATAGTGTAGATTCGGTCAACCGTGTCAGTCATTTGCACCTGTCTGCCTATGAGGACCAACGCACCTGAGCCCTGTCATGACAACTCTAGGCCTACAGTCTAAAACAATCTATTTATAGGCTACATATTATGTTTTAGTATGTTCTAGCAACAGAAAATGTTCTGTGCAATTTGGTAAGAAAATGCACTAGGAAAATGCTGAAGGATCTGATTCAGCGTCGGTGATTGCCAACAATTTTGTCACTATGAAGAAAGCATCAAGAGAATTTTTATATGCTGTGCTCACCTGCTTTCTCATAAGCACAGGTGAGCGATTGACAATATCTAAGTAGGGCCTACCTAAGCAGTTTTTGAAGTCACTTACAGATACGTGCGATGCTTGATCATGCTTTACGAAATTAGACATTACGTTACAATATTTCAAGGATGTCCCCAGCTGTGGCTGCTCAATCTGCAGGAAGAACCTTGATAAAAAAATTCCTTAACGTATGATCTATAATCACTTTCGATTATTGATTAATCATTTTATGTCTGCGTCAGGCAGACAAAGATTAAACTATTAATGTCAACGCCAGATCAATACAGGCATTCATTCGAGATTTCCCTTACACACGTATATATATAAATTATATATATTATATGGGTAGTGATTTGTGATTAACTATTAAATAAGTAGTATGCATCTGTCTATATTTTAATACATAGCGCACAGCAGCGTTCAACCCAGCTGCAACATGACTACGGACATAGTTGCCAAAGGAATCGTACACACAAGCACCATGGTAATCACTCCGGATTGGAACTCTACCGATCTTTGCGTCTGTCACCTTTCTACTCCGTTTGAATTCTCTTACGTGACGTTCGATCTTCTGACCACGAAGGACCAGGACAGCGACGCAACCTGCGGTCCATATTTGACCGTCACTCCTATTTTCGGCTCCTTCTACCATGTCTGTCCTCATTCGCTGAGTTCCCCGCATGGTTCTACCATCTGGAACCAGTCTAACATTACCGTCGCCCTCTGGAGCAGAGATCCGAAAAAGTCATTGCTTGGAGCAAACATTTCCTTCCATAGTAAGCTCATATTGTTAAAGGCGCCATAAAATGCCCATCTTATGATACTTCACATTACTTGAACAGTCTTGAAGACTGATATCATTCATTACATGAGGCAATTTCCCGGCGCCAACGACAGCTACCTGGATATTATAAATAGTGACGCCTAATAAAATGGATAGTAATATTATTATTAATAATGATAATAATAATTATTATTATTGTTATTATTTTTGACTATTGTACTTTAGTTTGCTTTATTTTACCTAACCGTATAGGTCTACTTTGGTGGCAATTTAACTTTAACTTTTAACTCTGGACAATTCGTCTGAAATGCCAAAGTGCTTCTGAATAGACTGGCATACCGTGCTTTTAACGTTTAATAGCGCTTTTGCAATTTTGAGATGACAATTTACTTACCTACTTTTCTTACTTGAGATTATCATGCTTCACTTCATCCGTTCCTAAATGGAGTATTATATAAGGAATTAGCATTAATGATGATTAATCAATATGTTTTTGAGAGGTTATTTTCCGATAACCTTGACCTGCCGAAAGGAGATCAAACTAGAAAACACGGATTGTCCTTGCGAGGTTAAGGATTTCGTTTCTCCACAAAGTACAGGACAGATAGATGTCGATTTATCCACAAGTAAGCATTCAATCCAGCTAACTTGTTTATTTCATACACTTATTATATAATTATCTGTTTAATTCCAAATACTGAAATGACTATACAACTATATGTAATATACAGGTATAGAATGTTATGAATTAACGTAGGCCCATATATTGAATGTATGTATGCGTACTTCTGCATACATGTAAGTAGGCTTATGTATGTATAAAAGAATGTATATGGATGTTTGCCTCTTCGATCTCACGTGTGATCTACTGCAATTTCTGGTCAACCCTTGCATGGTCAATGGTGTCTTTTGTGCAGATTATTATTTAGTCACATGTAGAGTTGTAAGATATATGCATGCGTGGCAAGACTATTCGACCGATGCAGAGATAGTATTATCACCTTATAGTATAGATACTAGTCTACAGTCAAGGTCGGGCTATATCGGAAACGGGAGAAATCTAGCTTAGCTACTGATGAACGACTGGAGAGATGCATTTCAGGCTTAAAACAATGAAAGCGAGGCAACTTTTCTAATAGATCCATATCTGTGATTTTTGGCTCCAACCGAATTCCCTGGGTCACTGTCCCATACGGTCTCCCTCAAGGCTCTGTTCTTGTTCCTTTACTATTCATCCTATATACTGCGGACCTCGGAGGTATTTTCCAGCTGTTTGGCATTTCGTCACACCAGTTTGCTGATGATACTGAGGCCCTTCTTCATGGTCCAACCTCCTCTGCAGTTCAAATGGCTGAGCGTTTACTAGAGGCTTCATCTACCATATATGCTTGGCTTTCCTCTAACCGTCTACGACTAAACTCGGACAAGACTCAATTGATTTGGCTTGATGATCGCCTCCAGCTTGAGAAAATTAATTCAGTTTCTCTCCATCTCAGGTATATTCACATCCAATTTTCACCTTCCGTTCGTGATCTGTGAATTATCTTGAATCCAACCCTTACTTTCAGTCATCAGATCAACTCAGTTTCTAGATCCTGCTTTTACCATATGCGTCAACCTCGTTCCATTCGCAGCTCACTTCATGCTATCACTACTTTAGTCCATGCCATGATGTGTACTCTGGTGGACTTTAGAAATGCTGTTTACATTGGTCTTTCTTGCGCAAATTCTCTCAAACTTCAGTCTATTCTTAATGCCACTGCCCGTCTGATAAGTGGTATTCCAAAATTTGCCAATATCTCAAGCTTCCTTCGGGACACACTTCATTGGCTCCCTGTTCAACAGCGTACACAGTTTACAACCATTTCCCTTATGCGCAACTGCCTATTTGGGGTGGTCCCGACAAACCTAAGATCTTTCTGCACCTCGGTGTCCTCTTTACCTGCAAGGACTTTCTCGCGATCTTCCACTCGCGCGACCTTCTTGTTGTTCCGCGAATGCGCTCTGCCACTGCCCAGTCGCAGAGCTTTGCCTATGTTGGTCCTTCAGCTTGGAACTGCCTTCCACAGTACCTCCGCCTGAAGTTACTGACCAGGGGTGTAACAAGCGGGAGGGGCAGTGGGGCACCAGCCCCCCAGTTTTGAAACTGGAAGGCAAAGCCCTCCCCCCCAGTTTTAGGGCTCAGTGCCCCTCATGTGCCCCCCAAATCGTTTTTTTTAATGTTTATCCAATGGATTTTTAAGATTACTTGTGTTAAGATAATTTGTGCCCCCCATTTTTCAAATTTCTGGAAGGGGGCAAAATTCAAAAAGTGGGAGGGCTAAACAATTGTTTCGCGCTTTGCGCAATATCTTTTAAATTATGCCCCCTCCCACTTTTCAAAACCTTGTTACATCTCTATTACTGACCCTCTCACCATGTCAGTTTCGGAGACGCTTTAAGACCTGTCTTTTCCCACGCACAGACGCCCGTTAAGAGCGCTGCTGATTTAAGCGGCGCTATATAAATGCTTGATTACATTATATTACATTAACTAGTATACAATTTCAACTAGATGAGCCACGCGTCTAACTATATGCGAATCTTATTCTCTCTGTGCATCGACCCAGGCTTGGACTGATTTAAGTGTATTTAACGACGCATCCATAACAAGGATGATATGCTTTACACAGGCTTTTTTGTGTGTTATTAAGTTTATTTAACGACGCATCTATGACAAGATGATATGCCTTTACCAAGGTTTCCTCAGTATTTATAGTCATGATAATTATGACAAGGTCTGAAATATATGTAGTTCACGCTCCAATCTAGACAGTGATCAGATTTAGTTTTAATTGGTGACTTTTCGCACCCCCTTGCCTCTGATCCTGCTGCTCCAGTACTGGAACGCACATGTCTAGTCGGAATACTTTCCTCTACAATTCGAGTCTTGTTGCTGCAAACGTCTCCGTTATCCCCTTTTTCTTCTTTCGTCAATGTGAACATTAATGAGATGGTCATTCGCAAAGGAAGTCGATTCCTGCAGTAAAAGCTGCCAAGTGACGTGTAATAATAATAATAATAATACGAAGGGCAGCAGGAGCGCGTTTATTGCAGTCGATGATTAACCGATTGATTGGTCAACGAGATCTCTGATTGGTATAATTATAAGCCGGTAGAGATAAAAGGGTTTGGCCACATAATTAGGGGAGACTCCCTTCGGAGAACTATAATTTATGGAAGATTGTAGTTAGAAATATTGACGCGCGGGCCTTGAAAATTTGGAACCCAATAGCGGCAATACGCATGTTCCGCACATGATATTCATTTAAAACATATTGAAAGATGTACCATAATTTCGTTAAAATTTGATCTTTTATCTTTCTTTTGGTATGCAATTGCGTATTTTGCTTCCATGCAGCGCTGCCACTAGTTAGAAAAACAGAAGGAAAACCGAGTTTGATGTTGTTGGATGGTGAAGAAGGGCTACATAAAGTTGAAATAGAGAGCCCGGTGACGATTTGGACGAATTGAACGTACGCACCTGCCCAGGAAGGTAGAGAACCAAAAGAAGATTACGGCACTTCTTGTTCGAATATGTTTGGAACGTAGCGATGAGATACTGTCAGAGGCTACATAATACTGTAGGAAGGTAAAGACGCGACCAAGGCACGTGTACCTTTGATTGTACCGTCCCATTATTCCCATGCCATTTCGTAGCAATAACGATAATGGTTATATTTTAGAGTTGATGCGAGGCTTCGTGATCAGCTTTTCGTTTCTGTTCGTCTGTGGATTGCTGCTGCTATTTTTTTTTCTCAACAAAAGGTCAGTTGATTACTCAGACTAGTGATGATGAATTTGAGCACGAACTCTTTTGACGATGATGATAATGATGATAACAATGTTGACACTTGACACGATGAAAGCGAATGTCAGGACTGTGATCGTTCACTCGTTCATTGTTGTATACGGGCACTTGTACATTTATTTTTTTAGGTTTCACTACACGGAGAGACTGAAACGACAGTTGCCGCTGTTTGGTTCAACAGCAGCAGCAGCAAAACCAACAACTAGTTGTGGGTCAGTAAATTCTGCTTTTGAAACATCAAACAGTTATGACGAACTCCCTGCAACAGTTAATGCTCAACCCATTGATGATCCAAACTATGAGAAAATCAAACAGCTGTCAAAGACGGACAAAACCCCGAATTATTGTACCGAGAAAGCTGAGATGGAGCCAACGTCAAAAAGTTTAAACGGTTCCATTACTAGCGCGATTTACGAAGAGATACCTCATGCACAGTTGCCAGACGTATATGTAGGCAGTGCTGCTCTTGTGGAAACTAACTCTCTTTGTCCATACGCAACATCTTCCGATGTTCGCAACCTAAAGGCCCACGCGCATCTTGTCGGTAGGGGTGCTTTGTCCGCGGGTGACATCTGCCGATGGAACTATAGTCCGCCCTTTGCCAACCACGTTATGATGAAGCGGAATGTCAAGATGTCGCTTCAAAGGTCAAGTAAAGAAGAGGAGTCGGAAGTGATTTACGGAACGGTAAATAAGTTAAAGTTGAAATCTGGGAATGACGTTCATGCTGAATCCTCGACGTCAAAACAGGATGGCCTCTCGTTGAGGTTAGGACAGCAGGATAATGATGTCTAAGTAGGCCTAGATGCGTTAGAACGCATGTTGCTGGAATCAAAAGCAAAGTTTTAGGGAGAGGTCAGCACTCAGGGATCGTGAATAAACTGGTATGCTGCGCTATCCCTTTGAGTGGCTCTTTAGGCGTTTTGAGAGTGCCACTAGAAGCAAGAAATCGATGAAAGACGCTTGTATTTCTACTGGCTTAAGCTTACACGAACACCTGGCATAGAGTATAAATTGCTTTGAAAAGCTAGGCAAACATTTTTTTAAGATTAACATAAAACCCCTTCCTTATCTGAAAATGGACATAGTGAACCAAAAGACATTGCCATGGCCCTTGCTAAAAATGCTAAGGCTGCAGACTCGCCTAAGAGGCTTAATGCAAAAACCAGTGAGAGACTTGACAAGCGATTTCACAAAAGGTTTACTTTAGTCAAGATGAGCTAGCTTGCTCCACAGTAGGCACATATATAGGCCTAGTTGATCAATGACTTCGCAAACAGAAACGGGGTTAAGCTCTGGTCTGGAATCTGGATCATAACGAGACAGAACATGTGACGGTTACATGACATTTAATCACCCGACACTTAATGTAGCGGGTTTCACTCTCGCCACTCCTTCTTCTTGATGACGAGAGTACCCGCTCGGTTCTTTCCTCTATCACCAAGCTCAGCAACACGACACACTTGATGATTTTAATATGCATATTTCATGAAATATATACACATTACTCATCCTATCTACACTTACTGGAGTTATTAGTGTCTTTTTAGAAATGTTTCCCTGGTTTACGTTGGAGACGGGATTCCCAACTACGTTGATTATCCTTATCGTCAGAACGACTTAGCGTCTCCCCCAGTTCCGAAACAAGTTCCTCTTCCCTTGCTTGCTACGCTATATGAATCCTTCTAGAGGCGACTTCCTTCGCCATCCCAAACGCAAAACTCGTATCTCTATTGGATGACAGGTCACCTGCAGAAACCATTACTAAACCCTGGTTGAACGGGTCTTGGCGTCCCTAGCGTAACGTCAGATTCCTAGGGGCGTCTAGTTACTGTTTGACTAGCGGCTGTATGGCTGGGCCTGGTCAGTGTCATAGACGGGTAACAGGCCCCAGGGATCAAATTTCATTATTATCGTTATACCGCCTAGTGGGTTGCGCCATTCGTATCGGAATTGTCCCCTATTCACGATCCGTGTCAACCAGCCGGTCCAGACCCAATCTTCCACTGATTCATGCATTTCTTGTCTGTGTGTCGTAGAGATGGAAGGGACAGTCGTCTCTGACATCTGCCTCGCGGTGTCGGGTTTCGTTATTTGACACCCCGATGATCTTTGCATAATCCTTGTCGTCTGTATTTGAGGCCGTCTGCTTCAGGCGAAGTCCATTGATGTCTCTCCTCTGAGGTTTCAAGTAGACGTTCTCATCCGTAGTCCTCCTACGCCTCTGCTGTCGATCGTTGATTTTTATATAGCGCCATCGTCCAGAGTGTCGCGCGTCACACTTAATCTCACGACACTTAACCTCGAGTACACTTAATCTCGCGGCATATAATAGCGCGACACTTAATCCCAAATCACAACTAGTTTGCACCATTATTAATCTATGTGGTGACAAGTAAATACGTTGAATTAGAAACCGTATTGATAATAAGAATGCGTTTTCAATAGAAGTGACCAGAAATAATCGCCACAAAGTTAGGCTGTCCAAGCCCAGATCCCTGCATGATACTATCTGTAGCCTAATTATGGTCGGTGAATTAAAAATTGACATTGCTACTCCGATTACGAATACAAACACGGGTCACTGATTCACTGACGACTAACGGTGTTACCAAAGATCTTCTTAGAGTCGTAGACTACGACTCTAACATCTTTGGCGTTGCAAGGGTACATGACGTATTTATTTATTAATAAAAGCCACACTCACTTGGTGCGATTGTCACAAAACCGTTGCGAACGTGTTTTATATAAAACTTGCGCTTGATAAACCTTCATAAAACGCATATCGTTTTAAGCACAGCGCCAAATAGAACGTCATAAAGACGTCATACACAGAAACGTCTTCAACGGCCAAATAACTAAATTCTGATCACAGGAAAAATTATAAACAAGAAATTAATTAATTAAAATCGATTATTCGAGAATTAAAAGTCTTTCGACTTCTGACCTTGTAAACAGAGACAGCCTGCATCTGCAATTTGCAACAAGAAGAGGCAGAATCGGCGAAAGTTACTAAGAAATTCAGATGAGAACGCAATAAAACAACAGCTAGGGATTACAGTTTCAGTGAATAGCATCTGTACGTGAATTGACCGGAAGCGAAATCAACGAACATGGATGACGATACAATGGGATTTATTTGCACAATAGTGGCCGTGGTCGCTCTCTACTTTGTAGCGACTTTCATAGGATCTATGCTTAAGCACAAGTTCTTTTACTATCGTAGAGATAGATTCGTCGTGATATGGTGCACTTTCGTCATGCTTGTACGCCTGACGTTGGTACGTATAATACATGGCAGTTTATCGATTTCGTTATATAATAAACAAATATCCAGCGACAGATAAAAAATTGCTATAACTACTTTATAAGAAGAAGTTAAACACGTTGTCTACATCAATTGATGAGCTGATTTTCCAACCTTGTGGGGATTTATTTTGTTGTGATTGTGGACATTTACTTAATATTTACTGTATAATAATTATAAAACACTGAGTATCCAAGACAACCAGACCCCAGTGGGCTTCCTATATAGGCAACATTAGGTGCCTAGATCAGTTAATGTCACAAGGGGAAGATCAAGGAGGCTGGACACGGGTTATGCATTGAAGCCTCTGCCAGAGGACTCCATCTCTATAGGGCTCTAACATAGGATATTGGCAGAAAACCAGGCAGGTAGTAAGGGTTCTGAAAAGGCCAAAGTAAATGTCCAGTAGACCTATCGTATTGTCTTGTATTATAGTATTTTGCTTTCATGTATTTATTATGTTTGTGTTTACTACTTTACCACACTATTATTAGGCTATACAACTTACAACTCCATACAATACTCCCAGCCCAAATATCTTCGCGAACTCTTTGCCATCCAGCCAACCCGCTTTACCCGATCGTCCTCTTGGATCACCCTTACTCGACCCCCGGTTACTTCTCTTCTAAGGTCTCCAACTGACCATGCGTATCCAACGCAGCACCACGTCTCTGGAACAACCTGAATCCCTCCTGAATTCCGTACATTTTCAGTTTTCTCCACTATCATATGTCCCAAGCTCCCATATCCATCATTGCCGGGCTTTTCATTCTAAACTTATGTCTCACCTTATCAAGGACTCTTACCCAGACTCCTTATTTGATTGTCCACCTTTGAAAACGACACCCTCCTTAACAGAGGCGTAGCTAGGGGACAGAGAGGGACATGTGTCCCCGGGCGCCAAGTTGGAAGGGGCGCGAAAATGAGGTTGAAGCAATAAATTTTTTTTATCGATGCAAACTAATTTATCCCGACTAACTTAGTAACATTAAATTTTGGCGCCCCACCCCAGATTTCCACATTATAAATAGGTTGTCGAGCTTGATTTTGGCGCCCATGGACGATCAGGGTTCACCATGGGCTCGTAAGGAGCGGCATAATACTCATGACGCATTTCCAACTCTACGCACTTTGCTGCAAAGTCTTCTAATAATATCTGTTTCAAAATTTTGCTAGAGGTGAGTGGTACTTCAGCAAATTGAAGCTAATTTTGTCGTATTTGTCGGCTTCAATGGTACAAGATCGTCTCAGCGATCTTACTCTTCTTTAATAACATATAACGAGAAACCTTGAAGAAAACAAATTTTGATAACGTAATTGACCAATTTCCGACAGTTAAGTAAAGAAAATTTAATTTTTTAAACTGTCTTTGACAGTCGTGTATAAAATTTATAGCCTTTAAATGTGAAATAAATTAGAAAGTCCATAAATTAGAAAGTCCATAAATGAGCCACGCAATTATGACCCCTCCCCTCTTCACACGTCACACGTCGTGAAAGTCATAACCCATGAAATATGACGCTACAAGGCTCTGCACCCTTAACGAAAAAATCAGATGTCCAGAATGCTATATGCACATACTCTTATAATTATTCTAAAAATGTATGATAATAGTAACTTGAAGCAATCCAAACTTTATGCTTCTCCATTCTCCCACGGAGAAACAAAATGCTACGTCATGAAATAATTAGGGAGAGCTTGCACTTCATCATCCTGTTCAATGGATATTTCATTTAGATGCACCTTTTCTTCGTCTATCCAATCGACACTCACTCCATTTACTTCGTTTGCAATTACAACCATCAGTACACGTTGACGACGTGCAACGACGCCCGTTGCATTTTTGCGGAATAATTTATTCATGCTTGTGTTACAGAATGGCTGCCTCACTTCCAAAACCCCAAAATTGACACCGAGTGTAAAATAAACAATTTAAAAATTAAGAATGCAATTATCATAATCATTGTTGTTAACTTGTGGTAAGCAATTCTCAATTTAGGCCTAATTGAGTAAAAAAAATAGTAAAATTACGAATTTTTGATGTTTGACGTGATGTCACATTTCTTAGACCCGCTCCCCTCGTCACACATCTCTGATCCTTAACAGATACTCTGGCTTCGCTGACCTGAAAACCGAACTCTGACCTCCACGGACTATCCTTTGGACAACCCCATATATTTGATGCAGCACACGTGAATAAGCTGGTGCCCTGCGATTGGCTTTCAAGTGGCGCTTTAGAAGTTTGGAGAGTACGATTACGATTGCGATATACCGTACCATATTGCTGTTAGCCTGCAGTTATCAGGCATTGCGTAACAGATAAGCTTCTATGATATTGTTATGGATGGAACTGTGTAGATGGTACTATAGCTAGTCATTTTATAGCGCTTTAATGACTGCTGATCATGTTTGTAGGATCTTCCGTTTGTGATAGCGTCGTTTACTTGGGAGACCTCAACCTCCAGTATTTCTATTCCAGGTAACTTCACAATTGAAGGCGTGTATGCCTATATAATGAATCGTACGGTAATTTACGGTCAGGAAGATCAGGTGAGATACGGTAAAGTATGGTTAGGTAAAAATAATAAGATAATTAAAAATAAAGATATTTAAAGTATTTTAGTTTATTCAATTCAAACTGACATACCGCAGTATGATTACATGATATAGTATACCCTACATGTGGTTGCAGCTAATAAGTTTAGCAGAAGTCAAATTTTATAGCGAGGCAGCCTGCAAAGTGCCCAAGCGTAACACTGTAAATTTTACCAACGTCATCTAGCGAATTGAAGGATTAGTCCACCTTGTGGGCTAGCGGGTGTTCA
Organism: Bimastos eiseni; assembly: GCA_959347315.1. Lineage (NCBI taxonomy): Eukaryota > Metazoa > Annelida > Clitellata > Crassiclitellata > Lumbricidae > Bimastos > Bimastos eiseni. The sequence continues at coordinate 33,462,090 of OY365806.1, forward strand.
ACCCAGGTCCTTCTGATCTTCTTGCCAGCGTGTTGCCATTCAACCATCTCCCCACCGCAAGTGAGTAAAGTAGAATAGATAAGAAAACGTGCGGAGATGTTAAGCAAGCTTTTCAAAGTAAGGCAACTATGATGAGATAAGGTAAACAATTTAAGTGAAAGAATTAAGGTACAAAGCAAAAGTTTAAACTGGTAGTATCCTGGATCAGTATGGTTAAAATAGCTTAGGTAAATATTGGTTATAATAAGAGATAAGGTAAGGTTAATGTCATGTTAGCCACGGTCAGTTAAATGCCAACCACAAATCGTAGGCCATCCAACACATCTGATATTAATGATTCCATAGGGCCTATACAATTACACACGAATCATCAAACGATGGTTGATGCAAGCGAAACTGTAGTCAAGGCATGAACATAATTATGGCTATTTGAGTTGGGGCTTTACGGGTTCAGACACCCTTAAATGACTACATTATGCCCTACTAGACTTTTGCATTTAAAACCTACATTTATGATGCAAAAATTACGACCAACTTGAATGGACAACCCAGAACTACCTTGTTCCGAAGTGCTGTTCTGCATGGCAACGTCCCTGCATGAAGGTGATTAGAATTCCTGTTGGTTATGTTGGGTCAGCATTTAGCGCGTCTTGTCGGTTATAGATCTAATAATCAGAATTTCTTTATGCCGTGGTGTGTTGTTTTAGCCTCGGAGTACGCAATGGCGGACTCGAGATGGATGGGAAATGACAAGCAGATTTTGGCCCTAGAATTGAGTACGGTAGTCATTGAGACTAGTCTCGCCTACCTAGTCATTCGTGGAATCCTGTACAACACCGTCTACCGGCATTTCTGTCAGACGTGCCTTTCCACCTTGCAGGTCTACAGAGGTACGTAGGTCAATACGTCGGAGATCTGCGTGGTCTTAAAAGTATACATCGAGCATTTCCAGGGCCGGATTTAGACATTGGAGCATGGGACCAGGGATTTGGTCTCGAGACGGTCTCGATACAGGAATACTTCGGTCTTGGTCTTGGACTCGAATGCATCGGTCCTGGTCTTGGTCTCGGACCATCGGTCTTGGTCTCGGTCTTGGTCTTGGATTTAAAGGAGCGGTCTTGGGATTGATTACCGTCTTAAATTAGCGTTCCTGGTCATTTGCCGTATCAGAGCAATTTTCCGATATTTGTCGGTTATTTTCGAGTATTGGAGACACTGGATGTTTAGACCCTGCGCGATTGTTATTGATTTATGGCGTGCTGACCATCTTTATATGCATGTTGCTATGGGCAGAAAAAATGCATTTGCAGCGTAGCCAGCCATTTCTAATTTTGATTTCAAGGTTTAGAATAATCTAATAATGATGGTGTCGGCCACGTGTAGGCACTGTACACCTACAATTCTGAGGTCCGTGGTACAAATATACAACTATATGGGCCTACCATTCAGACGGAACGTTAATCTACTTGTTCAGATGTCTTAAAGTATTTATATATATATTATTGTGAGGCTTGTGGATTTTTCCACGTATACGAAAGATTTATAATATAATAATGAAATGAAGACAATGATATGTATACATGTATAAAACTGATACATATATATATATATTATTGGAGTTTGCCTAAGAGACATTATATATATATATATAATGTATATATATATGTGGTGTGTGTGTGCGTGCGTGCGTGCGTGTGTGTGTGTGCGTGCGTGCGTGTGTGCGTGTGTGCGTGTGTGCGTGCGTGTGTGTGTGTGTGCGAATGACGCGACTGCAACAACAGACTGAGGCAGGGCTGTGGAAATTGCCATCACGTGCGATGCATGTGACGTTATTCTCGGAAATGGACCGTAGATACGGAAGTTGGTTGAAATGTAAGTGAAAGGTGAAGGACGTCTAAGTAACACGGCGTGATCGAGGTGACTGACTATATATAGTCAGTCGAGTGCAGAAGTTCATCCGAGAAGGTTGTGGATGCGAACTTAGCCAGAATGTGATGCGATTATAAGTAGTTTTACGAATCGTACAGAAGATAAATGTATCGTAAAAGACGGCAATACTTGAAAGTAGAGCTAAGCCGTAACCAAGACGAATAGAAACGGAGCGATCGTGAGGAATCGAGGAAAAAAGCAGCAAGAAGATCGGAAGGAGCAGAATCTACAGGACGGACTGGATCTGACGGAAACCGGAAGGAACTCTGATGACTGACGTTGAGTAAGACATAAGATTTATTTAGCAAACATAAATGATCCTTTGAGTTCAAGGATTATAAATTTAGCTGCTCTGGACTAGCTGTGGACTTTGTGACTTTTGTGCATTATTATGATTATATTTTGATTTTTTATGTGAATAAAACTTTAAAATGTCTGTTCACGAGATTGTCGACGTGGCATTAGGGATGCCTGAAATAGAGTTGACGGCAACGACCAGAGAAGGGTCACGTGCGTCGTCATCGATGTCTACTAAGTTTGATAGAAAAGGAAGAAAGGCGGAGAATAGGAATGGAAGAAAAGGAAGTGAGACGGAGGGAAGAAAAGAGAAGGGAGAGAATAGAAAAGGAAGAGAGACGAAGAATAGAAATGGAGGAAAGACATAATGAGATGATGAGGAACATGATGAATATATTGGTAGCTGTAAAATCACCAGTGCCAATAACTTGTGATGATGAAATTGTCATTCCTCGAGAATTTATAAAGCGTAGAGTTGAAACGTCCAACTCCGTGGTTAAAAGCTCGAACCCGGATTTATTGGCTGAATCGGTCGTGACTTTCGTAAGCACCGTGGCCTTGCCACCGGAACCCGTTGAAATGTTGAAATTGTGATGATCGAACCTATAAGGAGTGAACGATTGAAGGAGAAACCTAATTATAGAGAATTATCCCATCCTTTAGAGTTGAACACTTTAGTCTATTACCTGATAGGCAGGTAAAGTCAGGGTCTATATTACTTTGGGAAAACCACGAGGGACAACCCAGCTGCCCTCATATAAATGCGACGGCTTGGCAACCCGGAGAGAGAGCACGGGCACCACAGTATACTGTAAGTAATTTATAGTGTGCTATTCTCAGCCAAAGGCTGAACCCTGCAAAAGCTCAGTGCCGGTAAAACTGTTTTCTGGGCCATTATTAAGATTAGTATTATTCAGCAATAAAATTAATGTTTTGAGCGTATTATTCCATTTTACCGTCTTGATAAATTGAATTGTTTATAAAAATGAGTATCGGTCTTGGTCTCGGACCATTGGTCTCGGTCTTGGTATCGGACCACTCGGTCTTGGCTTTGGTTTTGGACCTCTCGGTCTTGCATGGTCTTGAGGTTTTGGCCTTGTGCCCAACACTATGTGGGACAAAACTTCCCATATGAAACTTGAAGGATCCTTGTTTAAAAATTCAACCAGAAGGTCTCACAAAGTGGAGAAACCTTTATCTTTTAACAAATTTTGATAGCAAAGGCATTTAAAGTTACAATTCAATGTTTATGGACGCGTGCATTTACTGATTGTGTGTTATTATAGCGTTTCGTTAGCTTGATCTCTCTGTCATGTTTTAATATACCGGTCTTATACTCTGAATTGAATACATAAGTTTGAATTTTAAAATACAGTACACATCAACGAATTTAAATTAAAAGCGCCCAACTATAGGCGTATTTCTCAATTTTGAGTCACCTTCGGATTGTGAGACCAAAAGCTGCAACTTTTTTTAACTTACTGATAAATTCGGAACTGGGTACTCGCAAATTAAGGTACTTCAACATCGTAGTCAGCAGCATCTACTATAATTATATCGTTAAATCTTAGTCTTATTATTATTTATTACCATATATTCAATGTATTCTTGTACTTGTTGCTCTTCTTGCTCTTATGTTACTCTTCTTCGTGTTATTGTTCTGGTCATCGTCCCCAGCAGCAGTTGAAGCATTATTTTATTACTCATAATAAAATATGTTCCCAAAAGAACTATAAATATACGTTTATTTTAAACCTACCATTCAAGATACAGTTATAATAGAGTGCGCTATACAGGCGTGACTTTGCATTGTGTCTGGTCAATATACGTAACCGGGTTATATACCTCTATTAAAAATGGTCAGGACAGTTGATTGCCTCTTAAATCTGGCCCTGTTCCGAAATATTTGTTGGAGCTTAAAACGTAGTTAGTTTGGTTCAAGCAACGCAATTAATTAAGGGTCCTCGAAAGAAGCTAAAAATTGCATATCGTCATCATTATAGGCTTAATCATCATCGTCGTCATCATAAATTACTAGCACTCTGCCATCATCATCAGAGGCGGTGACAGAAATTCCGACCCCCACGAGAAGTCACGGCCTCACGGGCCTCTAAACTGTCTTTATAAGGCAACTTTTCTGGACGTGGCTGCAGCAAAAATGCGTTTATATATCCTCCTAAGTTAATTGCCGGCCCGGGCCCCTAAAATCGCTGGGTCCATGTGAAGGGATCTGATTGGCCGGTAGAGGCGACGCCCAGTGGTGCCGACGGATGGCGCTTTTATATAGGGTAGCGGTACCCACAGACACTCTACGTGCAGCTTAGCAACAGATTAGACATTGTTTCTACATCCGTGATCTCAATAAAGCGAGTCTTTTACATATCACTTTGCTCACTTTACATGGTGTCAGAAGTAAAATGAGTTTAACGCCGAATTTAAGACCGCCCAAGCCACTGAAAGTGACCGGCAGCAGTGTCGCCGAAAATTTGACACGTTTTAAAGAACAGTGGGAAAATTATGAACTATCTAATGATCTGAAGGAGTCCAGTGCAGAAAGGCGCGCTGCTGTCTTCCTTACATGCATAGACGGAGAGGCTTACGACACGTATCGCAGTTTATCTCTGCCAGCCGAGGATAAGAGAGACATAGCAAAAATTATCGAAGCTTTCGAGAATTTCTGCGTGGGAGCCATCCATATTCCATACGAGCGATATCGGTTCTACCAACGCGTTCAGGAGTCCAACGAACGAACGAACGAGAAATCCGGAGGTCCTGCAATCTCGAGGCTGTCGAAGAGTCCATGGTTCGTGAACACGTGGTCGTCGGAATCAAACACGATCCGACACGTCACAAACTCCTGCAAATCCGTGAGCTGACTCTGCATAATGCTATAGACATATGTAAAGTCAGCGAAGCAGCCGGACAGCAGATGCGGGCAATGGCGGCCCAAGATCAGGTCCAAGCTCTCCGTTCCTTTGCAGCCCCACGGTCATACTATTCGCGCCAGCCAATGTCTGAGCCAAAAAGGTAAGCCAGAGCAAATGCAAATACTGCGACCGACGTCATGAGCCACGACGTGAAAACTGCCCCGCATATGGGTAAACATGTCGACGATGTTTAAAAAAGTCGCATTTCGAGTTCATATGTCAATCTGCACTGGCAGCACCAATGCTAAGCCGCCCGGAAGTTCGAGAACTCGGTGAAGTATCGGACGAAGAGCTACTGACCTTGACCATGCTTTAAAGCGACCGATGGAACGTGCGACTGCAGGTCGCTCATCAGCCCATACGGTTTCTTCATCATAGCGGCGCCACCGTAAACCTCATAGGTGAGGACATCGTCCATTCACTGGGCAAGAGACCGGAAGTCCGCCCTTCAGCCAAAGCGCTGCGCATGTTTGACTGGACGGTACTCAGCACCAACGGCGTGATCACACTCCCTGTCGAGCACCCACGATCGCGCCAACAGCATCTGTTTGATTTCTACGTCGCGACAAAATACGAACGACTTATCCTCGGTCTCAAGGCCTGCGTCGAACTGTTACTCCTTGCCGTCGATGAAGAGTACGACTTCGTGATGCGCACACGAGACAAGGATACCTCACCGAAAGTGGGGCGGTAGCAGAATACGCAGATCTGTTCGTCCATCTTCAGGTCAACCCGAAAGTACAACCACTCCAGATGCCACTCCGCAGACTTCCATTCGGCGTCCGGGACAAAGTAGCAGCGGAACTCAGACGGCTGGAAGAGATGGGCGTCATTACAGCGGTGACAGAACCAACTCCGTGAATCTCGGCGCTCTTGGTGGTAACGAAACCCGATGGCCGAATTCGCATATATATTGATCCAAAACCTTTAAACAAGGCACTACTACGCAGTACTGCATGCCAACCATCGACGACATCCTCCCTCAGCTAGCAGGGGCCTGTGTTTTCAGCACCGTTGACGCGAAGGACGGGTTTTGGCATCTTGCCCTTGACGCAGCAACAAGCCGTCTCTCAACTTTTGAAACCTCTGGAGCCGTTTCCGGTGGTTGAGATTGCGTTTTGGACTAAGTTCTAGCCCAGAGATTTTTCAGAGTCGCATACATGCAGCATTGTCCGGCCTGAGAGGTATCGCGTGTGTGCAGATGATAATAATTTACGGCATAGGTGACACAGAGGAAGTGGCGTAGGCAGATCAACGACAATCTGTGCGCCCTTTTGCAGCGTAGCAGAGAGAAAGGCATCAAGCTCAACCCGAAGAAACTGCGCCTCTATCGAGAATCTACACTTTTCTGCGGCATGAATTGACTAGAAAAGGAGTAAGACCCGACCAGCGTAAAGTGGAAGCTATACGACACATGCCTGCCCATACCGACCGCCAAGGCGTTTTGCACCTTATGGGAATGGCCTCTTATCTCGCAAAATTCTTTGCGCACTTCAGCGAAGCTACGGCCCCCATTCGCGCACTGCTCACACTGCTCAAAGGGGAAAATGAGATCTGCTGGCGACCGGAGGTTCAAGGCAAAGCGCTAGATAAATTGAAAGCACTCCTAACCAACGCATACTACGACGACGGCCAAAGAGATCGTTGTGCAGTGTGACGTAAGCCTGGATTGGGAGCGGTACTTCTTCAGAACGAAAGGCCGGTTGAGTATGCCTCAGACAACTCCAGCATCCAATTTACAATAACTTTTTCTTCGGGAACCATCCATCGTCCTCAACTCACCTGGCTACTGTTTTCGCTCCTTTGAGTACGCCTCAATCACTCTCAAACTTCCTAACAAAATTCTTACCATCTTCAACGTCTACCGCCCTCCTTCCTCCTCCTCATACTCAAGTTCTTCATCCGTCTTCATGCAAGAATTCACAAACCTCCTTTCTACCGCTGCTACCACTCCTCATGAATTACTGATCACAGAGGATTTCAAAATACATGTCGATGATCCCTGTGATTCATTTGCAACTGAATTCCTGACGCTCTTATCATCCACTAATCTGGTCTAACTTGTCAACTTTCCCACCCACTGTCACAACCACACACTTGATCTCATCATCACATCTCTCTCTAAATTGTCGCCAGATATGTCTTTCTCTTTTAATACACCTTCCGATCATTATCCCATGTTCACGTGCTTTAACATCCTACCTACTCCGCGTCCTGATCCTGTATCACACTCTTTTCGTCGCATCAGTTCCATAAACATTGAAGCTTTCACGCAAGATCTCTCCGTTTCAGACCTCATTATAAATCCTCCACTCTCCCTTGATGATCTCCTGTCTTCCTACAAAACCACTCTCTTCACGCTCCTTGACATATACGCTCCTATCATCAACAAAACCGAATCTCACACTAACAACCCGTGGTATAATTCCTATCTCCAGGCTTTAAAATCTTTCCGTCGAGGCCTCGAGCGCACCTACAAACGAATCAATTATTCTCAAGTGCTTTCTGCCCTAAAATCGGCGACAAATAAATAGATCGACCTTCTGGCTAAGGCTTAAACAAGATTCTATTCCTCGTTGTTCCAATCCCGATCCTCTAATCTTCGCCTTCTTTGGAAGACTGTAAATCAACTCCTCCATCGGAATTCCTCCAGCCCACTTCCAAAATCGCTTCCATCTTCTTCTATGGCTAAATCGTTCTGTTCTTTCTTCTCTGGAAAGATTACTACACTCCGTCTCTCTGTTCAATCACTCATTTTCAAAACCACAATCGATCCACTCTCAGAAGTTCCCTCCTCTAATCATGACTCTCCTCCTTCCCCACCTCCATCATCATCATTATCCACCTTCGAACCAACATCAGAGACAGAAATATTAGATATACTACAATCTCTTCCTAACAAGCAGTGCAAACTCAACCCTATACCCACCTCCTTATTGAAAGACTGTACATCTATCCTTGTTCCTGTCATTACCAAAATAATCTTTCTCTCTCTATCTACTGGCAACTTTCCACAACTCTTCAAACATTCTTTAGTCACTCCACTCCTCAAGAAACCATCGCTCGACAAAGTAATCCTTTCAAACTATCGACCTGTCTCCAATCTGTCATTCATTTCTAAATTACTCGAACGCATTGTCTTGTCCCGGATAAATGACTACCTAATTTCTAACTGGCTCCTAAATCCACACCAGTCTGGCTTTACCAAGCGGCATTCAACAGAAACCCTTCTCACCTCCCTCTACAATAAACTTGTTTCTGCCATTTCTCATCAACAAATATCCTGTCTCTGCCTCCTTGTGATGTCTCTGCAGCCTTTGATACCATCGATCACAATATATTGCTCCAGAGACTGTCCACCTGGTTCGGCTTTTCTGATACTGCTCTTCTCTGTATCCGGTCCTATCTATCTTCCCGCTCTTTCTCAATAAAAACCTCGAGCACTTCATCTATATCATGCCGGTCACCTGTGGTGTTCCTCAAGGTTCAGTTCTTGGGCCCCTGTTGTTCATCCTCTATGCTACCCCCTCAGTTCACTCATTAACGCATTCTCGGTTGACCATCATCTATACCAGCGATTCCCAACCTGTGGCCCGCGGGCCAAAAGTGGCCCGCCAGGCCTCAAAAAGTGGCCCGCCAGGCCTCAAAAAGTGGCCCTCAACCTATAAAAGATTTAAAAAATATACGTTGAAAAAAATGAATATTTGACAGAATAGTTATTTTATACTATAAATTGTTATAATTATTTTGATGATGTCTGTAAGTGACTTCAAATGTACTATATTGAAGTTCAATTTAACAATTATATATGTTTTAGTACATCTCTAGTCACGAGGTTAGTCTATGTCAATAAACCGTCGCTAATACATAAGTATTCTTTATTGCATAAAATAATTATTTTAACCCTGTGGCCCATCATGTCCTCGTACTAAATAAAAGTGGCCCTTAGTCGAAAAAGGTTGGGAACCACTGATCTAGACGCTGACGACACCCAGTTGTTCATTTCTTTCTCTCCAACCAGCTTCTCCAACTCCATTGATAATCTTCTCCATGTCGTCACCCAAATCTCATCCTGGATGACCTCAAATCTCCTCTGCCTGAACCCCTCCAAAACTGAATTCATTCTGATTGGCCTCCGTGAGCTACTGAAGAAAATTCCTGATCCCTCTATTTCCCTCAACTTTTATTCTGCATCCACCCACACATTCACTGCAAATTTTCCTGTCCGCAACCTAGGCATAATCTTTGACCAAAACCTTAGCTTCGCTGATCACATCCCCCATCTTTCTCGCTCTTGCTTCATGCACATCCGTGATCTTCGTAGAATCCGCCCTATGTTTGACTCCAAAACTGCATCCACAATCGCCACATCAATAGTTCACCCTAAATTGGATTACTGTAATTCCCTTTTCCTCAATATAGACACCACCCAATTAAATCGCCTCCAAGCCATTCAGAATGCTCTCGCCCGTGCTGTCAACAAGACCCAAAGCATCACCATATCACTCCTGCCCTCAAATCACTCCACTGGCTCAAAATACCTGAACGGATCGAAAATAAGGTCATTTCAGCCACCTACAACACACTGCAATCCTCACAGCCCACATATCTCATAAGTTGTTCACGATTCAGCAACATCGTTCAACCCGTTCCTCTTCCACCCTCACTCTACTTCGCCCTCCGTCACTTCATCGCTCAAATTTGCAAATCGCTCCATAGCCATTGCTGTCCCGCCTCTTTGGAACAAACTCCCTCCAGCATTACGACAAATATCCGATCCGTCCTACAAACTCACAAACACCTCACCTCTAGCTATCTCCCCACAGGTCTTTCACTCGCAACTCAAAGCACTGCTCTTTCGCAAATCCTGTCGTGATTCCTTCTCTTCCTCCTAGCTCCCTCGCCGTTTCAACTCCAAACACCATCCACCTTAGCCGTCAATCTGTCTGCCTGCCTGACTCTCTGGATTTGATCCTCTGCCTATAGATTCTGTTTTGATTAAGCGCCTGTGAATAAGCTGGTTCCCTTCGCTTTTGTGGGCGCTGTAGAAATGTTGAGATTACGATTAAAAGGCAATTAATGGAAGAGGGATGTGAAGGGATCTGATTGGCCGGTATAGGCCACGCCCAGTGGTGCCGACGGATGGCGCTTTAATACAGGGTAGCGGCGCCCACAGACACTCTACGTGCAGCTTATAGCAACAGATTGGACATTGTTTCTACATCCGTGATCTCAATAAAGCGAGTCTTTTACATATCACCTTGTTCACTTCACTGTTCCTGGGCATTTGCCTCTCCCCCTCTCATCATCACCATTTCATCATTATTTATTTACTTTTTAAGATTGACAAATGTTCTTCGTGTTCTGTTTCAGCCTGGCTCATCTTTGGCCCCGAGCTTTTAAACGGATTTGCTGACATCGACTGGTCGAACTTTGCCCACGTCGTTCTCTTATTTTTCGTCTACAACATCGTCTGGACTCTTCCTCCTCTCCTCATCTTATACGAAACCTATCTCGACGCCACCACTGGGATCATGCGAATCATCACACCTTATCGTTCCAAATCACCAATTAGATCCTCGGGGCGAACCTTCAGTACCTTCCGTAATCGCAAGAGTAATTTCTGGCACGACTAAGGGAGGGGAGGAACTCACCCCCCACTCTATCCGGATAAAACTGCCTAAAGATACATTCTCAACATGGATTTACCTCTTCTGCCAGAGGTCTTCGACCGCATAGGTTAAGACTACTTCCCCATGGACTCACATTTCACTCCTGCCTGTGGGTTTTCTCCCCATATAGCTCAAACTAACTCCCACTGATTATAAATTCCTCTTACATTTTAATTCTGTCCTATGGCCAAGCCCACTCACGTACAATGGTTTAGACAATCTCCCAATGAAGATATATTATATTACATTGCTTACACCTCACACCTGCCAACAGATCTTCATCCGCACTAGTTCAGATTGGCTTCACTTGAAAATCCCGAAACACCAAAGATAAAATGTTGCGTTAAGCGGATATAAAATGGTTCAATTTGATAAAATTAGAGTTTCAATGTAAAGCTAGAATCGTACAGCGTTGCCATTCGAAACACGTGGCTTAATCATAAAACAGTGTAAATTAAGACTAGATATATTCGAAATAAATATTATGTGGACGATTTGAAGTTTGAAATATTAACTTGTCGTAAATTGGAAAATAAAAGCATTTAAGTTGTGAGAAAGTCCTTTCGTACTTGAATTATCTATTTACATTTTATGTGTATGTATACAGACAGTTAATATGATGCCTTTTAAGCACCTCACAAAACTCTGCACTGTTACATTTATTTTACCTTTAAAGCTGTTTATGGCAGGATTCAAAGTTTCAATGCTGTATCCGAATATATGCCTACATGTAAACCAAATTTATGGGGCTTATAGGCCTACGTGGATTGGAGAATTTCTCGTATTAAAGCAATTTGGAAAAGGTTGAAGATGTTTTAGATGCAATATAGAACGACCTGACCTGATATTGTAATTTAGATTAACCTGGGACTAATAATTATGGATGGGAACTTATGAAGCCGTCGAAAACTGGGTCACTGACCTAGATCATGTATGCCTATGTGACTACTTCAGGGACATTTGCAGGATAGCCTAATCGGCAGTCGCGTTTGTTTTTGTTAGCGAATAAAACAAATTGATAAATAGCTAGAACTTGCAATATAAACAAAATGTTTTCAAATGAAGCTTGTTGGACTGCAATAGCATAAACTAAGATGAACTTTTCGGCAATTAGCCGTAGGGCCTATACGTTCAGCTTTATCCTCCCGGTACCCGGATATGTCACTTTATTCACTACGTAGTCGTAGACCACATAAATCACCCTCAACGTATTAAAAAAGACGATCACTGGTTGGTTAACTGAAACGTTAATTGCAGCTTCATAGCCTATAGGCCTGCCTTTCACGTTAGTTTTCAGGATTAACCAGTGCTTTTTTCTAGAGAAAAAGGTGCCGGAACGCATCCTCATTGTTGAAAGAAATTACGCTGTAATTAGCTTAAAAATAAAATAAATTGATCCCAATCTATACAATAAGGGGCTTACTTATTAATTTTAGAAAGTAAAAATCGAAAATGTTAAGTTTTATGTCAAATTCCTGAGTTTTTGCACAACAACTGTATTTATTATTAACACTTTGAACGCGTATGCCGTATATATATATATACGTCATTATTTTAGCGTTCCTGTGCGCGTAATATATAATGCCTACGTCGCAAATATACGCCATAAAGTATACGACCATTAGATATAGGCCTAATGGCGTAATCAGCGTCCAGGCAATAAACTCTTCCACGTCTGCATTACTACTATGGTGTGTGATGTTATCTGGTGTATAATGATGCATATTTTTAGTGTTTACTGCAAATAATATACATGTCCTGTCTTACGTCATGCATGCATGTATAGGCCTATGTCACTGTTCTGATCGAATGCTATCCATGTCGTCGAGAAATAGATAGACAGTTTCTGAAAGATAGAGGTTCTGAAAGAAATTGATTTATAAGACGACGATTATTTTGAAGAGGAGAGTGATCGCGATAGTGACAAGGAATTAGACGACATTGAACCGGTAAGTGACACTGAACAGAGGCCTATGATCCCCGGATAGCCTTGAGGTACATGCATTATAGGTCAGACAACGAATCCCAGCCTGCAGAGTTATATGCTGTTGTGACAACTGTATCAGACACTCGTGTTAGGGAGCGAATCCAGAGTAGACCTAATTATGTTCCAAATATGGACATCCTACCGCCATCTGCACACAAGCAGACACCAATTAGCAGATGCATTGTAGGGCTATGCTACAAACGTGGACCGTGGAAAGAGAGTCGCTACATTTGCAAGACATATGCTAAGCCTGTAGGTTTACTCTTCTGGATTCCATGTTTTGAGGATTACCAGTCACGTGCAGACTTCTAGCTAGATTACCATAGAGTATAGAGATAGAGTGCTGAACAAGTTGTTTGCATTTCTTAGTCCTTATATTATTTTTTGTTAATAAATAAATACGCGATTTCTTCAAAATGCCGATAATTTCTTATAGGCCTAATACGGCGTCGCGAGGGTGAAAAATGTTCCCGTAGTCAATGTGTTAAGTAATTGAAGAAGGCGCCGGAACGCTATTCCGCCAGAAAAAAGCACTGGGATTAACTGAAATAAGCAGAAAAGAAGAATATTTTATGTTGATTTAAATTAGGCCTATCTTAGAATTAAAGGAGAAGAAGTGGATGGAAAAGGAGAATAAGGAGATGGAAAGGAAGTTAAAGAGGAAAATGGAAAGACGAAGATGGAGGAGAAGAAGGAGGAGGAGAAAATAAGAAGGAGAAGGAAAAGATCGAGGAGATGGAGAAGAATGAAGTTCATGAAAGGTTCGAAGGAGTAGAAGACGAGGAGGAATAAGAAGGAGGAGGAAGTCCATACGCGTTTAAGCAAAGTATGTAGGTAAAGAGTGTCCCAAGATGCCCATGATAACCAAAATTATGTAATTACTTCTGTGTGGATTGCAATAGTGAAGTACATTTTGGTACCCAGTGTATAGTTTGACCAATAATAAAGCAACTACAACAACTAGCCTACAGAAGTAAGTTCATTCCAGATAATTTTTTTTAACTAACAAAAGTAACCTATATATCTTCAAGCTGATCATCTTAGGAACCGTATACTACAAGACGCCCACACGAACTAAACCAACATTACCGTAAGGTAAAAGACCATAATGATTGATACTAAGCATCAGAGGTGTAACAAGGTTTTGAAAAGTGGGGGGCATAATTTCTGAAATATTGCGCTCCCACTTATTGAATTTTGCCCCCCCCCAAGAAATTTAAAAATGGGGGCACAAATTATCTTAACAAAAGTCATCTTAAAAAGCCATTGGAGAAACATAAAAAGAACCGATTTGGGGTACATGGGGGGGACTGAGCACTAAAAATGGGGGCTTCTCGGGAATGGGTACTGTATTCATTATAAGTTTCAAATTGATAATTCGCAAGGAGTCGCTATAGTGTAAACGCACAGACAAAATATGAATCTGAGGTTTTCTAAGCAATTTCAAGTGGGTGTGCGTCTTAATTGCCCTGGGCATCTTAGAGCACTCTCCCCATCTGTAAGTATATAATCGTGCTTTGTCCAGGGCTGCAAACATATTGGTTTTTTGGTTATTTGGTTTTTCGGTTTTAAAAAACAAAAATTTCCTAAAAATGGCAATTTTTGATTTTTTGGTATTTTAAAATATTTTTATTAAATTTACTAATAGGGCATATTACTAGAACCACTATTATATTATTAACTGTGTGTTATTCAGTTCGAAATCAAGCTAAATTAATCATAAAAACGAGTTGGAGCTCTTTTTCATGCTGTACGTGTGTGGTGCTCTTTATAACAAAACTGTTGTGACAAAAACCGAAGGAAAACTAGAAATCAAAAAGCCAAATAAAAAAACAAAAAGCAATGTTTTTTTTAATCTTGGTTTTTTACACCTCTGGATATGTATAATACGTTGGCCTATATAGGCCTACGCCTACCTCATTAAACGAAGCTTGAATTACAAATGAACTGCCTCGCATCTAAAGATTGCAATTCCGGAATTTCGGAAATCCGGAAATCCGGTCTTTTATAAATACCGAAATTCCGGAATTTTTCAAGCACAAATCCGGAATTTCGGAAGTGAAATTATGGCTTTAAATAGGAACTATTATCATTATTACTATCATAATTCATTGTACACAAAATTTATAACTTTATTCTATTTACATAATTACGATATATAGGCCTATGAATACTAGGCCCAATATTTCATGTGAGGTATGACTTTGAATAATTGCGCTATAATTAAAGGTTGATGAACTATGCTCAAAAAGACTCGTGTTTTTCTGTATTTCTACTGTTATTTCAGAAGCGCTGAATAAAGCCCTCAGAATGACTCCAAAGTTTGTAGAGAGTTTAACTTTCTTGAAAGACACAAACGCCACGACAGAAAGGCTACTGATTAAGGAGTCTGTTGGCATTATTTTATGATTGAACACCTATAGCAAGTAGCTACTGTGTTGAAGCTGATCATGCGTTTTCTGCTGCCGGCGTTAGGCCTATATCAGCTCCAGGTTGCAGACTCGGTGATGAAACCTTGGACTCACTGTGCTTGCAGCGTTCATATTTTCAGAGCATACCTGCTGCATTATGGATTCATTAACACCGTAGATTATAGGCTATCTTTAAACTTGTAACTTTTATCTATTTCTTTGACCATTGTCACTGAATAATATTAGGCCTAATTGATTTTGTGATACTTTAGACGCTACTTACATATGTAGTTTGTATAGCTTACTAGTTAAGAAAACATACAATTAGTATTTGATTTTGCTAGGAATTTGTCGGAATTTGACAGCAATAGTCGGTCAATACGTTCATAATGAGAATTCCGGAATAATTCCAGAATTTTACCGAAAAACTCCCGAAATTCCGGAAAAATGATTATGATCTAGAATTGCAAGCACTAATCGCATTCTTATAATACGTTAACTTAGGTCTACTGCTGAGACGTCAATATACATAGCCTATGCTTGCAATGTTGACTAGACGATGTTACATTTTAACAGTGATCGGCACCAACTACTTGACTAGTAGTTAAAACTACTTCTCAGCTACTTTCAAAATATGTAGTTATAACTACTATTTAACTACTTTACATGGCAAGTAGCCTAGTTAGGTAACTAGTTTGGTAACTACCACATAAGTAGTTAATTACTTTTAAAACTACTTTGCTAATGTTATGATATCACCAAGCAATATGCAAATTTATTGTCAGTATTAATTGCTGATGTTGAACATAAGTAATTGTCAGCCCACTTTCTCTCGCTCCAGCAAACGGACCAACATTCAGTTTTCCCCCCTCCTTCCCTAAGATCTACATTTCAACTGTATTTTTTCTAATCTAGAGAAACAACTGAGATTTCTCTTTAACTTTTCTTATTACTTTCAACCAAAATATCATCCAACACAAATTGCAATTATCAATGAGAACAGCGCACAATGCTAGAACTCCATCAGGTCTAAACTGAACGCACGACAACTAAAATTGCTAGTCAGCAGCTCTCTACAAATTTCGCGCGCAATCTGACAGCACAGGTGCGATACAGCGGCTGCAGCCTACGCCTGCAAAAATTTATCGGCGAGGCGCTCAAGCCTTGCACTAAAGATATCCTGACTGATATATATATAGATATATATATATATACTATAAGGATGCGATTAGTAATTGCAATTCTAGACCATAATCACAATATATATATATATAATAACGATTATAACGACTTAAACTATGCAATGTCCAAAACACGTTTACAGTAGTAAAAATGATCAGAAACACAATGACATAATATCTAATTGTAAATTAACAAGAACAAGAACTACTAGCACATATGCCACAAAGCGCCCTTATCAGAGCACAGTTTTAGCAGTAACATATATGCCAACTTGTTATTTAACTATAAAAATATCTAGCCTACAAAGTCTAGAACGATCCGGTGGTCGAATGGGAAGACCCTCGATCTGTTAAAGTGGTGCCACGTTTGATGGCACTATATCTTTATATAGCCTAAAATCCCTAAATACAATTAAATGCAAACTATTGAATAGTATTTATCTGTCTACTCTTTGAGTGATAAATATAAACATATTAAAGCCAGACATAATTCTAACTGCTTTTAGTTAGAGCACCAGAACCATCCCGGCCACTTGAACGACTTTGAAGCTATCGATCAGTTGCCTCATATCGTCGAAAGTGGACGTTTCATAATATTGACTCCCTATGCTTTACAAAATTTCACTGTAGGCTATATCTCACCTTTTGCTGTCTGCATCGACTGTGCTTCTTCAATTCCTCGTCCTAGTACCCTGCCAGTATCTGCTCAAATATTACCGTTGTCTCTGTCTGTCTGTATGTATGCATTGCATGCCTGTCTGTCTCTCTCTCTCTCACCTCTGTCTTTGCTGACTCGACAACCACCTCTCTCTCAGACCCACTTGTGCCGCACACTGGTGATCATCCAGCCGCGTACTGGCTGCTTTCCTCGTTGTTTAACCCTGGATCCTAAGCCCCAGGGCAAACTCTCTACTACCGCTTTACTCTATGTCGCGCAACAATCTCCAGGCATGCCATTAAACTGGCACAATGCCTTAGGCTTTCTCTATAGCTCTGAGAGGAACCCACTTCCTCACAATAGTATGCGTACATTTTAATGAAACAATTGCATAGCGAATTTACTCGTCCATGTTTGTCGTGAAATAACAGAAATTACTGTAAGACGAAATTAGTAAATAGGAAAAAAATGCAGTTAATGAGAAATACTTTAGTTAATTTAAAACTACTTGATAAAAGTGGTTATAACTATTTCTTTAACTACTTTTAAAAACTATAGTTATAACTACCAGTCAGCTACTTCTATAGTAGTTATAAGTACTAGTTAATAATGTAACGGTTCAGGGGTACGCCTACCTAGTGTCGGTCTGCTTTAGTGTCTGCCTGTTGTGTACACCTGTCTACTGTGTTCTTTCTACTGTTGTATCCACCTGTTGTATACGCTTATCTACTATCTACTGTAGTCTATCTACTATCTACTGTAGATATCTACTATCTACTGTATCCTACCTACTGTAGTCTATCTACTATCTACTGTATCCATCTACTGTGTATCATCTACTATCTACAGCAAATTAGTACAAAAACAGTTCGCCTGGAGGATCGTCGTCGTCGCCTGAGAATCGTCGTCGTCGTCGTCTGGAGATTGTCATCGGGGAGCCTTGTAGATTCGGCTTCGGCCTTGCAGTCTCGGCGCCTAGGAAGCACGAATAGTCGTCGTGGCTTGCGATAGTCGTCGTAGATTTGCGATAGTCGCCGTCAGCCATTGACGTAGCATAGTACTCGCCATTGACGTAGCGTTGCAATTACTCGTTAGTTATCGACGTAGGGCGTATTGAGGGGGTGAGATACGGACTGTTTCCGAATGGGCGCTACAGAAGTATTGTTTTCCGCTGTACATTAAAAGAGGATTATCGAACAAGCGTGTCTTATTCTCGCGTCACCAAAGAGGGTTATCGAACAAGCGTGTCTTATTCCAAGCGTCATCCAGAAAGGAGCTATATAAACCTTAAATGGTTAGTCTTCAGCAAACCACTGAAGCGTTACTCAGCGGACTGCAACTCGAACTACCCCCACATCGGACGGGGCTGCAAGTCGTCATCCTGGTCACTGTCGAATAGGCCCCGTTCCGTTACAATAACTCCAGCTGTTAAAAGTGCCCATCATTGCAATTTAATCAGTGATGGACACAAAAGTATTTTGAAAATAGATTACTATTTTCAAAATAGAAAATACTATTTTATTTTGTATTTTAAAAATACTTCTGAAATGTATTTTGTAGAAGTATTTTCGAGATAATTTTAAAAGGTATTTTGGAGAATTCCAAAATAGTTTTTCAAAATAGTTTTCCAAAATATTTTTATTAGGATTTCGATAAAATAATAATCCTAAGGACCTATAAGCTCACGCCAACCAGTTCTATCAATTTGTGGTATCAGCCTAAGGCCAAATATTATCCCTGCTTCAGTCTAATGCTGAATCCCTGGACCCAATAGCTACTGTTAGCTAATCGCTTTTATAATCGGCGTGCTAATGGTTTAGTTATTAGCCTTTAATTAATCAAACACAGCCATGGAGTGCAATACCTGATCCGCGCATCTGGCATAATTAAAGGACGACAGTGAGAGAGAGACATATAGTGACTAAGAGTGAGTGGCAGAAATACTGGATGAAGACGGAGGGCACAGACATTAGGAAGATTATGCTTCAGAGACTGTATATGCAGGAAACAGTCCAAACGGAGGCATGAAAGAAGATGACACCAAGATATCTCGGTGAAAGGAGAGGTTTGAGAGAAAGTGACACCGGTGATGGACGTAAGAATTAAAGGCGAGAAAAGAATGTAGGTCTATAAAGATGGGCGAGGCCAAAAATCAGGCATTCGTTCGAGAGGCTGGTGAGAGTAAATGGCTAGAACAGTAACTATTGATTTTGACTGTCTTTATTAGAACTGTTACACGGAAAATTATAATGATTATCTTCTTTTTGAAGATAATTTTTATTTTTCTTTGCTGTTGATTAATTAGACAGTCCAAGTAAAGTCTACCGATTGTGAGGTCCATTTGTTCAGACAACTTGAGACAAGTCAAAAGAAACAATGACATATAAAGTGCACAGTGGCCTACACTCATGCAATGATAAACGTACACGCTAGTGAGTACGGATGAAAGTACAAAATGTTGATTTCTTTAAAATATTTTTAAAAAGTATTTTAAAAAGTATTTTGAAAATAATATTTTATTTCGTATTTACAAAATACTTCTGAAAGTATTTTGTTTTGTAAAAGTATTTTCAAAATACTTTTGAAAAGTATTTTATTTTGTATTTTCAAAATACCTTTCTGAAGTATTTTGCCCATCACTGAATTTAATACGCATTAACTAGGTCCACCATTAGGTAGAATGGGCCGACCAAGCATGCCAGCAGAAAATGTATAGAAGGACAAGTGTGCCCACCCGCAATTGTAAGCGGTCCTTTTGCATTTCCTTTCGCCAGGTGGCGCAAATGAAATGGTGTTGGAGTTCTTCAGTATTAACAATGCTGCTAATGAGGGGATATTTAACCCTTTCCCGCCTGAATTGTTTTTTTTCTGATGGATATGAAATAGACGGTACTTATGTTAGAACAACAATACTGCATGAAGGGTTATACTTAAGCATAATAAAGTATATATTTTCTGAATCAGAAGACCTCTGGCTATGAAATGCATATATAGTTTTGAACAACAATTGATTTATACAGCAGCCTGAGCTGCCAAATGGCAAAACAGGCAGCAATAACAGATCGACACTGCATCCAACAATAGTAAGCATAACTAGCTATAGTTTATTGTGTACAAAAGTTGACTATAATAGTATCCCACTATAATAGTGGCTCAGCATGAACAATATTATAAATTCTGAATGTTATATAAGGCAAAAAATAATAGTTTTTCATAAATAAGGTGATCTATAGACATGCCCACTTTTTTTTATTAGAGCCTACACAATTTTACTTATATTATTTGTTTGCTTGAAATATCAGTATATAACCAGCTCTATGCTTCCAAACAATAAAATCACAAATCTCTGCAACACAATCAAAACACTACATCATGCTTATCAAGAAATTTACTATCAAGAAAGAGAAAGTCAAAATAAATAATCCCACTTCATCAACATTCAGAAATGCTCATTCTAAGAAGTAACAAACAAGGCGCAACATTCAAATTCGGATCACATTGCAACCCACGTTTATCCCACACGTGCTCTGGCTATTTATCTATACGTTGTCGATCACATTTTTATCTAAAACTTATTCTTTTATAGACGAAAATGCATCGTTGGGCTAATCCAAGACATTGCTAAAAGCCTTAGTAAATGGACTACTTTTACACATTTTTTACGCTGTTGTAACTCGGAAAATATTTAGTTTATAACAACAAATTTGGTATCAAACGATCGTAAAATTTTCCGTAAACACAGCGATTGCTATTTTTAGGTATGACCTAATGGAACTATATTTATTTTATAGTCTGACTCAATGCCTCCCATTTCGGGTCATCCGCGATCTGATCCGACGGGAATGGGTCAATACTGGTACAGACAAAATACAGTTTCACCTAGACCAAAATTACTTCAGAAGCTTTTTTTAACAGTTTCCTGCTCAGAATGCACTACTGAATAACATACTGAAAATCCCACAAAGTTCGACAATGGGGTCAACCAAAAAATGGACCTCAAAAGGTCAACATAAAAGGAAATGGCCGTATCTCAGCCAAATATTGTTTTATTTTTGTTGATTCTTTTTTCTGTTAGCTTGGACAGGTAAGGATTGCATTTGGGAGGATCCAGTAGTCAATGGCTGGCATGAATCGCATGATAGAAGGTCATCTCAAAGTCAAATGGTCCAAAACTTGGCCAAATATTGTCTTATTTGGGTGATTCTTTTATCAATTAGCTCGAATCGGCAATGGCTATATTCGAGAAGAACTATATAGCAGTCAAGGACAAACATGGCGCAAGGTCATTTCAAGGTCAAAAGGTTAATATAATGGGAAAATGGACATAACTCAGCCAAATATTGTTTTCCTCGACGGATTATCAGTTGTTTAGGTTTTCTTTTGATTTCGACTATTTGACCTTGACATGGCACTGCAAGGTCAAATTCATTCAGAATATGTAGTATCATATTGATAAACAAACTTTTGGGGCATAGAAAACAACCATGTTTTCCTCTCGGTATCTGATAATCCACTTCTTCTTGTAAGTCCACCTCTGCTTTTTATTGAACGCATAATTAGCATTAATTTTTTCTATCACCAGGTTTGCACCGGCCCATAATTTATCGCTTTTCTTAATACATATTTACCAACTGAACATTTTTTTGGCAGATGGCAATCTAATCACATTCTGCATGTACAAGTATGATCGATTTAAGATTATTGTGATGTCCAGCTGCTGCAATTATGGAGAGTAGGCCTAGGCCTATCTCTAACATAGCCTGTAAGTGTAAATTCCACGACCAAACCCTGTCTGCTCGTGTCTACATGTAGATACGTACGATGTTGATCATTCGCTGATATTCCAGCCATATTTTACTTGTCCGCGAAGAAGACTTTAAGCGAGTTCTCTTCTCCACCAAAGCTTCAGCGATTTGAAACAATGCATTTGACATTTCTACATCCTCAACTGATTGCTTTGAGGCCAGACCATCGTCGAGCAGGTCATAAACTTCTTATTGAGATCACGAGGGCTTCCAACTTCATTGCTATGAAACACATCTGCAATTTGAGTAATGGCCATTTATCCATTATATTAACCTTTTGACCTTTAAATGTTCTAAACAATGCTTGCTCTCGACTACAGGTCTTCTCGAATGTAGCCCTTGCCGGTCCGAGCTAAAAGGTAAAAAATTGCCTAAATCGAACAATATTTGGCTGAACTATGACCAGAATTATTTTGACCAACAAATGACCTTCTATCATGCCAGCCGTTGACTACTCTGACCTCTTGAATGTCTAGGCCTAACCGTACCGACCTTACAGATCAAAGAATCATCCAAACAGAACAATAATTGGCTGAGCAATGGCCATTTACCCCAGTATTTTAACCTTTTGACCTTGAAATGACCTTTATTAAGGCAGGCTTTGACTACAATGTCCCCTCGACAATGTCCCCCTTGACGGCCTGAGTTAATTAATTATTATGCTATCAGAGTAGGCCTACGTACGTTCGTCCTAGAAATCCTAGTCAGCCAATAAAATCGAATGGGTCTGCCAAGCATGCCAGCATGCTCAAGAACACTTGATGAGATCCGTATAATAGGCCTAATTTAGCTCACACGGGAATGGGACTTGGGCAGAGGCGGCGATCTCGTTTGACAGGTGGAGGACACTCAATGAGAAGGGTACATTAAAGGAAATGTGAGAGGAGCTCAAGTACAACGTGCCACCTCTCTGTGAAAGGTGGGGGGACTTGTCCTCCTCGACCCCAGGGATCGCCACCTCTGGACTTATAAGGCATAATATAGTTTGACGCCATCTCAATGGCATGCTGTCAGTGTAGGCCGAAGTTCGTCCTAGAAATCTTAGTCAGTCAATAAAAGCGTCTAACTTCCTTGACGAATTTCTTAGATACAAATTATTAATATTGTCGGAGGTCCGATCAGTGATCACCCATCCACTCAAATTATCGCAAGGTCTCATTGGAAGCAATCTGTTTCTTTCATTGTTTTTGCCTTTTAAGCACCTTACCTATCCACTCTTTATGGCTAATTGCCTTAAACACAAACGACTGCTCTTGGTCAAGTGATCTTGTCATAACTGTGGAATGCAACGAAGAAGTTGATTCTTGATTGCGAGTTAGCTTTCATGGTCGCACTGAGAGAATTTCAAGGTATGATGAGGCCCAGTCGATTATAATAAAAATTAATTAACTCGACTGCCGTTTCTAGGGGATTCACTTTGCGGGCTGTTGACGAATGGCACTAGCGACACTTGCAAAGCAACGGTTATGGCGGATGATAAGCTGTAGGGAATGATGTATATTTAAAACACAAACTGCTAGCGACTCTCAGGTCTCTGCCGTTTATATTCACCTGGGCCGAGTAACATCTTTGGTATCATTTCGTTCGAGACGCCTGCAGGTTTGTTTAGTGCTTGGAACGCGGATTTTTGGTATTAGACTAGATAAATTGCGGCGTTCGCAATACTTCTGTCGCCATATTTCCCACAAGGTATTAAAGTCTGCAATGTTCAGAATCATGCATATTTTTGTCAAAGGGATTGTGGAAATAATTGACCTGGTTATGGTGATAAAGGCAAGCGAGGCGTTTGTGATTTAATTCTAAAGAATTAAACATCATTGTGATATGGGGTCGACTGCGAAATTGGACATTAGCGGGGTATGAATTGATCAGTCGAATTGACTCAAACATATAATTTCTTGTTAACCTAACAATAACAATGAATAGAGATGAAAAATGTCAAACTACGGTGTAAACCTTTGGAATCAATATCTTGAGCTAGATAGTCATTGTCCGAGAGATGCTTAGTTTTAAAAGCCATATGCCTAGAATGTTCAGCCCTTCCCAACAATCTATGAACTTGCTAACTTAACCGATGTCAAAATTATCTGCTGCATGTTATGCAACCCCAAGCGCAACCTTCACCAACTTCCACTTCCACTTCATCCCTTCTCCCCCAATAATACACAGAGCACACAGCCATATTCTCCCACCCAAGGCCCTCTCTCAATCTATTCCCAGATCTTAATATAAAGATATTTGCTAGTTCTTTTACAATTCTGTCTACTTTTGTTAACTATTAACACATATGTTAGCACTTAAGTGTTTTTGTCAGATTGTTTTTCTAAATAAAACGAATAACTGATTATTACTTTTTGAGCGACTCTGATATTGAGTGACGTTGCATAAATTTTCCAATACAATTACTTTAATGTGCAGCTATGTAGCTTTTTACAGTGAGAGTTAAAAACTCGATACCAAGACATAGGGGTAATTCTGATATTCTGATATTAAGACAGAATGTGAAGTACCAAGAATGAACCAAGGCATGGTTCCAAGACTGATATTTTCGGAGTTTATTCAAATTTTGTGCTGTATTTTGTTTTATGATGCATTTAAATTTTTTTCTTAAATTCACAAACAAATTGTAGCATAGACTTGTGACTGCATTTATTGGCAGCTATAGTCAGCTTGACCGGGGTAAGAGACTTAACGTTTAGAGGGCCTTGCTGAAATACATTTGTGTAAATTGTTTACATAAGTTTGGTTGTGACTAAATGTGAAGGTACTTGAACGGCTCTATTTTGTTTTTAGGCATGACAATTGTTACAAAATCCTCTCCAGTCACGGACGAACCGAAGCAAGTTCCACCACAGGCACTCAATCCAGATGGGGGTCAGATGCCCGGACCAAGTCCCGCTTCCCCGCCAATGTCCTCTGGGTCGGATCAGCCGGCAAATCCTTCAAGTCCAGAGCCGCAGCCTAACGAAGCAGAGGGCATCACAATGTTAAGCCACCAGTTGGAAGATGGACAGGAACCTGAATTTCCGCATGCCGAGATGGCACGGCTGGATGAAATGATCAACCGGCCGAGATGGGTCGTGCCTGTGCTTCACAACGGAGAGCTGGAAATCCTTCTTGATGCTGTCATTGACCTCTGCAAAAAAGGTAGGACAGGGAGGCCTTACTATCAATCAATCAATCTCACTATAGTGCAGTGTTGTATGCAAGACTTGAAACTTCCAAGACGTGACCGAGACAGTGTGGTGCAGAGGCCGAGACACTAGGTCCAAGACAGTATGAGACAGTAAAAGACAAGTGATCTTATATAAAAGGTTGTAAAATACTAACGTATCAGTTTTCTGGAATAATGTTCATTTGTAATTTCAATTTGAAACTTATAATGAATACAGTACCAATTCCCGAGAACAGTTTTTATATTGCCGCGTTTTATCTTTTTCTATATTTCTTCATCAGCCTATCTTCTGAATAGTATAGAGAAAGTCTTTTTAGACACGTCTAAATATTCTAAACGATTTTAAACAAGTAAATTCGATACTAAATACCACACGAAATTATAAATTTGTGCATATCCTTACTCACCCTGAGAAACTCCAAGTTGTTTGGATCATTTCGGTTATGGTGGTTTTACTTCAATGACTATCGGCACGCCATAGCTATTGTTTTGTCAATAACTTCAACTTACGTAAACTCAAACTCCACAGTTTCAGGTTCCCCCTCAGACATTTTTCCACTTTAAAATAATTGAATTGATTTCAGTGACTCGCGTGTTAACCAAAATTACTGTTTCTCGTAGTATCCGGTTTCAGTTTCTAGATTTTAAGGCAGTTAACCCGAAACTTATCGAGACCGATTGTTCGAGACAAAACAAAACTATCGCTTCAAGGCAGTTTATAAAAATTTGAGACACTACCGTGAGACCGAGACAACAGGCTACCGAGACCAAGACACTAAAAAACTGTCTCGAGATCGAGACACTGTCTCGAGACCATACAACTCTGCTATAGTGAGATAGTGTTTGACCCTGGTAAGAAGGGTAATACAGTTGCTTTTTTGACAGTGAGTATCATAATTGACCTCTACGACAAGTGTAATACAGTTTACCTCGCCTCGTACATTTGCCTCGGCCGAATATTGAACTATTCGGAAGTAGTTGCCTCGGCAAATATTACACCTGCAAATAGCTAAGAATAACTTTTTTTGATACAATAATTTTTTTGATAAAATAATATTTTTTCATCAAATAAATTTAGGACTAACAGACTTATAACTTATTGATTACTATAACAACAATTTAACATTCCATTGAATTTTCTTTAAAATAATGGTGTAAATTTATATGTTTTAATTTCTTTTGGTTGCATTCCCCAGGTGACAACCAAATCAGTAATTTTCCGACTTGAATTGGCTCCACCCATTGTCCGGTAACCATTAGAGAGTAAGGACGTAGTTGATGACTTCATATTTCAAATTTTATAACAAGGTTTTACATTTTTTTCACTAATAAAGTTATTAAATAATATTTATCTTGTCATAGCCTAGAGTGCAAGTGCTATATGAAGGATATTGTGTGTGACTTATTGTCCATTTTCTTGGTGTTCAGGCCTCGATACAAGAAGTGAAGCTTGCCAGCGATTCTTTCGAGAAGGTCTGACCATTTCATTTACAAAGATACTCACAGACGAAGCTGTCAGTGGATGGAAACATGAGATACATGTATGAAATACACAGCCTTATTATGATTATTATTATTGTTATTATTATTAGAGCTGTCCAATATTTTAAAATGCTACCCAAATTTTGATGAGTGCCTATCAAAACTTAGCATTTCTTGAAATGATGTCCCAAACACATTTTTTTATTTATGAAATATGTCAGTTGTGAATCTGCAAAAAACTGCTTCTGAATCCTGATTGTTGTCTACACAATGATGTGGCATACATTTAGTATATTTGGTTAACCTTAAACAAACATGGTAACACAGCATATATACATATGCCAAGATATCATCATATAATGTATAAAGTATTCCTTTCATATACATTTGATCCTTGGAAAAAAATTATTTGTTAACATCAACACCGATTATTGTTGCCGGTTATTCTAATGATCTGCCAGATTGTGAGTATATTATAACTCTACCGAGTACCCGTTGACAGCTCTAATTATCTATCTATATAATTAGTAATTACCTAAATCATGTGACCACATCTGTCTGATTCAAAGCGCATGATTGGACAGCGCGTGATTGGACAGACCCTGTCTGAGTATGTCCGATTCGCATTTCAAAAATGTTTTATTCACGTCAGTGTAACTATATTTGCAGTTATTAAAATTAAATACATCATGTAATGTAAGTATATTTGCAGTTATTAACATGAAATGCACACTTATTTAATGAAACTCGATTTTCAAGTGGTTGAATCGCCGTAACTAATATATGGGTGTAAACAACGTTGTTCAGAGAGCGTTTCACGGGTAAACATCGCGACGGCCGCTGAATTTTGTTGCCTTCGGGCTCAAGTTGTAGCTTTTCTGTGCAATGGGAGGAAACGGGTTGAATCATGAGCTATTATATTTTCTGACCCGTGATTCATGGAATAACGGCTAGTTTTTATTATATTTACTCTTAAGTAGAAATGACCCCCAGGATTTTAGAATTGACTAGAATTATCAGCTATAGAATCGCTTGTACTCGTCAAGGTCTGGTGTAGTTAAATTGCTGCAGAAGGCAATGGAGGGGAAGAGTGCTGGTTGTGAAAGACAATGCACTGGAACAGGTAACTGGGTTTCTCTTGCATTTCCAATTTATACATAGCCAGATTTCAGAATGAAAGTTGTGTTGGTGCTGTTAATTGGGTGGTTTTTAAGGCTAGCTTTGATTACTGTGGAAAAATACATTTGTTGTAAAGACTGGTATTATTTTGTGTCATCTTCTTAATACCTTATTTTTGTGCACTCACTTGTGGTTCTTTTAGAGATGGAAATTCATCTTGGGATACTAGTTAGATATTTTGTTGCTACTATATTAAATTGCAGTATAGTGCATATAGTGGTTTTACGTAACATTGGTTTATTCATCGTGTGAACCATTACAATTTTTAGAGCTCTGAAGGGTTTCCATATTGGTGGATGATTTTCAATAGAACCTCAGTGTCGTCCCATTAATGTAGCTATCTCTCATACAGTCTACTTCACTCATTAGTTGAATATATATCAGTCCAGTCCAAAAGTTACGGGTTCAAATTTGTGCCCAAATGCAGGGCATGGTTGCATTTTGGGCTTCATACCAAGAAGACCCATTTAATCCTGTGAAGGTTCTTCTAGTGAATGTCAACAGAGGCATGTTAATAAATGTATTACCATTACATATTCACCGTGTGTCCATCCGTACATGCTTACATTTCATCTGTTCTTTGCACCTATCCAATCCAAAATTGGGATAGTTGTTATAGCATTCTTCTTTTATTAATTTTGTTTATATAGACTTGTTTTATTGATTGTATTTTCATAGAAATGCATCTTTAAAAATGCAGAAAAGCTGGTCGAATTGTGTGTTCTAAAACTTGACCAGGACTGGTTTCCGCTTCTTGATTTGCTTGCTATGGTCCTAAATCCAGGCTCAAGGTAAGTCACTTTTTCATGATTCATCATCATCAGTCCTTGATGCTAGCTGTTTGTTGATGATGTTGTGCAGATGAATGATCTTGGTTCTTATCAGTAATTGTCAGTTATTATGTTTTGTAGTACATGTAATTTATGAAATTAAGTACTATTTGACCACTGTTATAGCATGACTGCTTAGGAATTGATTCTCTGAGGGTACTTTGAAGTCTTTAGATGTTAGGATGAGGCATGTTCATGGTTTCAAGTTAGTATATTGTACTTTCTATTTAGGTCTAAATACTTTTTGGATCGAAATAAATTTGATTAATGGTTTCCTGTGTTTTTTCTTGTGCTGTCAGTTCGTTGAACTCTAGCGATTAACCTTCTCCATTTGTTTAATGACAGTTTTAAAATTTTAACTGACCTGAGACTGGAGCTTAAGTTCTCTGATGCATGTCAATATGGTGCTGAACATTGAGGCTATACCAATAGGTGCAGCTGCAGTTCAAATCTTTGCTGTTCTCAGTGGTTAGTTAATGAAGACTGTCCAAGGTGTCCCTCATAATCTGATACATATATATGTATATGTATGTGAAAAACTTCACAAGCTTAGGTGATGAGTGTGATTTATCATGGCAGTTCAGTTGTGTATGAGCTGAAGCCAAATTGTTCTGAATTTGGATTGATTACAATTATTAGTCAACGCCCCTCAGAATAAAATAATAACGAGGCGTGGATGTGTTTTATGTGTGCATGTTTCTTATATGTGGACCTTTATGTGAAAAGGGACCAGATTGTCGATATGGAGTTACTGGCATTTCTAAAATATTCAGAATGTGAGTAAAATAAAGAGCCCATCCACATATTATTCAGCACATATCTCATTATTGTATAGACTGGTGGACACAACAACCCTAAAATACTCATTTTGAGTAATTTGCGATTAAAGCGTACAGTAACATTAAGTCAAGGATTTATCAACCTTTACCGCACTTAATAGATGCAACTGCTAGCATGCCTGTGATTAAGAAATCGAAAGCAATGTATCAATGCGCCTCTCGCGTCATCATTTCTATTGGTTATTAGGCAATTTGAGCTGATTCCAGTCAGCTGAAGGACTTCAAAACAATACCAACCATCTGGTCCTTTTTATGTAGCCATAAAGAAACAAATTTTTTTTAATAAAATTCTTTTATTTAATTAAAATTGACCTTTATAGGTGTAGTACATTCATAGAAGAATGCAATTAGACAAAAAACACAAATTCGAAAGTTTTAGCCCTATTCACTTTAGGCCCTGTTTTCTCTTAAACTAGAACCGACGATCTAGTCCCTTTTCATGTAAACGTCCACATATATGCTTATACAGGACAGACCTGTTAATGCGTGGTCATTTGGAGTCAAACCACTATGACCGCTGACCAAGTGTTAATGAACCCCTTGATAATGGGCCATGCCAATTATTATTATTAAACGGACGATTTCTGGAGTGCCGTAACGCAGCCATGCCGCTACAAGGCGCTTATACAGGGCCAGTACACAATAGTGTATGATTTACTTAAGTTTTAGTATGGCTAATCGAATGTAAAGGTATTTGCATTGTAGCCTGCTTCCAGGCATATTTGCTCTGGATATGCTATAGTATATATATACATATATATATTTCTGTATATGTGCTTGTGCATCTGTGTTTAGGTTTCATATGTTTAACACGTGCCGTGCGCCAGAATCAATTCCTCTGCAGCCGCAGCCCGGTGATGAGGAATCATACGCTCGGCCGTTGGACCCTCGTTCCCCTAAGGTATCTTATCCACCTTCCTTCTCATCAAGTTACTTCTGCTGTTCAAATCTTTGTTGTCATTCGGATCGGGGTGAAACTCTTTTTTGATTTCTTGATCATTTGTAGACTGTCTGTTGGTGGGTGCCTGAGG
Source organism: Bimastos eiseni (assembly GCA_959347315.1). Taxonomy (NCBI): domain Eukaryota; kingdom Metazoa; phylum Annelida; class Clitellata; order Crassiclitellata; family Lumbricidae; genus Bimastos; species Bimastos eiseni. Next base: position 33,492,493 of record OY365806.1, read on the forward strand.
TGTCGTATCTATAGAAATATATGACGCCTTTTGCAAATGAATAATTATTCAGAGATGCTCTCAGCAAGGAAACTCTGGGAGAAAAGAAACACCTTTAGAGAATGAGAGACCAATAGAGAGAAGGCAGTTATTAGATAGTCCTTGGTGAGAGAGAGTGAGTGAGTGAAGGAGGGAGGGAGGGAGGTCATGAAATGAGATGAGGATGCTCTTGGTGGATTTTGCAAATAGTCTGCAAGATATCTCGGGGCACTGCATAGCTGTGCTTTGTAAACCAGAGATAGGATATTGTATCATGGATTTTGACTGATTATATCCAAACATGTATGGGTTCAGAATGTTCGTTTGCTTCAAATGACCATTGCTTGATGCTTTGTATATTACAATAGTGAGGTTACAAAGGTTTACATACATGATCAAGATTTGCACTGTAGATATTTGGATCTCTGGAATTCTATTAGTTGTATTATTTAATTAGATTGTGCAAATGCTGTTATTTAAAATTACAATCAGTCTAGGATATGGTACTTTTAGGGTTGGCTTGTCGATCTTGTGAATCATTTTGGAGCTCTAAATGGATTCCAGATTTTATTGGACAGATTTCAGAAGAACCTCAGCGTTCCAATGATTGCAGCTCTTATACGGTAGGAAGTTGAAATACCACCATAGCCCAGATGATTCAGGAAGTTATTTTTACTGTCAAATCAATTATTTGTTTGGAGTTTGAGTTTGACTTCAATTTTATCAGTTAGTAGTTTATTTGAAGCTGGAAACATACACTGTTTGATGAATTCATTTTATCTTTTCTATTTATTCAGTTAGTGATCCTGAATAGTACCTGTTAATGAATTTGTCATTGACAATTGACTTAGATTTCCATTATTTTGTTAGGCCATTTGGTCTCTGCTATGAAGTGTTGACCACAACGACTGTTCAGAAATTCTTCATGCTGATTGTGGTGAGCTTTCTTACCATTTTAAACTGGCAGTGTATCACTCACAGTTAAGTGAATCTGCCAACATCATTCGCGACTGAGTAGTTAATGAACAACCAAAATTATTCTGTTAGTATTTTTCTTACCTGTGGTTTACCTATGCATATACCAGCATATAGTGTATTTGTGTTTAATTCTGACTGTTTGTATGCTGCCTTTTAAGACATAACTTCTTTGAAGGCGCTAAGATAATACACGCATAACTATTAAAATTCACTCCAATTGGAGTTTAACTGAATAAAAGATGATCCTATGTTGAAGAATTCTATCTGCCTGTATGTGGTTTTTATTTCATGTTGTTCTTTTTTTATAGCAGATATGTTTATGATAATCTGAGACAGCAAGAGTAACTATATTTTGGATCAGAAAGAAGATTGTGAATATTTTCTTTATGACTTCAAGCAATTTTACATTTTATTTTTATAACTGAATTGTTGCATTTTGTAGATTTATATTTTTATCTGGCCGATAGAAAATACTTATTTTTACATTTTGGTCCAGAGATATAAATCTTTGCTGTGAACAATGTATTTTATTGGTTTTGCTTTGCTAGGACATTGTATCGAAATTCATGGAGAACTTGACAGATGAAGAACTGAAGAAGGAATCGAAAACAGAGGCAAAAAATGACATGCTGTCTGGAATAATCAATGCACTGAAGTTCCTCGCTTCACGAGTTCCGAAACAGGAGGAGAAGATCAAGACACTCGAGATGTTCAGACTAAAGATCATTCTCAGGTCTTAACTCTGAGATGTCTAATCTCATCTAACTGAAGAGGTTTTGCCTATGTGAAATCCACACTAGAACTTCCTCTGTACTAATAAACCGAGAATTGAAGTTTCACAAATTATGAATTATGCCTACAGAATTGCTTGTATGTTTTTGCAGTGATTGATTGATGCCTTATAATTAAGATTGCAGTGCTATGAAAGTCATGAGACTGGATTAGTAGGGGCTTATCTCGGGAGTTGCTTTATATTGTGCCATCACAGCTCTGTGCTTAATCATCTTTTGCACAATGTTGTGACAGGCTACTGCAGATTTCGTCGTTCAATGGGAAGATGAATGCATTGAATGAAGTGAACAAATTGATTGCGAATGTGACGTATAATATGCACCGACACAGCCAGATGGACCTCGATGAATGGCTGACAGCCGAAAAAGTGGCCGTGAGTATCTTTTATTGTAATTGCAAATTTATTTAATGCCACTTCAAGCAAGACATGTCAGAGGTGCTCCCGAACTAGCACAGTGAAGCGAAGATCGAGCAGAATGGTCTTCAAGTGCAAGTGGAAAAGGGGAAAACTGGGTCTATACCACGAATAATGGTTGGGGCAGTATGAATTAACCTCAACGTATTGTATAAGTTGTATCGAAACATACTTCTCAACTGTCTTAGATAAAACAGATGGGTTGGACATAAGTTGAAAATTAGTCATGTCATTGACATCAAGGCAAAGGCAGTTGCTTTAGAGATGTCAGTATGATAGCAAGTGTTGCAGAAACAGGGAATGATTTCACACCAAAAGTAGTACTACTTAGTATCAGTTAAAAGAGCATTTCTCAGATTTTCTAGGTCAGGTCAGGTCAGCCATCACCTTATCACCTTGTGCTGTCAGTTCTTGGAACTTTATCGATCGCAGCGGAAAAACGTCTCCAATACTTTCTTTTTGAAGTCGTATCTCTTAATTCCTCAAGGTTCATTCCGGTTCTTTCGTGTATCTCGTCCATCCATTTTTTCCTTGGTCGCCCGTTTTCTCCTTCTCCGCACGCCAACATCATTTCCTTTTCTAAGCCATCTGCTCGCATGACATGTCCGAAGAAACCCAGCTTCCTTCTCAGCGCTGTTTGTTGTAACGTCTCATCATTCTCAGCTCCAATCTCCTTGCGCACCCTTTCATTCGTCTTTTTCTCCGTCCACGAAATTCTCTGCATCTTCCTCCATATCCCCATTTCACATGTGTTAATCTTTTTCTCCATGTTTTTTGTCATTGTCCACGTCTCACAGCCATATTGTACTGTAATACAGGTCAGCCATAGGGATGTTAAACGAAAACCAGAATTCCTGTTTTTCAGTTTAGAAAATGATAACCGGTTTATGTCATTTGCAAATTGGTATTCGCTTTTTTATATTTTCGCCACCTTATGATTTATCTCCCGGATTAATTTCCATAGGAAGATGCTCAAGTAAGTTGGTCAACTTCAAAGGTACAGACGTGGCTAAGCGAAATATTTCCCGTCCGCGTCTTCCAACATTGTAATTAATAGTTGCCGATTACTTATAAACGGCCGTTTTGTCGAGATAAGCCTAACATGGGAACGTGAGCTGGGGAAGGGTAACCCGAGTGAGCCGATGAAGATAGCATTACTCAGACGGAAGACCTGACTTCAAGGCTCCACTTAAATAAACTTTTCAATATCGAGTGTTGATGCTGCATTGCGATACATAACACATGAAATAGCGTGCAGCGTTGTGGTATATTACAATTTACAATATTTTTATAAGAACACCAATAAAAACTGGTTTAAAACCGTTTTTTATCTAGTAAACGGTTTGTGCCAAAAAACGGTATTAACAACCCTAGTCAGCCACAGCTTGCAACTTTGCCCTAACCCAGCTTCTTGCATAAAAATGAAAACTTTTGAAGAACAAGTTAAGTGAAAATTATACCGGTATTTTTATTCTTTTGAGTGTTCAAGTGAATTGAATCAGTAGTGGTAATCATGTTATGTCACCTGGCTTTTAGGTCTTCTACGTCATGTCAGTTTTTCTACTTGGCCTTTATATTATTTTTTTTAATAAATTTGTAGATTTATTTTGACAATTATATAAATTTATGATTCTTCCTATGGATTAAATTATAATATTTAAATTTACATAAATTAATATGAATATTATGACAGCCCAGAAAAAATGAAGGCGTTATGTAATACACAATTTATAATTCATGATAACTACATTAGTTGTAAAAATTATATTATTGTTTATCTTGCAGCAATAATATATAACTTGCTTTATGAATATTATTAAGAATGTTATGTTTAGAATGGAGCATTGTCGATTTAGTGCATTGTTTGTCCGTTTGCTTCTCTGGCATAGGAATGGATTGAAACCAACAATGTGCTTTCGATTGTCCTGCGCGACAATCTTCATCAGCCGCAGTATGTTGAGAAGCTTGAGAAGATTGTTCGATTTATGATTAAGGAGAAGGCGCTGACTCTGCAGGATTTGGATAAAGTCTGGGAAGCACAGGTTTGTGATTCTTTTTTGTGGAGAAGAAACTGTTTATGCATTACATGTCTTTAATATGACATAACATAACTGTCGAATGTCCAGTTTCATATGTTCTCCCAACTTTTAACACTTCCTTGGCTGTTCATGACAAAAGCTGATGCCATTTGTGAAAAATATTTGACATCTGGGGTTGGGGGCCATGACCATTGCTAAACATTGATAGATGGCAGATAAGCAATTTACCAATTTCCATGACACAGAAATTTGAACCATGAATTTCAAAGGTAAAATGCAGTCACGTTATCTGCTGCAGTTCCATCTGAGATATGTGTTTCAAGTGAACTAGACCAGGGAAAACAGAATTACTAGGTGACTATAAGTTAAAATTATTTATGTTTTTTACTTTTGAAGGCTGGAAAACATGAAGCAATTGTGAAAAACGTTCATGACCTGCTTGCAAAGCTTGCATGGGACTTCTCGCCTCAGCAACTAGACCATCTTTTTGAATGTTTCCAGGTAAGCTTGCCTATCATCAGTCACATGTTTTCAGTCTGTTATGTTTGTTAATGTTGTGTTTTGTTGTGATAATGTTGTATTTTACAGTTTTACCGATGTTGCCATATCTAATAGCCTCCTAATATTTGTGATTTGTTTTGAAGGGGAGTTGGGTTAGCGCAAGCAAAAAACAACGTGAGAAACTGCTGGAGCTGATTCGGAGGTTGGCAGAGGACGACAAGGAAGGAGTGATGGCGCACAAGGTACTTGGGCTGCTGTGGAACTTGGCGAAAAGCGAGGATGTGTCGACGGATATCATGGACCAGGCTCTGGCTGCACACATTAAGATTCTTGACTACAGCTGCTCCCAAGTGTGCTCTCAGGTATGTTGTTCAACACCTTTTTTATCATCAGCAGCATTGTCATCATTACCTTTATCACTGCCATATTGATCATCGGTGGCATCTCTGTTGTTTGCATTATTGTTGTAAAGTGTGAGCATTTATCTTCCACTAATTCAGATTAATCATTTACTTATTAGACACTCTTAAAGGCACTATAAGCATTCAGATGCCTACATAATTATCTGATGGTGTTATACTGATGTCGAGATTCATATTTTAAAAAGGCAATTATCAGAAACATCCTCTTCTATTTAATGAGTTTAATTATCATCATCTCTGTTCGTCCCAACGTGTGTGCTGTCATCAGCACCTACAGCACAGCACACGCTTTACATGTATCCACTCTGTTCATAGGACCGTGATTCGCAGAAGACCAACTGGATTGGGAAGTTTGTTGAGGAACTGAAGAACGATCGACTCGTCCTGCCTGCTCTTAAGCAGATACGCGAAATCTGCCAACTTTTTACAGAGGTAATTACTTTTAAGTGGTATTACATATTGTTGCACATTCCACTTTTCAGTTTATCTGAACTCCAACTGTGTGTAGAATGCAGAATACAGCTTTCCAAGTTGCTGATGTTTTCCACGCTCCAGGATAATGCAGCGATTCGTAGTCAGTGAGACGGATCTTGGACTTTAGAAGTTTGCGTCCATTCTGTGCATATCTGTTATGGAACCTGGTTGGCAAAATCACTTGGCTAGAATTGAAAGACATGTAGATACATAATGTGTTAACATGTGCTGTATTAACCCTGAACAAATGTTATTTTAATGGTAGTAGGCCTTTTGGATTGCAACAGAACTTCCATGGATTTAGGTTCTAGGTTGTGGTTTTCCTTCATTGATTCACGGCTTTGCCCATATGATGATGGTATAAAATTTATTTATTTGCGTGGTGCCTTTATTTACACTGTTCATTCTGTAGGCTCCTCAGAATTATTCACACATGCAGAGAACTTCTCACATGTATTATCGGAACAAGGTGATCAACCAGCTTCACACGCAGTTCACTATTGTGATGCTTGTAACAGACAGTCTTACTGCCTACATGACGAAGGCCAGAGAATATGCCAAGGGTAAGTTCTGGTTTTACTCAAAGGCCAAGGAGTATGTCAACAGTCAACATATGATATTATAGAAAACCTAGGATCAGTGTTATTATGAATGGCTAGGGTGAAGTAAGTGTTTGCAAATAGTTAGATGTTTAGACCTATTTCATACAATTGATTAACATTTCCATTCTAGAACATCCAGATGCTGATCCAGCGATGATTTTCCCAGATGGACGTTTCAACCACATCCAACAGGTTAATGATCGCCTGCGATTCCTTCGATTCCTCCTGAAGGACGGGCAGCTTTGGCTGTGCAGGCCACAGGCCAATCAGGTGAGATTTTCTCTTTATTCGTTCATTAATTCATTTGAATTGTTGTTTTAAATCACTATCTAATGTACCGTGTATACTCGACTATAAGTCGATTCAAGTTTAAGTCGAAGTGCAATTTTTTTACAAAAATAACGTCCAAAATTGACGGCTCGAATATAAGTCGAACCCATAAAATCAGAACGAGTGATAAATCGAGAGCTATAGCTTGATATCTGCTATCTTTTGATGGAGAAGTTCGGCGAGAGGTATAACTTGATATCTGCTGTGTTTCGGCGGAGAAGTTCGGTGTATTTCTCCGCAAAATATATATTTTACTATGGGCAGATCAATATTAATGCATGCGGCTGTCATAAATCGAGAGGTATAGCCTGATATCTGCTGTCTTTCTGCGGAGAAGTTCGGCGGATTTCTTCGCTAAATATATATATTTTACTATGGGCAGATCGATATTAATGCATGCGGCCGTCATATATCGAGAGGTATGGCCTGATATATGCTGTCTTTTGGCGGAAAAATTCGGCGGATTTCTTCGCGAAATATAGTGCCAGATAGAAGAATCATTCCACGTGAAATCAAACAATGTTTCACAATTTTTAATATTCGGTCCGAAAATCTTCAATTATTTTGTCTCTCGAGTATAAGTCGAAGACCTATTTTGCCGTCTTGAAATGGTCTTAAATTTCTCGAATTATAGTCGAGTATATACGGTAATGCTTTAATATATTATAAGCGAAATATTGAAAAAAAATTTTGTTCAGATTCATCTATGGATTGATGGGTGAGTTCAGAAGAGCAACAGTGTCTTTGTAGCAGTGTCAGTTTCTCACAGAGTAATTTCGTTTACTCTATAACAAAGTACATTCTTTCATTGATTTGTTTAAAGTTTGGTAAATAGATTAATTAATTCATTTACTAAATGTAATGTAGCTGTACTCTATTAACTTTCCTAAACAAAAGAGCTCTTAAAGGCATGTGGATTAGGTTGTAAGCATGGGTCAGAGAAATTATTGTAACTGGTCCAGATAAGTAAAAAACAGTTGGTCATTGATTTTATAAATTATAACTATACCATATTAGCAACTTTTGGAACAATTTCTTAATTTTCAGTTGCAAGCAGAGCCAAGATATCCAGAACCAGGTGCTGCAAGCAAGTTACTGAGAGTAACATTTTGTGCTTTTCAGATTTGGACATGTCTCGCAGAGAATGCCATCTACCCATGTGACCGTGAAAATTGCTTCAAGTGGTATTCCAAGGTTTGTACATTTCACTACATGTGTACGTGTTCAATATTGGCATTCTTATCTAGTCTGGACGTTTCTACACTCTTGTTGTTATATGCAAGGCTTAAATCAATATTTTCTTATAGGTAAAATAACTTTGGCAATTGTGATTCTTTGGTTAGAATATGTTGAAGTCCAAAGACCTCAAAACAAGGCTAGAAGACAGGCTAAAGGCTTCAGTGCCTCATACCGGGCCATGCTAAGTTCTTGGGCAAGTTTTTTCAATGGCTCATCTGAAGCTTTCTGTGCATTCTGTTAGAGATCTTAACCTCACTCTGTATTGTTTCAACTTGGTTACCCATTGCAGCCTGGCTACTTGTTTCTTGGCATATGGAATTTCAGCTGGGTTTCTCCAATGAATACAGTTCTTGACAATGATATCTCTTGAATAATCATTGATTGATGCTATTTGTGATTGGACAAAGGCTTTACAGGCATTAATATATTTCCAGTAGATTAGAGCAGATGGTGTTGTTTCACCATGTGTTTTTATTTTTGCTTCCTGCTTTTATTTGTTTCACTGTTTGCCATAGCTGATGGGGGATGAACCAGACCTTGATCCGGAAATCACAAACGAATTCTTTCAACAATACGTTCTGAAGTTTGATCCAATTTTGCTCACGGAGAGCGGAATGAAGTGAGAAATTCTACGCTTTACTATTCTCTTTTACTTTATGGACTGTTAACTATGTAGTGATCTGTAATTTTCTAAAATCTGATTTTTCCTGTCCATTCTACGATGTTGTGAATATCTATTACATGTCATTCACCTCATGGATGATCAACCCAGTGGTCAGGGAGTTCAAAGTTAAGTTTAACTCGTGGTGTTATTTGTGTAATTTTAGCTGCTTTGAGAGGTTCTTTCGACATGTCAACACAAAGGAGGGCAAGCTGTCGATGAAGCGTCGTGGTGGATATGTCATGGATGACCTTAACCTCATTGGTGTCGAGTATCTATGGCGGGTATGGCTGAATCGTGACATGAAGACGTTATTTTCTAGTGTATAAAAGTGGATTTGCAACAGTGGTCAATGCCAGTCATTTGAACATTTACTTAATTTCATGTATACTTTGTTTAGCTTCAATGACAGTTTGTGAATTCATTTGAATGCAGGATGTATTCTTGTGTCTGTCTGTTGACAAATTTTCTTGTCTATGATTAGTTGTCTGTGTCCAATAGTTTGTCCGTGTACATGCATGAATCCTTGTAAAGGACCTTTCAAATACTCTCTTGAATTTATATATTTATAATTATTTTGCTGTGAGTAATATTCATTATTTTTTCACTGATGTATCAAAAACTTGAGAGCATGAAATGAGCAAATTACATTTTGTCAACGTGAGATATGGTATCAGTAGTATAAATTATGCAATAACATTATTGCAAGTTACTGTTAACAAAGCAGAAAGTATTGGATGCTGGTTACTTCAAACAGGTGGTGTCATACAGTTCAAACGAAGTTGCTGAAAAGGGAATTCTGCTGCTGAAGGACATCTATACGAATCTTGGACCACGCCTTCAACCGAAACAGGTAGATTAGGCTGTTTCCTTTTTTAATTGATGTAATTTAATTCAAGCATTTGTTGTATTAGTGAGGATTTTCTCAGTTTGTCAAACACTAATCAGGAACCTTGAATTGCACCATTATTGTGATGTGTAAGGCATCTGTTGATTTTTGCTTCTTTTCAACATGAGATACAACTTACAGTTCATAGGGTTGAACCGGTGAGACCAAAAGATAGACTTTGGAGAATAAGCAGTCTTGAAAAATTGACTTTGGTTCATCCCTAGATGACACTGCAGAACTGACAGAAACAAGCTGCAAATTCAAGTGCCAAATAATGCATCTTTGTTGTTCCTCTGTGTGTGAGTCTGTACCTCAATCGTGTAGTCCTTGAGTCAATCATTGAGTGATTGAGTTAGTAATTCTGTAGTTAGTCAATCGGTCTGTGAATTAGTATGAGTTTACCCATTGTTCATTCTTTACTATATCAGTCTGTGAGTTGATCACTGATCAGTCAGTAAGCCAATTAGTTTGAGAGTTGATTTGTCGGTCTATTAGTCAGTCAGTCAGTATGGTCTTTTGGTCAATCTGTCAGTTGTTCTGAATAGCCGATGCAAATTAGTTCTATTGTTTACCTGCTTACAGGTGGAGATTCATGAAGATTTTCTTGGTGACTGTATGAACCGTTTGAAAGCGATGTATGACACAGTGTCTGCCCTCGAACGCAATAATGACAACATGGCAGATGTTAACCAGGAGGCACAACGAATGATTCGGATGCTGACGGTACTACGTGTCTACGTCGCAGAATGTGACGAAGCATATGCAATTGAGAGAGCTATTCTGCCACTCTTCAGGTACAACTTCATGCAGCCCTATGATAGAGCTTTAACAATTAATCAGCTGTAGTCATAATACGACCTATAATTAGGACAATTGTTATGGTCAGTATCGGCAAAATATAATAAGTATCAATGTAGAAAATTTCTTTCTTTGGCAATTTACCACTTGCCAGATGATTTAGCAATACCATGTCCTGGCAGCCTGTTGTCCTCCAACGCAAAATCCCATTGCATTGTATTTGGCAAACGTCTGCCATTTTTTTCATGGCAAGCATAATCAGCAAGACATGTGCTTGAATTGCAATAGTAGGTTTATTTCTATCATTTTGGTCAGACTCAGTTCTGTCATGGAATAACTCATTGTTTCTCTTTTTATTTTGTAGAGCATTTCGTGGAAAGCACGTCAGTCTCGTTGTTCGCTTTCCAAACCAGGGTCGTCACGTTGAGGACATTGAACTCTGGTCACACACAAATGACACAATGGGATCGGTCCGCAGGCAGCTCATGCAGAGGCAAGCATCTTTAAATAAAAATAAGAACAATATATATGGCACCATAATGTGGCCATACGAGGATGCCTGACAAGTTTTTTGTCTAGTATGACCAGTTCAATCAACCAGTTAATCAAACATAAATGTTATCACTCACAATCAAGCAAATTGAATCAGTCCATAATGATAATGAATCAATTAAAATTAGCCAATTACCACAGAAATATAATTTAGCCAAATTCACGTGATCAGACTTGGTAATTGTTAATGAGTGGTTACCATCTTTGATTGGACAAAAAAATTAATATTTAGCTTGATGATGACGATGAGCTCTCTGCCTGAAGGCAGGTCCATTTATACCACCCGGGGATGACTTTGATTAAATGAAATTCAGCATAGCATTGATGCCTTGGTTTAAGCCCAGCAAGAAGTGAAGTTCCACTTCCAGGGTCCATATTTTTCGTATTCCGATGACGTCAGCAACATTACATCGGAGATTAAATTAAGCGATTAAGAAATCATTGATTTGCTATATCGTTGGTAACTAATTAATATTGTGAAATTCCAATTGCTTTGTTTGGCTGTTTTAGATTGAAAGCGATTGGAATAAACATGAAAGCAGAACTATATCTGAATACAGAACTCATAGAACCCGCAAGTGATCGGAAACTCATTACACATGTTGGCATTATCGATAAAACGGTTAGTTGAGCTTCGTTTAAGGATTTTTTCTCAATTTAATTTTTATCTGTTATTTCAAATTTAAAACTTACTCTCTGTTTTTGTTGTCCAGTTATTTGTCTTGTTCTGTCAATTTCCATCTGCTGATCAATGAACACTAGTCCATCTCTATGAATTCAGTTGCTCCAGTGTTTCTTGTGTAATTTTACAACCTGTACAAGAAGATATATCAGCGCAACTGAGGTGAATTAATGAAATGGTGTTATGTACATGTATATAGAAATATTAGCAATACTGACGTTTTTGCAAATGCGGTAACATGGTCTTCGATTGAAAGAAGTGCGAGAGTTGCAACTCCAATTATGGCGTGTTTAATGCGTTGATTTCCAAAAAGCCATGTTTGCATCACATTGTCTTATTGAAAGGAATGTGTGACTTGCAGTTAGGAAAATATGCTATTTTATTATTTATTTAGTGCCTTTGAAGTACTTCTCAAAGTTGCTGAAATATTAGTGTAATATTTTATTTGTCACTAATATGTTTGTTTGTTTGTTTCTTCAGCAACTATCAGCCAAATTGGTCCAAGTTGGTACCAACAATCCATCTAGCCCAGATAGTAGTTCTGGAAGCTCAACTGGTTCGCTGCACAATTTGTACGATGGACCAAACATCGAGACCGAAAGCTGTCTGCCTGGAGTAGTAGGTTTCATGATTCTATATCGATTATTATTATCTATGTCCTAACAAGTAGTGGCTATGGTAAGACTGTGCTATAGTGTGATGTTATATAAAATTGTTTGCTGTTGAATTGTGCTGTTGTCAGTTAAGCTGAAACAGTGTTATGGAAAGTGTTGTTTGGATTTGGCTGTATCTACAAGGTACTAGTATTAGCTACACTAAATTCTTGTTTTGGAGGAAGTGTGGTGGATTAGTTATAGCATTGGTTTGGTTTTATTAGAATTTCAAGGAGCTAGCGTAGATTTGAATAATATGTGATTTTCATTTCTGCTGGGGCTTGATCTTTGTTGTGCTAGAGAGCAATGGATGATACACTGGCATGCAGTGCTGTGGAACAGAGTTTGATTTGTATATCCTCTGTGAGACTGAAGAGGCCTTCTTTCACTAGAAGGTGGCATTGGTTAATTTAGATGTACAATGTAACGGGTACCTTTGTGTGGCTGCTGACAGTTAGATTCGACCTCTGTAATAACTTGTCATCATTTGTTCATACTATGTTTGTAATCATACTGCGTTGTCAGTTTGAAATTAATATAATTATTTATACAATGATAATTATTTTTGTTGATTGTAATTTGGCTCTTGTTTAGCTAGAAGTTTATATGATGCCTGTGGGTACCTTTCAAAGGCATCACTTTGGTGCCTTGGTTGCAAGATGGCATGATATACCGTTAGGAGCTGCAGCGTGTCTTGTGATACAAAGCGTGTCTTGTGATACAACAAAGTTCCTTTCCTAAATTGAAAACATTTTGGATTTGTATCCTGAGCCACAGTATATCTGAACTCATGATAGAATAAAGCATCTTATAAGAGGAGGCCTAGGGGTATTTTGTTTCTGGTTTTTATAATGGATTTTTTCTGTTATGAGTGGGTTATGGTTTTCTGTTGACATTTTGCAGCTGATGGCAACCAAGCTACAATATACAGACTTCTTGTTCCGCTTGTCTGACTTGGGGTGTGAGCTGGAAATTCCACCACTGAGAGACTCGGCCCGCGAGATCCTTCGTCTTATGCCTGCAGGTGAGTCTCGTTGCTATCCCTGTCATGTATCTTGCTCTAATCTTAATTATTATTATCTAGTAGCCTTTGTTTCAGTGCAAAAATTTCAATTGATAGTTGGTACAAGTCAGACCAGAGTCAGACATTGCTACTCAATTGAAAAGTTTGGCAAAAGTCTGTGGGTTGGGGATGTTAGAAGTCAGGCTACCATTTGTAAGCAAGTTAAAACAGAGAAGTCTGCAGTCACACCTGAATTACTTTAATCTAGCTTACAGAACTGGTAGTTTATTTGAAAACTTATTATGGTAAAATAAATAATGATAACGTTTTTATAGAAGTTTCCAGATTAAATTATGTTGTGTTAAATTGACTTATGTTTCTATAGGTGTTAGATTGCATGATAGCCACTCTGTAGAAACTATTTGACTAGGAATAAATTATAAAAGTGGCATGTACATGATAAGAGTCAAAAACAACTATGACCCACACTGGATCCTTTACCGCTGCTTGGCCCTCCCTATGGAATGCCCTTTCCTCATCTCTGTGAGTAGTAGGAATCTTATGTGTTATAATTCTTTCTGGGTTTTGCTACATCCTTCTCCCTCTTCACAAACTTTTCATAATCTCAGGGTTCTCGCACTGGAGCGCTACTGAATGGCACTATATAAATTAATAAATATAAATTAATAAATACAATAGGAGATTGGATTATATCAGTGCCAGTATGTTGTATTCCAGATTCCCAGATGGTGGAAAAGCTGCGTACAATTTGTTCTGAGGCGGCCGCTGGTCATCCTGATAAACCAACAGCACCATCAGCAAAGCTAGAAGTGCTTCTGTTTGGGGCACAGCCATCGCAAGTTCTCTACATCCTTGAGGTCATATATGCTCTTCTCATGCCAGCCTACCACCACAACTCAGAGGACACATGGTATTTCCAGGTGGAGAAAATATAATGATGTTCTAATGTTTTTCAGATTTAATCATAGTTCAGATGGTGGATCTTAATTAAATGTGAGGGTGGGATCTGGTGGGACTGGTGACTACTCACATAGAGATCCAACCAAATTTAACCACTGCATGTCATGATATTTTTAATATTTGATTCTTTTATTTGCAGCACAATTTTATGCTGAGCGGTGGAGTTCCGTTGTGCCTGAAGATGATTACGAGTGATACCTTTCTGCCTGCTGCAGATCTCACCACTAGAAGGTTTTCATCTAATATTATCTGGTATCTTTGTATAATCTAATGTCATCTGGAGACTGATAAGTCTGCCTCTTTCATAATGTAATCTCTTCTTGTCTGAGAGTTTGCATATAACACTGGTATAAGTCTGAACCACCTTAATCCTTTTGCTCCTGTGTTCTCAGTGCAGTATTATGCTAACCCTGGGCTCTCAGGCGACTTCCATGCACATTGTTACTGAAACTTTAATATCAAGAACGCAAATACTAAAAACTGTCTGTGTTACTAAATAGACTGTTATACATCTGTTAATTTCCAGTTTTGCTTCTTTGTTGTGTATTCCAACCAACAGTTATTGCCTTCTCAAATACATAGGTACGCGAGACAAGAAGCAGAATGTAATAGACGGACAGACAGACGGCAGACAAACGGTTATAGACAAGCAGATAATACAGGCAGATAGACTGACAGAACAATAGATGGGCAGGCGCCCAGATATACAGACGGACAAACAGTCGGGCGGATTAGTCATTTGGTCATTTGAATTCGTATTTCAGGTGACACAAATATTGTTCGAAATCCAACAAAATAGATTATATTCTTCTTTCAAATTTGATGGCAATTTATCCACACCTGGTTGGTAATGGGTTGAAACAGCGCAGTGGATTAATTAAATTGTTTATTTCATCTAGCTGAAGCATCTGAAGCCAATGATAATTTTTAAGCATTCCTGTTGCTTGGTTATCAGATGATGATATTTTAGTGAATACGTCATCTTCGCTTTCATAGTCATAAAACTCTTTGCCGAGGTTATCAAACTATTAATGTGTGTTATATCAATGTGTATTATAACGAGGGTTCAGTGTAATGATTGTGGATCAATTGATTGATTGATTGATTTTGTTTTCAGGAGTGCATATCTGACCGCTTTAAAAATCAGTAAACTGGCATTGACGGCCGTCTGCTGCGCACGCATCACGATGGTAGCTGAGGCAGTTTCCATGCAGGGTGAATCCTGTCTGTCACAGGTTCAACACAACCAAGTGGTCCTGCTGCAGAAGGCTATCCAGACCATTCCAAATCCGAATGCTGACTGTGTCACACGCTCAACCGCAAACAAACTCGGCAGTGCACTCTACCATCAGGTCAGTTCAGCTTTATTACACTGCTGCTTATCAGAAGGTTTGTATGGTTGGCACGGTGGCCGATTGGTTAGAGCAGTCGACCTGTAATGCTGAGTATGCGAATTCGATCCTCGTCCAAGGAGTCACTGTGTAGGGACCTTGAGTAAGTCCTTTATGCAAGTTGCTCTGCATTACAACTGCAGTTGTGTCATCGAGGCATGTGTGCACTTCTGAGCTGATTGAATGAAGGGCGATATCAAATTTCAGTTGTATTGTATTGTAGGATTCCTTGGAATGTAGGGAATGTTTGTGGGTTTGGAGTGACACCGGCTCTGTTCGTGTTATTTTTTTTAAACTCAGGGTATAAATAACCCCTCAGAACCTAACAAATCTCTGGAAAAGAATCAGTGCTGTGGCAGAAAAAGTGCAGTGGAATCATTCATTATTTAAGTAATTACAATTAGTAACTTCTTTTGCACCTGTGTTTAATGCACAAGGCATCAACCAATTGCACACTAAAACCAAACCATAATTGGGTCAATATGCAGAGGATCAGTCCTTAAGAAAGCCCATGATGGACAAGCATTTTGACAGTTTTAGGTATTGAGTTGAAAAGAAATATCACAAATGACTGAGCAGAGCAGACAGATGCAGGGAGAGAGTTCCCAGTGGTAGGTACAGCAACAAAAAATATTCTTTCACCAACAACAGTTTTTGATTTGTGTCTGATCAGACAGAGATATTAAGATGACCTCTTTGAGTAAGGGTAAGTTTGGGCAGCAAGAACTGATTTTAAGTATTGGGATTGGCCATAGTTAAAAGTTTTGTTGGCTGTGAGCCCCAATTTAAAACTTATTCTTTATTGAATAATATTCTTTATAGCAAATGAGTTTTGAACTCTATGGCTCCAGCATGTTTGACTTTTTGATACAAGTAAGAAGTGAGTTACAGTGATCTAGGTAACTTGAAACCAGTAACCCTTGCCAAAGATATCCATGCAGACATGGGTGCCTAATGCCTAATTCTGTGTGTGTCGTGAGTTGTGAATGAACTTAACCGTATATACTCGCGTATAATTTGAGAAACTTAATGCTATTTCAGGACGACAAAAACAGATTTCAACTTATACGCGAGACCGAAGATTTTTGGACGATCAAATACGCATGTATTACGAAAACAAACACAAAACTTAAACCCTTAGTTGTCTAGTTTTAAGTTACACCAATTTCACAATAAATCACAGTTCCATAAATTACTGACTACATAAGGTAAAATCGTAATGTAATTCTATTAAAATAATTTCATTATATACCTTATGATATTATTCTATTAAAAATATCTTATATTATTCTGCACTATATTTCAAGTAGCGAAGGCAAATTCCTTTATTATCGATTACTCCGACACTACACGAATGATGCCTTCCTTACTTACTAAATTCCTTATATAAAACAGAAGCAGTGAACAATAGTCATCCATATTGATTGATTATATTATTTTTAATGATTTTCAAACAATTTTTTTGGATTTTGTAGTGAGGAAATATTTATAATCACTAAAAAAATTTAGTTATCTTTCGCTTTGGGTTGGACTTTGGGTTGGATGCTATTTTAGTCTAAAAATTATGCTTCAACTTATACTCAAATCAACTTATACGCAAGTATATATGGTATATGATGACTTACAAATGCTGTCCCCACGTGTAGCCAGTGAAAGACATGGTAGAATTGAAAGCAATGCCTTATGTTACAAGCAATGTTGGATGGATCAACAACTAAGCCAGTGACAACTGGAAATTTTAGCAATTTCTGTGAGGATTAATTGATTGATTAGCTGGTTTGATGGATTGAGTGATTGACTATGTGTTGATTCAGTTTGCTTTCACGCATGTTTGTTGACAGTTAGCCAACGTCCTTCCTGATCAGCTGACAATCCACGCGTTGCAGAAGATTGCATGGTCGACGAGTGGTGACTCTCTCCAGTTGGTTCACTCATCCTGTGAGGAAATCCACCAGGCAGTTGAACTCTTCAGTGTTCAAGATAAACAACTTGATCACGATGATATCAATGTCTGCCGTGAGGCTGTCGAGGTCTTGACGATATGTCTGGCTCTGTGTCCCGACACGATTGACATGATCTACAAGGATCGAAACTGGCAGACGTTCATCATCGATCTTTTGCTTGTCTGTCGTAGCAGGTATTTATTTGCAAGAATCTAGCAAATAATATTGATTTCAGAACTGTTTTGCCAGCATATCGCTCCTATGCTACAGTCATGAAACAAATCTGAAAGTTAATTTTTTCTCTGGGAAGTCATTGAAATTACTGCAGTAGAGGAGTGTTGTAGCTCTGTTCTGTGGATTGGCAATTTTGAATTTAGTTAATTACTTCGAGTCTACTATTGCCATTTATGCAGATACCACTTATACCCATTATTGAAACGGCCTATACTGATTATGAAGGCAATTATTTTAAAATTTGATATTTTTCTCTTTTTCCTTTTATAATGATTATTGTCCAAAAATAAATGAATTTATTTCAACATTTTTTGTTGGCAGAAGTACACAAGTTAGTACATGGTATTGGTAAATTATCTGGCAAGTGTTAAACTGCCTAAATTAATAAAATTCTTTGTTAACATTGATGCCGATTATAAATGTTACCGATGCCAAGTATTCGAATAATCTACTGATTTATGCAGAGTTCAAAACTGAGGTTTTCAGTCATGGTGACTCCACGATGACATACTCGCCTCGTCACCCCGAGGGCGTCGGATAATCATCTCCTGGGTCTTCATGTATTATGTATCACCTTTGTGAATGACAATGTGCTAGATGGATATCCTTCCTTATATGTGCATCACAGGTGCATCATGGGTCTTGTTGAGGGGAATAAGGTCCTGAACTGGACCGGACTCGTGTGTACTGGCTTAATGAATGCGGCACGAGACAGAAGACACTATAGCCGACCGTTGCGTAGTATCGATGGCGATTCACATGACAGGGAATTCTGTGTACTGGCTCTAGCACTCTGTCTTGTAATATTCTCATGTTAGAGAAATGGAGCCATTGTTATATGTCGTCTTAGATAAATGTGTTAAATAGACCACGGGTTTGTTTAAGGCTTTTGTCATATATAATTTTGAGCAAATGTTTGTTGGACAGGCCGATCCGCATTGCTGCTTCGGAACAGTTCCACCTGATTGCAACTCGCTGCTCGGCTGGACATAAGCTCATCGTCTTCTTCATCACGCTGCTCTTCACTGTGCTCTCAGTGGGTCATCTCATCTCTTTTAATTGAATCTCATGACTTCTATAGCACTGTTAGGATAATAATGCACAATTCATCAGTGTATGGTTCCTATAAGTTAAACATGAATCAATTGTCAAAATCTGATGAAGAATTGCTGTGGTGCTTCCATTTGTCTGAAAAACTAGATGTGAGGCTGCTGTGGTAAATATTTTTTTGGGTTTTGTCTGATCAAAGCTAAAGAATGTCTGTAGCTCATTGCAATGAATGGTTTTTGATTCTTATAATATTCACCGAAAGCATTGCCTTTTGTGTAGTTATGAGCTACAGATGATGAAACCGTTTGATGTCTTGATGTTCTTTCAGAGTACTGCAAAGGACTGTGGTTCCCAATCGCACGAGTATTTCCAACTTCTTTGCCGGTTTGTTTATGTTGTCAATCTGTTTTGTGTATCTAACTTGATCTAATCGTAATCCATTCATGATAGATTTTATTGTGGATTGGATTAGTTTAGGTTTGATTAACTTAGGTGAGGTTTTATATGTATGCAATATAATGCATTTGATAATGCCCTCTGTACAAAGTTCAGAAGTGCACATTGATTATTATCAGTCTTAAAGCTGTCTTATGACAGGTTGTTGCTCCTTTACCTGTACCTCTATGAAGATATTTTTCATGTGTGTGTTTGAGATGCAGGTTTTAGCTTATAATCAGAGGTGTAGATGACTATAATCTGATTATGTATATAGACTTATAGATATAGATATAGACTATAGATATAGACTATAGAGACATTTGAAGACTCGAGATGATATGCAGGCTGTTTTTTGTTTAGGCTGTTGAACTTTGCATGCGTTAGTCAGACATCATTGTCTGCTGCTGACAATCTTTTGGGGAATGAGATTGCCTGGCTCAAGAAAGCAAGGGTTGGTACATAGCAAATTACTATCAAACTCAATATATGTCTGTCTGCCTGCTTGCATGTATCTATGTTTTTATTTTTATCTTTGTATCGTTGTCACTCTGAGACACCTTTTTCACTGTCTGCCTATTTTACCTTGTCTATGTTTGCTTGCCTGATTGTGTCTGTGTCTTGGTCTCTTGTGCTCTGGGAAGGTTGATGGGGTTGAAAATTATTATGTCTATAATGATGTCTTGTATTTACTGACTAGCATTTTTTTGGTTATCTCGTTAGGAGTCGGTTCTGAAGGGGTCGACCGTGGCCGTTGAGGATGCCCTCCTAGAGGGACACCTTGGCCTCTCAAAGGAACTCATCTCGTTCCAGAGCCCTCAGAAGAAGTTCTTTATCGGATCTGAAAATGGTGGACATCATCTCATAAAGGTCAGGTCACTGCTGCGGAAAATATTTAACAAAATGTTAGTATGCAGAGATTAGGCATTGAGGTGTAACTCAAGGCGGTTTTTTGCTTAGGTTGCCAGTTCAATTCCTGAATATATTAGATGCTCCCAGCTCAGCCATGGCTAATAAGAAATGATTCAACAGTTTTATGCCCAAAATATGCCATCGATTAACCTAGCCACAGCATCTGAACACATTTTGTATCTGACTAATGCAAGGAAGAGATGGACCTTCATAAATGGCAGATTATGAGAGCATGTGTCAGGGTCTTATTAGAAAGAGTCATTAGTGAGCCACAGATTGTACAACTGTGGTGAGGGTTATGGCAGGATGTTCAACATATTTGCTTCAAATGTTCTAAAAAGGTCAATTCCTGGTCCAAGGTCACACCCTGATCAGACATATTAGTGGAAGAAGAGTAACCTAGAAGCATTGCTGCAAGCAGGGCTCAGTGGTTGTGCAAATTACATATAGTCAGCTATTGTGTCGCACTGCAATGTCAGTTTATTGTCTTAGGCATTAATGACTTTTGTGTCTTTTTGTATTGTTTAGAGGAATAGGTTTTGCCACACATTACCTTGATTAGTATATTAATGGAAATTATGTTAGTGGACTTTCAACTGTATTACTGTAATCATTATTATAATAATTATGTAACCTGAAGTTGACATGTTCCATCAGGAATTAAATGATTAGGTTATAATAATGAAGCATTGACCCACTTTTTTGACATCTGGAACTGTGCTAGGAAGCTATTATTATTATGTTGTTGTTATTATTATTATTATTACTGCTATTACTACTGTTTGTATTGGTATTAGTATAATCATCATCATACATGTGAAACATGTAATTTATAATAACTTCTGGAACAATTTTGTTTTGCAGGAGTTGGTTGAGGATTTTGTCTTCACAGCGTCTAAAGTTCTCCTCCAGTATCGTAGCAATCAAGGTGATATCCAGCAGCTGGATCAGGCTGTCCCAGTCTGCACTTCTCCTCAGACAGTTCAGGCAACCTTTGACCTGCTCGTCAGCCTAGTAACTGGATGCCTGCCAAACTTGCGTGGCCTCTCAGAGATGCTGACCACAATGTTCTACACGAGTGAGTTCTTATCTGTTTTATGATTGTCTGGACTTTACAAGGGGTTGCTGATGCCCTAATCTGATTCTTTATCATGTCTGGTTATTGAAATGGCACATATTGAACCCTCAAGTTCTTGGCAGTATCAGGCATAGGCAGATAAGTAAAATTTGTTATATAAGTAATTGACAGAGGACCAGGTAGGTAGACAGACAAAGGATACTGTCTCTGATATCGAGTGACGTGTTTAGTTACAATTATATAGGTAGAGTATAGGAGGTACATGATAGTTATATTGATTTCTAGGTGGTAAGACTGAAGAAGAGGTTAGGTGTATAGGGGAAGATAGATGGATATGGGGATGATAGATAATTAGATTAAGGCTGAGGTTTAAAGTGTGATAGTTGTATATCTGTGTCTTTCTATCCAGATAATGATGGTGCTC
The DNA here is from genome assembly GCA_959347315.1 of Bimastos eiseni. Classification (NCBI taxonomy): domain Eukaryota; kingdom Metazoa; phylum Annelida; class Clitellata; order Crassiclitellata; family Lumbricidae; genus Bimastos; species Bimastos eiseni. The sequence continues at coordinate 33,513,989 of OY365806.1, forward strand.
TGGTGGAGTGGGAGTATATTCCACCAGTTGGACCAAGGCCGCCGAACGGTTTCGTGGGTTTGAAGAATGCAGGAGCCACCTGCTACATGAATTCCGTCATCCAACAGGTGGGCCTGATGCTATCTATCTTTATTTCTTTAGCTTGTCTATCATGTATACCTGGTTATTTATGTAGTGCCTTTTGAAACTATAGCAGGGCCGAGGCATGGCCGTCTTACAGATATAACTAGATATGAGATTGAAAATGTTCCTTAAGTTGTCTCCTTTGACTCGTGGGCACATCAGTTGATGCTGTTTAACAGTCGTGCATTTGTAACTTCTGATTTCGAATAAGCCGGAAACACCTCCTAGTGCTCTTCATTGTATCTATTAGATTCCTATGCAATGCTCTAAAGGGCATTGTTTTCAAATCTTATGATTCTGTATCAGTGTAGAGCACAGGACTTTTGTTCATGGTTGCTTTAAATGAAACCATTGTAATAAATCATAATCCAGAAGAATTCAATAGGTCATGGAGTCGGGTCACAGCGAAGCTGAATCTGGTGATGCTCTTCCCTAAACTAATTGCAAAAATGTCATCTCACTATAGCACATGCTCGTTGTAGCACTCGAGTGTTTTGGTTAATTTTAGCTGTTCATGATCGAACCAATTCGTGACTACATTCTAGCGGCAGAAGGCGCTGCAGATGACTCGCTCGAGGCTGAGGAGTTTGACGATAAGCAGGAAAATGAAGTGAGTAACTGAGGATCTCTGACTTGTCTTTTCACATTTTGTGTGAGTTTCATACACACGCACACAAGCACACCTACGTCTGCAGCCTTCTAGAACATTTCAAAGGCTCAGCTCAGTCCTTGATATTGCAGACAAAGTCCATTCTGCTTGCCCTGTGAAGTGATGATTTGCCCATACTTGCAAATAATAGATAAAGGTACCATGCCACGTTTCTAATGAACCACTTAAACCTATGCTGACCAGTACCACGTTATATTGTCACTTGGGAATAAACAAAGAAAAAATTATATTCACCTCTGTTTTTTAGCATATACTGCATTTCTTACCCAAAAATGACACGATATAATTGTAATTTGATATATTGTGAAGATTTCTCTAATCTTCTTTTATTGTTGCACACGTACCATAAATTGTGGTACGTTGAATTGAAAACTGGTCACCTCTAAAATCAAAATTATGCCATTCTTCTTTGGTCTGCAACATTTCCTGTATATTTTGAAAGACTTCTTTGCATGTTGTGTATATGTATCAAGATACTTAATATTGCAATAGTTAACTACTCTCAAAGATGCCATATTGTGGGAGACAATTTGTTTGTTTGCAGTCAAATGTGGACTTGGCTACGGAAGAGGAACGAGGTAATAGGGACGGAGAGTCAAAGTCAATGATCAAATCGGATGAACGCAAGGACTACAACCTCAAAGTTCTCAAATACGTGCAGTACATCTTTGCACATCTTGTGTGTAGCAAGATGCAATACTATGTACCAAAGGGATTCTGGAAACACTTCAGGTAAGACTACATTGACAATTACTGTCTTGTGAAGCCAACAAGGTAATCAATCTGCTATCTCTTCAAGTAGGACACTGGCAATTTCTCACCTGAGAAACTAACAGCCAATTATAAACTGCTTAATTGCCAGATTCGGTAATGCTTTCCTGAGAAGCAATCAGCCAGGTACATTACCTTGATGAGTTCTTACCTGAAGGTCAGACAATAGAAGTTAGTGCTTTGTGCATAGCCAAATCATGAACAGAATAGAATATCTCAAAGATTCTGTTCTACTGATACCCTTAGGTAAGATTAGGTACAAGTAGCCATGCATTGCCAGGGAAAGATTAGAATGAGAAGGAGAGCACAACTCACCCACTCCCAAACATTGAGGGTAAGAAAATTAGATTGATGGAACTGCATAGTGCATACCCTTAGGCTGCCTGTCAAGGTTGGTTTAAGAGAATGATATGCATATTAAGCGTAAGAAAAGGAAGTTGCTAGCACTGCTAGGCTCAAAAATTCATTTGCTAACACTTCATACAAATGGGTGCATCTTTTGGTTGAACTTAGGAATAGCCTTGTTTGTCAAGGCTCAGAGAATGAGGGTGGACTAATGCTTGATAGTCATGAGGTTGGTATAGTACACTTGCTTGTTAATGCTCAGAGAATGAATCAGTCAACATTTCATACCTGATACTGCCACTGGGTCTGTCTGGCTTACTGATTCATGTTACTTGCCTAACCTTAGCTGCTGATTGCGACTGTTCTTTGTGAGCATAGCATGACAACTGTCTGTTGATTGTGAGTGCCCTTCATCTTTTACCTTACCTTATCTTACTTATTAATTATGACTGCTTTTCTTCTTCTTTGCCTTACCATGGCTATTTGTTTATGAATTTAATAGGCTGCAGGGGGAGCCAGTGAATCTGAGAGAGCAGCATGATGCCCTGGAATTTTTCAACAGCCTTGTAGACGGACTCGACGAGTCCTTGAAGAGTCTAGGCTACGTTCCAATTCTGACGCGTGTCCTAGGAGGATCTTTTGCTGATCAGAAGATCTGTAAGGACTGTCCTCACAGGTAGGATCAAGGATCAGTACTATACACTCTACAATATTGGTACAATTAATATGGGTAACGGTATTGTTGATAATGGTTTGGATGATGAAGGTTATAGTATCCATGTTTGCTGTTACTGATGATAACCCTTGTCCACTCATTTATCCTGATGTGTCTATTGCAATTTGGTCCTATCAGTCTCAATTGTTTACATCTGTTAAATAATCATGTTTAATACAGTCTGTGAGGCATTATATAACTGGCCAGATACAGGTGATTTTGATAATACTATTGTAACTGATGTTGAAAATGATGTTGATAAGAAGGTCGGGATAATTATGATAACGATTTTTATAGCAATAGTTATGATGATGAAGTAGTAGCGATGATGATAATTGTGACATTATTGAAAATGATGACAGGCGATGATGATGTGCCAATAATGTTGAAGGTATTCGCGCGAAGAGCCATTTACCGTTCTCAACATCGATATCCGCAACCAACAGAATCTTCTCGAGTCCTTGGAACAGTATGTCAAGGGCGATCTGCTTGAGGGAGCCAATGCCTACCACTGTGAAAAGTGTAACAAGAAGGTAATTGTGATTGTTTGGGCCATGCCTGTTTTGGATTGTCTAGTCTAATCGTTGTAACATCTAATCTAATGACTTCGTTAGCACAGGGCTTCATTATTCATTGATTGCTTCAAATGTCAAATAGTCTGTTGGGGGTAGTTCAGTGAAAATTCGATGGGGGCGGGATAACAGAAAATCAGGTCGGAAGTCCAATGTGAAAAATGCGGATTGGGATGTTCTCGTGTATGTAACTGTGTATGTGTCATAGCACTGGAAAAGGTCTTGTATATGTGTGTATTTATCTGGGCTTTTATAAGACACATTTTATGAACAACTCACAAGCACTTTGAATGCGGTTGTTTAACCCTCTCACCACGAAAAACCGATTTATTGGCTTGGTTAGCGTTGATGCCTGAAAGCTCAAGGTCAGCGTAATATTGCACAGGGAATTCAGAGGCAATAGGGTTATGGGAACAGCTGCAGCTTGAAATAGCTATATAAAGTAACTTTAAGAGAAGAGCAGTAGTCACTTACCCCTTCAATTATTATATCAAACGCATTAAATTTGGCCACTCACAATGGCCTCAGGAGTGGTAAGGGTTAAGCAAGCCCTGAGGCACCATGGGTATGAAGTGTTAGGGACTTCATTTTCTTAGCCTCGGCATACATAGGCGGGCAACAAGTCTTCTCCCTCACTGTCTCGTCTTCTCACAGACAGTATGCGGTCGGTTGCTCATCATAGCTGAGTAGACTTTGGGCTCAGGTGGAACAGAAATCTCGTCGAAATTATCTGCCATGGATGGGATTTGAACCGCGACCTCTCTCGATTGATAGTCCTGCACACTAACCGCTAGACCACCATGCCCTCTTGAACGGAGCGTAACGGGACAGCTCGATTGATCACAGGAAGATTGTTCCCAAGGGGTGAGCCAATGTAGAAAACAGCATCAACAGTTCTGATGGGGCAGTCCTTGCGAGCTGAGATGGCAAAGGAGAGAGTTTGAATATGATTCTGTCCTCGAGTGGAATTGATCTCTCACGTTTAGGAGAGAGAGTTTTAGCTTGTATATGTTAAAGCACTTATATAGCACCTTTTGCAACCCTCTGGAAATGTAATTACTTGCTAATTTTTTCAGTGTTCTTAACTTCAGGTTGACACTGTGAAGCGACTCTGTATTAAGAAGCTTCCTCCGATGCTTGCCATTCAACTGAAACGGTTTGACTACGACTGGGAAAGGTTTGGCAACACTGTTTACTTATTCATGAACCATTTATTATGCAAGATGCTATAAATAGCTAAATATATTCATACATTAATACATTAACTGGTGTGTATATGTTAATATTGCAAATGTTCTAACGTATGCCAAGTCTAAAAATGTGAATCTGAGGTACAATTAAATTCGTTTGTTCATAGCCATTAAGAAAGAGTGAGTTTAAAAATGTTTCTTGAGATATAAAAACAAGCTCGAACATCAAAGAAATATTGGTACTCGATATTTTGTTCCATAAGGAGTTGTCATTGCAAGGATTTTCTTTGTGAGAAAAACCAGTTTGAATCTTTATTTGAACAAGGCTGGTGACCAAGTAGAGTTAAAGAGTTTGTACTAGAAAATGCATGCTTCATGGAGTTTTTGAGTTCATTGAATTTTAATTACTTCCAACTGAGTTGGCTTAATAAAATGCAAGCAGGAGCAGGTGGGTTTCTGACATGCCTTTCATAAGAGTAGACTTTTGTGAAGTTACTATGATGCGATTGAAACAAGTTTTGCAAAGATTTGTTATGTGGAGTTTTTTATACCATTGTAGTGAAGTACGTGGTCAAAAGGATGTATGTTTAGTTGTGTAAATCACACTAAGTTGTCTGATGCACACACACGTTATCACATATTGTGAGTTGAAATTGTCATTTTGGATGATTTTACATGTAATTCTTTGTTTTCCGTAATTTATTTAATTTGCATTTTAAGCCTGAATCTCTATATAGCCTGTTTCCAATGTCTCCAAATTTGCATGTTTATTCATTGTTGTTATGATATTAATCAGAGAGTGTGCTATCAAGTTCAATGACTACTTTGAGTTTCCAAGAGAGCTTGATATGGCGCCCTACACTGTCCAAGGACTGGCGAAGATTGAAGGTATGTTACCATTTGACTTTAGATCGACTGTCAAATTTATGCTTGTGCATGAGCTGCTTGTGTGTTACATATTGTAAAGCTGAATGCACTTGTGTGTCTCATCTTACTTACCCTCATGACCCTGACTTTTAGTTTTTATTTCATATCTAGATTTTGACCCGACCTCTGCCCTTTTAGTAGTTTCACCTGTTGATAAGTAGTGCTGTACTGTATCATTTTGCACCTGAGTTCTGACCCTTGCAAGATTGAAATAGACCTAGATTGATTTGCCTTTAATTAAAAGGCTATAGAATCTCTTTGTGTGAAGAAAATAGTCCAAGGATATGTTAAACTGAAATTGTCTCTCATTTTTGGGTTTGTATTCTAGCGGCTGCTAACAAGCAAACACTCGATACATTTCAATTTGTTTAAGATGATTACATGTCGATGTCATCATTGCATTCATGAGGCTAAAACTGCACTCACACTCATTAATCTTTGCATGGAAGGTCTCGTATATCTATGACCTGTGCTAACTACCTGCTCTTCATTTTCCATGATGTAGGAATCTACACTGTCTTGTGTCTTAATCATTTCTGTTTTACATTTCTCTATCACAATGTGTTTAAAAACAGTTACCAACATCTCTAATGAACTAAGTTTGACTTTGTAGTAACTAGGGCATAACCGAGTAGATAATTTTCACCGGGTACCGAATCCGAGTATTTGGATGAACTATTTGCCGGATCCGGGTACGAATCGAATAGTAGCGGCAAATCTGGCAATGAGTACCATCCGTATGCAAAGCATAGTTAACCTGCCACGTGCACATATATACGAGAACTATTTATAGTCAAGGCAGAGTCTATAGCAATATCCTTTGTATAGCGTATTGGTGGACTATAGGCTATAGCAATATATTTATTATTTAATAACTTTATTTGTGAAATATATGTAAAACCTTGTTATAAAATTTTAAATATGAAGTTATCAATGACGTCTTCACTCTCTGATGTTTACTGGAAAATGGGTGGTGTCAATTCAAGCGGGAATATTACTGATTTGGTTGCCACCCGAGGAATACGACCAAAACAAATTAAAATGTATAAATTAACATAATCATTATTTTAAAGTAAATTCAATGGAATGTGAAGTTCTTGTTTAATTAATCAATAGCTTATAAGTAAGTCTGTTAGTCCTAAATGTATTTGATGTAAAAATATTATTGTATCCAGAAAAATTATTTTTTTTCAAAAAAAGTTATTTTTAGCTAGTTGCGGGTGTAATATTTGCCGATACTTCCAAATAGTCCAATATTCGGCCGAGGCGAATGTCCGAGTCGATTTCCGGTTATGCCCTAGTTATGGTTGCTGTATGTGTGTACCATTAGACATAGTTTTGCAAGCCAGCTTCATAGAAGCTCCAATTTTTTAAGTTGGGGACCAAAATTAAACATTTGAGATTAAACACAGTTTGTCTTAAAGGAACTGACCTCAAGTAGAGATTTTCCTTTATGGACTGAATGATTGATTGAGATCAGTTTGAATGAAACCTAGTTTATCATGATTTCATTGGTCATTGATTGGCATTGGGTGTTGTAGGGGAGGTGATTGCAGATGAGAATGAGGAGGGTGAGGAGAAGTCAGACAATTCCAGTACCAAATACCAGTTGGTTGGAGTCGTTGTACACAGCGGACAGGCCAGTGGTGGCCACTACTTCTCCTACATCCTCCACAGGTTTGATTAAAGTTCTCATTTCTTATCTTATTCCTCATTTTCTTGTTTAATCCAACTTGTTTGACTTCTTTTTTCCTGTTCTTTCATTTCTTCCTTTTATTTGCTACTTTACTTTTTGCCATCCTGTTTCTCCTTATTTTCTTCCTTTTTTAATTACCCCTTCATCTTTTTCCTTTTCTATTGTTCCTACTCCTTGCTTGAGTCTGTAATGGTGATGTTTCTTGTCTACTTCAAATGGCCTTTGTAGATTGGATTTACCCTTCTTGATGTTTTGAGACACTTCACAACTGTTGCTTTTTTGTCTCTTCAACACTGTTGCTGTGACTGGCCTAAGAGCTATACACCAAACAGGTATCTGACATGACAATATAAATTTTCATCATTGTATTGAATTTTGCAATTGCTAGGGGTGGCGATCAGCTGCCAAAATGGTACAAATTCGACGATGGGGAGGTGAGCGAGTGTAAGATGGATGACGATGAAGAGATGAAGAACCAGTGTTTTGGAGGAGAATACCTTGGAGAGATCTTTGATCACATGCTCAAAAGGTTAAATTTTGTTCATTTTGATTGCATTCTAGTTTAGTTTTAATTGTGTGCTGTTGATATTAAAAACGTTCTAGTTAAGGCCAGTCAGTTATTTGATTTTTATGACAGTTTTTGTGTTGATATCATTCAATATGTGAGCTTTGGTTTTTGGATGCTGATGATGATGAGGTATTTCTTTACCTTTTACCTGTACTGCTGAGGGTCAAGAGTATTGAAATGATGGTGGGTGAATGAGCTTTTGTAGCGACTGATTTACCTGCGTTTTTCGAAGGATGTCTTACAGACGTCAGAAGCGCTGGTGGAACGCATACATCCTCTTCTATGAGCAGGTTGGCCACAGAGAGGCACTTGAGGAGGAGAAAACTGTCAAACAGCTGCAGAACATTTCAATTGGTAGGATTTCCCTTTCATTGTGTTGTCTATGACACCATTGTCACCATGAGACATCAATTGATGGTCATTTCTTAATGCACTAGATATTTGCCAAAATCTGCGATTGATTTAGTTGAAACACAGAATGACAAACTGTGGAGAAGAACAGTAAATTGCCAATTCTTGTCTAATCTGAACTGATGAATTCTTTGACCTTGCTATTAACACTGAAAAAAGCATTATTTGACAATCACTATATTGAAACTGTAGCAAAAAGTGTCATCCATTGGAAACGCTGTGTCCAAATCCAGTTAAGGTACGGTAACCAGAAGCAGTGCGGGGTGAGCAAGTTGTAACAGACAAAACTGGGATGTAAGAAGTTTTGACCTGAATGACATTAATGAACTGGCAGAATGCAAAGAACTGGACTGGGACTAGACAGAGCCACCAAGAACCATAAGTGTTGTGGTTTTGTTGAAGGTGGAAGCAGACAGCAGACGGTTGTGAAAATGCCGTCATCAATCGAACGTTGTGTTCGTCGACAGAACATCAACTTCTTGCACAACCGCAATCAGTTCTGTCCAGAGTACTTCCGTTTCATGCGCCGTTTGCTCGCCACAAATGTTGTCCACGTTCAGCCACTCCAGGGCGAGGATAAATTGGTACGTTGTCCTCTATCCAATTGAGGTGGTTTGCTTTAAGTGTAATGAATTACAAATTAAATGCTCCAGAACTTCCTTTTAATTATTTTATAGCACTGGTGTGTAATACACTGAGCATCAAATCAGCTGAGGGCACGCCAAAACCAAGCCATGATTCGGTCAATATTCAGAAGATCAACCCTGCCAAAAGAAAGACAAAGGTCTATGGTTGATAAGCAGTTTTTAAGGGAAGTCTTGAGTGAAGAAAGAAATTGCAAGAGATTGGACATAAAAGAATTCCCAGGAGATTCAGAAATTTTTTAATTTTTACTTTGCAATGCGGGCAAAAAAAGAAGTTAGAGTAATCTAGGTGAAGTGCCAGCAGACATAGGGACAGGGTAATTCATTCTGTGTAAGTCTTGTTGGTTTGTAGTAAAGTCAGAAACAGCACCCAAGTTATGATCAGAATTCACTAACTCAATTGGTGAGTCATCCAGTTTGAAAGATTTATAGCATTAAAACAATGCAAGGTTAAATGTGATGTCGTGAGAAAAGAAGCCAAGGGTTTATTTGGCTACAGAACTTGATTACCCTGTTTCAGAACCTTGTTATAGATTGATATAGTGTCTGTATTTGTGCCATATATAGCATATTTCAGAAGTCTTAGAGGTGTTTATTTTATACAGCCTCTCTGAAAGAGATTGTTTTATGTTAGACATTGATTGACAGTATAAAAAAAATTAAGAAATCCTGTTTAAAACAATAGAATAGGTTTTGTGAATTGCTCTCCAATGCTGTTTCTTGAGATTTTGTGTGGTTGCTTTTGCAGCTACCAGATGCAGAAGAGATAGCGATGATCAGCGTCCAACTTATATCCAAGTTCCTCTTCAACATTGGCTTTCACACCAAAAAGACACTTAGGTTAGAAAAGAATGAAATTGTTAAACATTTCTATGTATGGCTTTTTTCCAACCAACCATATCTAACTACTGTCATTAGATATATGAAATTATGTAAACAGGAGAACGAACACTTGAGTTTGATAAACTCGAGTCTGCTCATTTATAGACATCTGAAGTGTCATTGCCAGATGATAACTGACACTATATCAATATGCAGATACGTGTATACAATAGCAAAGCAATCCATTGTGTGTGTATGAAATAACAGTGTGTATTCGCTTTCAGAGGTCCAGCTAATGAATGGTACGATTCCCTCGTCATGTACTTTCGTCACAGTCGAGCAGTGCGTCAGTGGTTTGTCCAGAATATCCTCTTCTCACATCCAAGTCGTCTATCTGAGTTCCTGCTCGAATCCCCAAGTGCTGAGGTCAGTTTTAATGAAAACATGTAGTTTTTACCATTGTTTGATGCCTGCCTTGATGGAGATTTTGGATGCAAGTTTGAATGATTGAATATATTGAGAGTATTGAGCTATGAAGATTTTTAAACATGTTTAGCCTTTTTGGCATCATACTGTTATTATTGTATTTTTTTAATCACTAATATAGCTTTAAGTGTGTATGTGACCTTTTAGAGCTTTTTGGAAAATCAGCCTTGCGAAAATTGTCAGAAACTTTTTTGTAATAATGTGTCAGGTGAAAATTCGCAGAAACCGTTTTTATTTTGTGTACCAGTAAAATATGTGCATTGTAATTTTTAGTTTAATCTTTCAGCATTAAGATGTTTCTTTGGAGTTTCTGTAGAAATTGCTGTGAGGAATTCTTTGTGAAATTCCAAGTTGCTTTTCTGAATGCTTTTTCGACCAGGTGCGCAATGTCTTTGTGAGGATTCTGGTTTTCTTGGCTCATTTCTCTCACAATGATGGTCTCTGTCCACCATCACCATCAACTGGTATGCACAACTCTCATTAATAATAATGATAATTAATAGACTAAGCTTCTGTATCAATAGTTATCTGATTCACTTAACAATTTCTGTGCAATTTATGTGCATATATACTTACCAAGCCAGTTACTAGAGCACCTGTTCAGTACCTCATTTGAGTTAATGTGTTTTGATGTAGTGTGAAAATGTTTGCAGCAGAAGAACTAGTCCAAGAGTAAGGTCCAAGGTGTGCAAAGGCACGATTGAGTTGACCTTTGGAAGCGCTGTACCGACCGGAATGTCTTTACGAGCAGTCATCTTGTCGTGCTGTCAGTTCTTGGAACTCTAACGATCGCAAAGACAAAACTTCACCATTGCTTTCTTTTTGAAGTTGCATCTGTTAATGTTCATTCCAGTTCTTTCGTGTATCTTGTCCATCCATTTTTTCCTTGGTCGCCACCGTTTTTTTCTTCCTTCTTTCATGAGCAGTAAAGTGCAATATTGCAATATGGCCCAGTTGACTTGAGACTCAAACATAAAGAAAGATCCACTGATGTCTGTTGGTGCAATGCTGACCAAAGAGGCCCACCCCAGAAATCCTATATACCAGATGAGAGAACTTCAGCAGATTGGCTGATAGTCAGGTCGCGCATTTGGGGACGGATAATAGTTGACGCAGTTTGAAATTCGACAGGCATGCAAGGTTGGAATTACTGTAGTCAACACATGTCAGAATAAAGAAATGTATGAGTGTCTTTGCGATACTGAACGATGACAGCTAGCACAGAAACACCTGTTTCTGATGGTGCCGATAACTTCAAAGCTTTGAACGAGAGAGAGGTCGCGTGGTCAATAATGTTAGTTTGATTTAGTGTAATAAAAGTTAGTTAACATTATGATGATATTTTACACTTTACAATACATTACTTTCTTGGCAATGTATTTTCTCTGTGTTTCCAGTGATTCCGACATCTGATGTTACGTCTCTTAGTGATCAGATCTTATATGCTGTACTGCAGTTGCTAAAGAAAGAGGTTCCAGAACATGGACGCCATTTAGCCCAGTATTTCCACCTCTTCCTCACTTATTCCAATCTAGGCCTTCCAGAGGTAAGTGCTTCCTCCACCTTACCTTACCTTAACCTCATGGTTAATTTTTAAATAGTAATAATGTCTGTTGCACCTATCGATGGTTAATGCATTAGACATCAGCCAATGGTTCATCAGAATCAGTCATTGAGTCCTTACTGTCATTCAGGTATAGACTGAAAAACTCTTTCAACTTGCATATCCACGATAGCCTGAATTTGGTTTCTCTGATCTATCAGACTTGAAACTTGCTTGTCTAAGTAATTACCAGTTTTGATTATGATTTCAAGTACCATGCTATGGTTAGATCTAAAATGGTAATTTGCAATACTTGTCTGTGTAGCTGTGCATTTACAGGTTGTAACATTAAAGCTCATTATAGTAATGAAAACAGGTCTAAAAGATGCTCACCATGTGCATCATAGAATTTATAAAGGCTGCCAGAAATTGGAGTGAAAATTTACTGTATATTTGGTATTGTATGAGGCTTTTGTAAATACATTTGCAGAAGCAGCAACTGTTGAACTTGAACGTTCCTGAGTTGTTCATGAACGTGTCGCTGGACGATGGAACTACTCCGCCAATCAAGTGTCAGTATCCGGAGCTCAGTAAGCTGTATGCCGTTGTGTCACAGCTTGTACGCTGCTGTGACATCTCATCCAAGTGTCTGTCGTCGTCTGTAAGTGTTGTTGCTTCAATCTTGCCTGCAAGATATTTCTACTTACTGCCCTCCTCTTGTATTATCAGCCTACCTATTTGTAGTAGTTTTCTGTAGTATCCTGTGATGGTTTGAGTCAAGTGTGTACTATATCTTAGACCTGGGCATAATGCCAGAATGAATAATTGCTAAGCTAAGCTATGCTAAGCTCCATGTCCAATTTTCTGTAGTTAGCTCCCTTTTTGTCTTTACAACATTTTCCATGAAGGTGGCCCAACTCAGTCACATAATCAGCTGCAAAGATACACCAGACCATGAAATATCTGAGGAATTTCAATCTGCATCTATGGATCAGTTCATACTGCACAAATCCAACTCAAGTCATTATTCTCAATTCCAATAGAATTCAATGAAGGAAGAATACCCGGAAATGACGTCACTCAAATGATCCTGATGATCACATGACTCTGAAACATTGGCAAAATAATTGAGCATATCTTCAAACAGCTAAGTTGGCACCTAGGAAGAACCAGTTACCTTGAGCACTGCAACTCTCAGCCTGCCTTGTAAAAACTTGTTCCTTATTAATGAAGAGTAACCAGTTGCTGCATGTTTCTGTATATACAAGCTAAGTTCAGACCACTTTTCCCTTGTATAGTGCTAGTTCAGTAGGATCAATCCAGATCAAATAAGATCATTCTAGATCAAATAAGATCATTCTAGATCTATATAGTGCTTAGGTCACGGATATAGGTTTCTGTTGCAGTTTTATCTCGTAAAACTGTTGTAAAACTTCCTATTCTGATCTAAATTACATGAGTATGTTGCAGAATAAGGTTTCCCTCCCAAATCCACATGGGGAGCCATCGCTAAAGCAGCCTCTGATGAAGATCCAGCCTGCAGTAGCCATTCTCCTCTTTGATCAGCCAAGGTAAGTCCCATGCCATTGCTCTTATATATATATATATATATATATATATATATATATATATATATATATATATGTATGACTGATTATCAAGCACAGTTTTCAGTGTTTGTTATATCATCTGTTGGAATGTCATCATTGTCATTCTTATTATAATTGTGAGAATAATATTTCAATTGTAATTGCAGTTTCAAGTAATTTTTTTACATTTTCAGGAATAACTTCTATGTATTGTTACAGAAATATTATTAATGAAACGATGGTTTCGATGGTTTTAGAAAAATGACTGAACTTACTGTTGATTGATGCCTAATGCATTATAGTTATGGTGTCATAGAAATTATTAGATTAGTTGATATATAATCACACATATATGTTAGTAGATTCAGCTAATTAATGTTATTTTATTTCAGTTATGTAAAGAAGTTAATCCAAGAATGTAACAACTACGAAGAAACTACAAAGCTGTTGAAGGTAGGGTATTAGGCTTATCGTACCAGCAACACTTAATCAGTCAATGTGATTAATGTCGATCATCCAATTACTCAAATTGGTTAGATAATGAGTCGGTCAATATATTGGTCAGTCAGTCAGTCACAGTTATAAACTCAATCAGATTATCAATCAGTCGCATAAGTTATCATACTCTCAGATAATCACATCTGTTAACTGATTGATGATGTATTCCGTAGATGGAAAAGTAACCAGTCAGTCGATCATTCAGATGATCAATCATTTAGGTAATTGCTCTGTCTGATACTGGGCCAATCAGTCGATTAGAAACTTGGTCAGTAAGTAGAAAATTATTTCCAAAATTGTCTGCCAGAAGTTACTGACAATGATGCTATTTGCAGTACTGCAGCTGGGAGAATCCTCACTTCTCATCAACTGTTCTGAGTGAGCTGCTGTGGCAGGTGGCTTACTCATGTACCTATGAACTTCGACCTTACCTTGACCTTCTGCTCCAGATGCTTCTCCTCGAAGACTCGTGGCAAAACCACCGTATCCACAACACCCTCAAAGGTCAGCCAACAAACTGTCTCACTTAGAAATAACGCAGTTGATCATTCTCTAGGTTATCCCGTGAAACATCTCAGTGTGATGGTCACTACTTCGTTTCTTATTCCACAATGTATAGTGTAAAACCTTGTCAAATGCAGATATCACAATTATTACTGTCACACTGTGACGCAGTTGTTGTTAAATTGCTGTTGTTATTATTAATGTTTTATATTGTGATAATTAATGTCAGTATTTCTATTGAGTTGATGTAATCTTTCAGGGATGTAATTGAGACTAATTGAGTTAAAAAGAATTTTCTTATAATACTGTTAACGACCGGCGCGTAGTAAAACGTAAGGCATAATCAATAACACTGGTCGTTAATAGGTTAAAGGCTAGGTGTGACGTGTAAATGCTTGAGCGATATGAATCTGTTGCTAAGCAGTTGTTCATAAATGTGAATATTGTTGTATGTTGATTGTTTTCTGATGTTTCTGTTTCTTGTTTTTCTCACTGTTTAGGGATCTCAGATGATCGTGACGGTCTCTTTGACACAATCCATTTGTCGAAAAATCAGTACCAAAAGCGAGCCTACCAGTGCATCAAGATGATGGTCCTGCTTTTCAGCCAGTCAGTTCAAAGTTATTTTCTGAAGTTATAATGAAATAAATTATCATCTCCTACATTAGCAACTATTTAATGGAATTAAATTTCATTCATTATTTAATAGTAAACTTAAATTATCAATTATTTTATTTTATTCATTATCTGTAGCTGCAGTGCTGCTCTGGAGATGCTAATGGGAAACCTTGACCTTCGCCGGAAGTGGAACAGCGCTGTGGAGTGGCTCCATGATGAACTGGAAAGGGTCTGGTGACATTCTTGTTTTCATTACTTTCTGTTTCAGAATTTTTTTTAGACTTCTTAATCATGTATTGGATTGATCACTTTGTGTGCAGAATCTAAATGTGAGTTCTAGTGATCATTGTTCATCCTCTGGTTGAGATTGCACTGGATTAACCTACAGGTGCTTTGACTCTTTCTTGGTTTATATGAAAACAGTGTTGTGCTCTTGCATGTGCTCAGTCACTCTGTAATTCAATGGTCATGTGTGTCTTTTCTTTAATGCTGATGCTCATCTGTGTCGACAACTCGATATGCTTACCAGTAGTAGCCAAACTTCTGGGTTGCGTGACCTTATCAATGGCTGTCAGACTTCTTGGTTGCAGAGGCGGCGATCCCGGGAGGATCGAGGGGGACAAGCCCTCTGCCTTTTACAGAGAGGGGACAGTTTACGTTCCTACTCCTCTTATTGGGTGTCCCCCATCTGTCAAGCGAGATCGCTGCCTATCCTTGGCTGCATTACCTTGCCAATAGTAGCCAGACATCTGGTAGCACGACCTTTTAGATTTCAATCGACTTTCCTTGCAGATTACATTTTGGAACTATGGGTGCACTATTGCAGTGACCATCTGCTGTGACTATCAAGTGATTTATTATAACAGCACTGTATATGTTTTTGAGTTTATTTGTTGCCAATGTAATTAATATCTTTATAGCTCACCATTTAAAAGGGATTGACATTTTAGAGGCTCTTTAAACTTTTGTTAATTAAACGTGTCTTTATTTGTTTCAGCGACCATATTCGACAAGTGCCCAGTATCCTTACAATTGGTCATCGCAAGTCCAGTCGAATGAGAGTTCTAATGGGTTAGTAGAGTGGTCTTAGGCGAAATTCCTTACCTTGCCTTGCTCTGACTACCTGGTGTGCATTTGCATTACTTTTTACCCTCTTTTCTTTAACTTGACTTGTGTAAAGATAAAAGAGAGTCCCAAAAAACCCATGTTTTTACTTTAACATGTCTAGGTATGTTACCGTCGACGTCAGGGTTTCGGGTATCTACTAGATAAAAGAGGGTCTCGAAAAACTCATGTTTTTACTTTGACTTGTATCCTATTAAGTTCGGTGAGTTGGTGTTACTCTACCTTGTTTCACTCTCACTGCATATTTTTTCACCTTGCTTCAGCAACACCATCTGTTGATTCATTTATTTTCATCATATTTTGAAAGTGATGTCTAGTTTTTTCTGATTTTAGCTACTTCTTGGAAAGGTCACCTAGCGCCCGTATGACACTTACGAAAGCTCTGGAGCTTTGTCAAGAGGAAAATGTAAGCAACCACAGCATATTTAGGCCTTTTGATAAGGTATCATGTTGTTTTATAAGATATTTAAGTGTTTTAATAACGTAAAGATATAAATTTTATTAGGATGTTCACAGTCAAGATGCTTGCTGTAAATGTGGAAGTTCTGTAAGGACTAAGATTTCTAATTGAAGTTTGTAAGCTGTATGAATACACCTGGACTTCATTAACCAGAAGTCGTTGGGGCAACAAGCCAACGGATATGGCGCATTAATCGAATTGTGTGTATAATGCATTAGTTCATTCATCAGACTGTTCGTCCATTTATCTGACTATCAGGCGACCATTTGACTCTCCATTTGTCCGTTCGTTCTTTTGATTATCAATAGGGCATAACTGAGTAGACAATTTTCACCAAGTACCAAATCCAAGTATTTGGATGCACTATTTGCCGGATCCTAGTACGAACCGAATAGTAGTGGCAACTACGGCCCGGCAAGTACCATCCACAGGCAAAGCTTAAAATGTTTGACTTTTATAAGTTTTGCATAATGAAAGATTAGCAAAATAAATGTTGTGCCTAAAACAACTACTAATACAGCTTAAAATTTTGTTCCGTTTTTAGATTATTAAATGTTTATTAAAAACGAATTCTGGTTATGCCCTAATTGTCAACCTGTATGTAAGACCATTAACCTGTCCATTAGTCTGTTAGTCTGTTCATCCATCAGTTTGTCCATCTGACCGACTGTCCATCCGTCCGATTGTCAGTTCGGTTGTGCGATCGGACCGTCCATATGGCACTTCAATCAATACTGTGTGTTAATGGCATTGGGGAAATGACACCATTTTGCATTAAGCAGAACAGCACGTCATCTAGGAGGGAGTTCATTAAACATGTCTATGCTGTAGTTTTCTCAACGAAATAAGGAGATGTTTGTTGTTTAGGAAACAGAAGACGTAGACGTAGTCACGGAAGACGTTGAAGGTTCGGCTCCGACAGATGGTGGACCAGTTCTTCAAGACTGCAACTGTCCTGTAAGTTATTTGCAATTAATGTAGAGGAGGACGAGGAGGACGAGGAGGAGATAGTGAGCATCTTTTTGGTGCTTTTGATTTATGATAATGGAGAACAGGGTGAAATGTGCGATGTTAGTAGTAAGGAATTGGGTAAAGATTAGGATGGTGATTTGATTGGTGAGTATTAGAGGAGGCATATATGAAGATCAGTTACTTTAGGAGCAGATGAGTACATATTTTAGTAAGCTATGACTCAGGTGGCAAGCCCATTCTGAACAGCTCCCCAACTACCCTTAGCTCCGTTGTTGGTCAATATTGAAACTTTAATGTTGACCCTTCGACATGCAAATTTTGGTATCAGTGAACAGTATCAAATGTGTTGAGTAGCAAAGACAAGTTCACCTATATTATATAGGAATGCATTATGATGTGGTCAAATTCAGTTGAAATAACACCTGTTGCACTTTCTAAATTAATGATTTGCAGCACTTTGTGTTAAATGCCTTGTTATTTGATTTTTTTTATGACACTATTGTACTATCCTACCCAATGTATAGTTACCCTAGATGTGATCAACATTCACTAGTATTGCTAACGGTGGCACAGTGGTCGATTGGTTAGAACAGTCGGCCATAACACTCGGTGTGTGCTAAGTGAGCGGGTTCGACCCTCGTCCGAGGAGTCACTGTGTAGGTACCTTGTGCAAGTCCTTTGCGCACAATTGCTCTGCAGTAGCCTATAGCTGAAATTGCGCCGTCGAGCACTTCTGAGCAAAAAAATGTTGGAAGAAGGGCGATATCAAATTTAAGAATAAATACAGAAATAACTAAAAATGACAGTTGCATGTTTTATGTGTGCTGGCAAGTTTTTGTTAACTTGATACTGAATTTGGAAGAGGTGCATTATCATGAAGGCAGATCCATTAAATATTAAGTGAACTTGGATTAAGAATAGGTAGGAGAAATTTTGGAAGAAGTTAGTTACTATTAAGAAGGTGGTAAATATTATTATTACCAAAATTTGATACCGCCCTTCTTCCAACATCTTTTGCTCAGAAGTGCATACACAGGCCTCGACAGCGCAATTGCAGTTGTACTGCAGAGCAATGGTGTGCAAAGGACTTGCTCTAGGTCCCTACACAGTGACTGACGCCCCGGACGAGGGTCGAACCCGCACGCTCAACACACACTGAACGTTATGGGCTGACCGCTCTAACCGATCAGCCACTGATATATAGTTAGGATGGGGCTAACTTGGGCAAAATTAAGTCGTAGTAAAATGATGATGAGTATGAAATTAAATTGAAAGAAATGTCAGGATGAGGGTTATGCAGCTAGTGGGAAATGGCATAATGAGAGTGGTTTGGGTAGTAATACTGATGCAGGCTAGAACCCTTGGGTTGGTTATTTTATTGAACCAAGGATTGAATATTTCTTTTTAATTTCTTTTGTTCTAATTACATTTCCTGTTCACAGGAACCCATTGGAGATGCACCCACTTTCTCCGGTGTGGATTCAACAGTATCGGCTGCCGAGACTGTGAAGACGCCTCCAGCCGTTGACACCGACACTGGCGAGACAAACAGGCTTCCACCGAGGCAGGACTGACGCTGGGTGTCGCCTGTTTACCGTCACAATGCTGTGACACGTCGCCGGTTTAGCTTGTGACATGTTTTGCTCTGTATCACAACTCGCTGTGATGAGACCAGCTCGTTTCGATTACTATAAAATTGCGATCGACGGTAAAAGAAATGAGAAGCAGAATAAACACAAGCGACTCGTTTATCATCTGCAAAACAGCTTCGTTCACAGATGAGCGAATCTGAAAACCTATTCATTCGTTTCTCACTGTTCTAACATAAAAAAATCGGTTTAATGTAAGATAAGTTGTGAGCAGAACTTATTCTCTCATCTGCTTTTGTGTTACCGCGTACGTCGAGCAACCAGATGCAGCTTAAGCCCGGCTATTTGGATGTTGTGTTAGATTTGGTTTAGCCGTTGAGCTGCGAAGTTGGCTCCCGGCTCCTGAATGCACTTAGCAACATGAAGCTGTCTGTGGTCGTTTGTTGTGTTTCTTGCTGTTCATAGATTTCTAAGTGGTTAATGTAATTTCAGACACATTTTTTGTGGTGTTGAATCCACTGAGGCTCCGTCTGTATCATCCTAGTTGCTGACTATTATTATTATTTGGTGAAAATTGAAATGTATTTATTGTGATTGTTATTGCTTTTACTATTATTATTTTGTTATTATTATCATTATTATTTTTTGAGTTGATCCTTGAGTATGTTGGGAGGTCAAGATTGAATACTGACCTCTAGGAAATCAGGCCTTTGTCAGAATTTTCAGGGTTTTTCCACAAGGGCAACTGAACAAAAGGTAGCTCTTCAACTGTATTGCTGTCCAAAGTTACCAAGGACCTGTTTGAGAGGGAAATGGTTATTGTTTTGTTCTTGGAGACAATTATTATTCCAGTCTACAATGTATGCAAAGATCTCTGGACAGTAAATGTTTGGAGATTGTTAACTCTTTTACTATCCACAACTTTGATCAGCCACTAGACAATGCCATTACATATCCCAATATTTAAATTTATTGCAATTATTTTACTACTATTCTAGACAGACCAATGTAAATGTGTAATTGACATCAAATGGTAGATTTGGTGGGCATCTGTTAGGTTTTATCTACCTGTTGAGTGGGTTTATTAGTAGCTCTGAACATGCTGTGAACAGGGTAATTGCTATAATGTTTTATTTTATACCCCAAGGGCAATGTAAAATATTTTCCTTGGTAGAAGTGATCCCTTTGTACTAAAAAGCATTGTTTTGGGATGGCTAGTCTACACTGGTTCAGATTATTTGCCAATGTTGAAAAACTTCCTTGTTTGTATGATAATGCTCTGGAAAAGCTAGTATTCTGTGGTAACCAACTCTATGCAGGTGGCTTTCTAAGAATTTGAGTACGTGACGGCTATAGAGAGGTATCATCATCATCATCAGGGTGTTTAACATCAAGGGCAATTTTCCAGAGAAGAAAATGTATTTGGAACAGTTATTATCAGAACTATAATTATATCTTGTCATTATAGTTGAATTTTTGGTTATGCTAGCAATTTGTGTTTTAGTTTAAAGGATGGAGGAATTGTTCGCTGGTCTGTGAAATTGATTCGTCATCTTTCTGAAATAGCGTTGACTGCATACACCTGCTGTTAACGTTGCTTTCTTTTTAGCGGAATAAACCAACTTAACAGCTATAATTGTTTTATTTTTTATCTTGCCAGAATCAAACCACGTTCAACCATTAATAGATACGAATTTTAGTGGTTTGAAACAGTCGCCGAAATAAGCTTTGATACCTTCAAGCAAGGTCTACAAGCCGATGTCCGAATGACGACCAGAGACGTTCTCGCATTAACAATAGTAACGTAGGTAGGTAATTGCAAGTCGAAGAGGGTGATCGGTTTGAGGGAATTTTGCGTGCTTATGGCAAGGGGACTTGACAGAATGTGTAGGCCTACCTACGTATGCAAACTAAATTCTTAATTATAACGTCCACATTAGCCTATCTGAATTTTCACGTCACCTACCTACGATTAAGTGGACCGCGATTGTCGTTGCTAAGATACCACCAAGCCAATAGCTACGTGGCGCCACGGTTGGTGTGATTTGACCACGGCGGAGATAGAAAGTGTCACATGACTCGCATCCTAGTCTACGACTCTACCATCTTTAGTTAAATTGCCTATAGGCCTATAGAATAGGAATGAATAGCTAAAGTAAGTGATAATTAATGAATGGAAGATCACATGTTCCAAAATTCAATTGGGTGCCGTTAGAATGTTCTGTCTGGACACAAATTCTTTAATTGACAAAATCTTGAACTCTAATTTTTAAGTATTTTATTAGGGAATATGCCTACTTTTAAAGACAACACAGGATTAAGCAGTCTGTCTCCTCGGCTTGACTCCCCGGATTTCGACCTGGCACCCAACAGAAACGAGAGGATAGGCTATTGCGGACTTGATTTCGAATAGCGCCGACGAATAAGCTGGTCTTCCTGACGTGGCTTCTGTGGGCGCTGAGAAATTTTCGAGGATTTACATTACATTGCATGCGATTCGTAGGCCTAGGCCTATAACGGAAGCGAGCTGCTCCGCCCCCCCCCCTACGGTCCCTGCATGGTAGCCTATTAACGGATCAGATACAATTTCCGCTGTCCACGACCACTCTTCGTTTGACAATAGTAGCAGAAATGCTAATTAGTATAACATCTCTCAAGAGTTGTAGGCCTATGGTTTCGAGACACTATCTCGGTCTGGAGACGTCTTGAGATCGACAGTTTTTTAGTTTCTTGGTCTCGGGAGCCTGTTGTCTCGGTCTCGCGGTAGTGTCTCGAATTTTTAGAAACTGTCTTGAAGTGAAAGTCCTGGTCAGCCTCGAACAAGCGGTCTTGATAAGTCTCGCGTTAACTGTCTTATAAACTGTTCTCGGGAATTGGTACTACATTATAAGTTTCATATTGAAATAAATTGTAAATGAACCTTATTCTCGAAAACTTATACATGAGTATTTTACAGCCTTTCATTTAAGATAATTTGTCTTTTACTGTCTCGTACTGTCTTGGACCCAGTGTCTCGGTCTTTAAATTGGTACTTCACTGTCTCGGTCTCCAATCACTGTCTCAGTCTCGTCTTGGTCTCGAAGTTCCAAGTCTTGCATACAAAGTCTGCATCTCTCATTTTCAAGTCATTCACTATTAGTAGCCTAGAGAGGTTAGACCCCTATGCTTCTTGTTCTGACACTCAAGCTTTCAGCACCTGCCCGCGATGTAGTACAGACTTACATGTAGATGAGACCTGGACAGGAGTGACTATAGGGTCTTCGAATCGTTGATGTTAGGTCATCATTATTTCTAGTGCGATTTGTAGAAGGGGAAGAACTGGCTCTGCTATATTTGAAATTATCTTTCATTGACGATAATTAGGGTTAGGCCCTATGGTTTCTATAAAATGTGTTGAGTCTGCTGTTGAGGCTTCTCTACTCTAACAAATACATATACACGGTCCAAAACATTTGCATCTGTCGACAGCAGTGGCGTAGCTACCTTTGTGGTGCCCTGGAGCGAACCTTGCTCGAACGCCCTCCCACTGAGCAAGATCCAATCTCACCGCCGCACGCGTGCTTTCTGTTTATGGAGAAATAATTTCGATCACGTTTGAATTGGATGCTACAAGCGAGATCCGTTCGATCGTGTTTTAAGCAAGTTTTGTCCAGCGAGAGAAACTGTGTTGCAATTAAAAAAACAATTCTGTTATTTTTAGGTGTCTAGTAAAAAAAATCTGCACTTCTCATACAAAATTCAACCACAAAACTATCACAGCATAAGAAAGAAACATTCGTTAGCATTGAAACCACTACTAATGTTTACTATCCTGCACACATTTTGCACCTACTCGATAGTCAGTGCAAAATGAGTTAAACTCTTCTGCACTAGTTTTCTCAACGAACAGAAGAAGTACAGAAATGTTCTAAAAAAGGTACAGGCTACTCAACGAACAGAAAAGTGCTGACAATGTGTTCATTTCAAAGAACACAGTCAGTTATAGGCCTACTGCGTTTATATGCAGCCGAGCAACTGATCTGAATAATGACTAACGTCCTATCTAGACTAAATTTGTGCAAGTAGGACGTATTTACGCTATGCGGAACCAGTAGAATCATGTCAACCAGTTTTTTTTAGCTCACTCGATGGCTTAATTTTAATAACGTGTGCATGCTGATATTGAAGGTTATTTGTTTATACGTAAGGGCTGGACGCGGGTTGCTATAATTGATGCGTGATAAATACCGCGAATCTATCGTGAATTTGTAAATCTAACCATCGACCGAAATTATAAGGAAAAAATGATTTTACATTGGCCGAGGAGGCGCCCCTCAGCCCTTGGCGCCCTGGAGCAATTGCTCCACTTCGCTCCATGGCGCTACGCCACTGGGAATCCACAGGTCTATCAGTGGCCGACTCCAGTTAAGCCGTGAATAGGCCTACCCAAACGAATTAAATCTCTGGGAGAGGAAAAGCTACAGTATGCAAGTTATTAAGCCTGCCGCCTATTTTAGTAGTTCTATTGATCATAATCTCCTTCAGCATCACTGTAAATAGAAATAAAAACCTGAGATAGAAAATGATAAAAATAATGATATGGAGTGTGGTCCTTTACGGATCTGCAACGTGGAAAATAAGGGAAGAAGAGAAGAAAGCATGGGAAGTGTGGATTTGGCGCAGAATGGAAAAAGTTAGTTGGACAGAGCACAGAACTAACGAAAATATACTATATATTATAATATTCTAAGCCAACATAGCCTACAAATGGTATGAGAGAAAAGATCACGGATGAAGACAATATTATAAAAGAACGACCAAGGAGATGGATGGGGCACATACTAAGAGACGAATCCCTACTACGAAACTTCATCGAGGAAAAAAATCAGAGGGAAAGACAAGAGGAAGACCAAGAACAGTGATCTTGGATTGGATGAGGAAAAGGCGGCTACAAGAGGATGAAAGAGGAGGTCCACAACAGAGAGAAGTGGTGTCATTGGATGCGCAAACCTGCCGAAAGAAGAAGATAATCATAATCTTCTTTAGCATCATTAGTAATAGCAATGGTAGTACGCTCCATTAGTAGAAATGACGTTAGTCGATTAGTCGTGGTAGTACTTATAGTAATAATAATAGTGCAAGCTCATTGGTAAGCTTAATGGCAACAGTCGCAAAACTAATCCGGAATCTAAAGCGCCCGTTATACATATTATATACTTAGCCTACTTCACAATGCGTATAAGCATATAGGTGTAGGTATTAGTAGACTTTGTAAGTATCATGAGGCCAGAGGTGTAACAAGGTTTTGAAAAGAGGGGGCATAATTTCAAAAATATTGCGCGAAGCGCCAAAAATTTTGTTTGCCCCCACTTTTTGAATTTTGCCTCACTCAGAAATTTGAAAAATGGGGTGGCACAGATTATTTTAACAAAGGTTATCTTAAAAAGTCATTGGATAAACATAAAAAAGAACCGATTTGGGGGGCACATGGCGGCACTGAGCACTAAAACTGGAAGGCAAAGCCCCCAGTTTTGAAACTGGGGGGGCCGGTGCCTCTGTCCTCTGCTTGCTACACCTCTGCGTGAGGCATTTGTATGGCGCCGTTATACCTATCAACATCCTCGATTACGCCGGAAGAAAAGTTTATGGCATGCAGTTCTGACATCGAAAACGTCTCACAAAAGTTCGTGCGCTATACAATAAGTTTCTCGGCTGGTTCCCTGCTGTCAGACGATCGTCGGTAAGTAAAGACGTAGGCGAGTACAGGCGTCTATACTGTACAGTTGAATGTGAAAGAGTTGGCTCAGTTGATTTCGATCTGCCCGCCGTCGACCGCTGTCAGTGACGTCAACTTCTCTCGATCAACGCTAACAAAAGCAATGTAAGTGAATTGGAACAAGGCAACTAGAAGCTGTACATGTGAAACATTTATGAAAGCGATACGAACCAAACAGCTTTCCAATTCAAGTTCAACTAATTTATTCTGAGGACTTCTATTCCGCCATCGTCATAATACTCGAGGCATCAGTCGATGGTCCCAGGACCCAGGTCACTATAGGCATCCATATGCATACTCCATAGCAACGCATATCTGCGGTACAATCGCCAAAGCAGTGTCAGAGGGACAGTGATTGGTATTCCTTCACAACGTCAGCTTATATAGAGCTGATCAAGGACACCACACGAGGTCAACAAAGGATCAATGCCTGCCGCTAAGACAATTTATAAGGTAAAGGTTCAAGAACTGAAATATGAGGAACTCTAGGACGGGCAAGAACCCAAGGAGACTTGGAGGAGCCAAAGTCAGCACAGTTTCTACTATAGGCTTATAATTTCAAATATTTTAAAGTGATAATTACGTTATTTGAAAGTCATAAGAAAATTTGCATAACACACGTCGGACATCTGGGTTTTTTGGGGGAGTTCAGGACTATTTAGGGAATAATGACTCTTCGGAGAGGGAATCAAAATTCCTCTAGAACATTTCCGACCCTCTGCTTCCTGTTTGACAAATCGGATCCTGGCGCTATGTCAAGTATTTTTGATTGATTGATTGATACATACATATATACATGTATACATACATTCTTATTTACTTACTTACTTACAAGGTGGGAATTAATTCTGTCATCCTTCTGGATATCACCTGTTGTAGGTTATACTTTATTTAATTGAAACCTAGGTGGAGCATGCTGCGTGACCTTGTAGAGTGTTTGTCATACCTTGGTAGTGGAGCTGCTTCTCCATCGTGCAATCCTTCGTCTTTGAATAAAAAACCAGTTGATGTTAATACTTAATAGCTAATAAGTAAGTAAGTCTTTAGTAAGTCTGTAGATTTCTTAGCGAAAGACAAACATACACATAAGCATAGAGGTATGCAGAGACATTGACAATCAGGTGGCCGGTTGGATGGCTGGGTGGATGGCTGGGTGGATGGCTGGGTGGATGAATGAACGGTTGGATTGTGACTGACTGATTGATTAATTCATACATTCATCAATTCATTCATTCGCTGGTTGATATATTGATTGATACACCTCCCTACAGCCTACACCTCTTTCTGTCCCTTCTCGTTCTCCTTTTCCCTCTATACTCTTTTTTCTGCTTCTTCCATTGGTTGTTTCGTAGATTCATAGATATATTCATTAACTATTAGACATAGACCTACGATAGATAGACAAACAGACAGAGTATATATATATATATATATATATATATATATATATATATATATATATATATATAGAGAGAGAGAGAGAGAGAGAGAGAGAGAGAGAGAGAGAGAGAGAGAGAGACATAGAGGTAAACGAACTGGGCTGTGGAAGTTGATGTTGGTGCGGACAGGTCGATGGTGGAGAGGCATCGTCGGTCGACAGTTGTTCTCCATCGGAACCTTCGGATTGTGCTCATCACCCTGCATTATGTCTCGCATGGCCATCAGCTAACAAAGAACGCAGGCCATAATTAACACTCAAAAATCATCATCATCATCAACATCATCATCATCATCATTGTTGGCATTCAAATGTCATCATCATCATCAAAAGCGCAGCACTCAATATTCAACAGTCATCCTCATCGTAACAGCAACTTCGATCTATTCGAGTGTATATCGGTATGTATCTATGCATGCAGTAAGACACACCATTTAGCGATTTTCCAGTATCTCAGCGAATCACTGCATACTCCGAGAATTTCTGACACGATAACAGATGGTAGGAAATACAAAATACAGGAGCATCAGGACAAGGAAGAAAAGGAGAAGATTAAGTAGGTAGAAGAACAAAACGAAGAAAGATAAGGAACGACAACGGGGAAGAGGAATGGGATGAACAACAGAAGAAAGACGAGGAAAAGGCAGACGAAGAAGAAGAGGTATGTGAGGAACAAAGGAAAAAACGATGAAAAAGAAGAACAGGAAGAATTCTGAGTGAGAGAAGAGAGGGAAGAAGGAGAGAGAGAAGAGGAGTAAAAAGGAGAGAGAGAAGAGTATGAAGAAGAAGAGAGGGAAGAGGAGGTAGAAGGAGAGAAACATTAAAAGGAAGATGAGCAAGACGATGAGGGTAAACGCGAAGGAACGAGATTAAAGAGAAAAGAAGAGAAGGCGGAAGAAGAGGAGGAGGAGGAAATGAAGAAGAAAATGATGCAGGAAGAAGATGAAGAGAAGAAAGGAGAGGATGATGAGGACTTGCATGTTCGTTGCTGATGTAGATTGGTTTGTTGATTACTATCCAGGTGACTGTTTCGTGGCATCCAGGTTGAGTCAGCGATCCGTCGTAAGTCATGAAGTCCTCCGTCTGAGGAAGTAGACCGTGAACAGACAGGTGGCCCACGTGAACGCGGTCACCTGTTTCAAACGCTTACTTGTATGAGTGACTTGAAGTCTACTACGCTACGATAACAAATTCAATGTCGATTAAGTTAAGGAAATTATAGTAGTAGAAGTCGTGGTCAAAAAAGTAATTAAGGCAAAGAATGTCGAAGTCACGAATGTCAGGTTAACCAAGATCAAACGAATTAAGATCATATGAATCACAGTCACGGTTACCAAGGTGGCTAAAATCCCTATGTCATGGTATATGAAAGGGAGTGGAAAAGAGAAAGCAGATGTAACAGTTGCTGTAAAAGCTCGACTTTCACTGTCATGGTGCCTCTCTTGGACAGGTTTTGACCGGATCAAATGAAGTCTGCTGTGCCAAGACTCGTCTGTTTCGACTATCCACGGTAGCCTGGCTTCGTGTTTATTCAAAGTTTAAAGGTGCTTCAACTGCGGATTACAACTAGACCCATCTATTAGGATTTCCCTTGAAGCGACCTCCGATTGATCTTACACGTACATAATACGTTTAATAAACTAATATAGCATCTCTTAAAGGAACCATTTAGAGGTGATTCTGGTTCCAAATGGGGCAAAAATGACAGTTTATAGGGCTCATAAGATGTGTCACAGAGTGCCTTTGTTGACCTTGGAGTCACGATGCTCAATAGGGAGGCCAATCCACACGGGATTAAGAGCAAGAACCCCCTTAGTCGCACAGTACAGGGAGTGATTATCCTGAGTACCTGACAAAGACCGACAAAAGTCATGCAGATAAGTCCGAGCAAGGCCTAGCTGGTCTCGCCACACCAAAGAAGCGATCACGTCTGTATGCTGACGGGCAGGGAACCAGAACCAGCGCTTGACCTAGAGTATGTAATTTGACCCATGACCGAAGTGTGAGGTATTTGGGCGATAAGGCGTGCTGCAGAACTTGGAACAGCTAGCTGTGCAGACGGTGAGCCAGCGTAGGCCTATAGTGATTGGCAGCAATTGATGCGAGCTACATGCATGCAGGGCGATATATCGAAACGAATAAGAATTAGAAGTTCATCCCGTTCGGGTATCTTTTCCATAAGAGTCAATATATTGCAGTTATATCATGTTGCAATGCGGAAACACGATACGAAAAGACATTCAGAAGACATGTATTGGTGGTAACAGGTCTGTATCTTATATGTTGCAGAGCGGAGAAGTCTGTGGCCGGGAACACATGACACTGGAATAATACATTGTTCCCTCACACGATGGAACACACAAAGGATCTCAAATCCAGTACATCTCCACATGGACGTTCAATACAGCCTTTCCGCCACAGGGACTATGTATCCATGCAAATTTGAGGGATCTTTGGAAATCCACGAGCTGTAACATGCATATTATTGTATAACGTAACAAGAGAGAGGCCCGTATCAAGTCGCCCTCCTGTATTTTTCACCATGTGCTAACTGGTCCACAGCGTGTGTATTGGGGGCAAGCGTTCAATGCATGTAGGCCTAATTATTGCATCTAATAAGTCCAAAAGCTTAAGGTCAGAAAAACGCGTTGCATAAAATATAAATACAAAGGACAATACTTCCTATATTAGATCCTATAATTATATATTTTATTTTTCTATGGTGTAGTACAAAGGATGTTTGCAAGAGATTCCGTACGTTACATTTTACTTCTTCAACCCGTTGTCAACATAAGCCTACCTTGCTGTGAACGACCTCACTCCAATGGATGCAAAGGTTTACATTGAGATTCTCTGTCGATCTTGCAACGATAATAGTGCTACGGGGTGGACTACGTTGTGACAGCCGTAGCCAGCTAACTTACTATGATTAGACCCCATGTAATACTAACATTCCGTTGTCTGACAGAAATTTGTGCTTAAGTCACAGAGGCTCGCGGAGTTTATAGGCTACATTGTTTAAAAATACCTGTTCGTGATACCTTAAAGTCATGATCGACTTCCGTAGGGGGCTCGGATCCAGATGGAAGACATTGCTAGTGCGTATAATTATGTTCATCGCGGTGTAGTAGAAGCAGCTTAATGGGAAAACGCGATTTGCGTATTGAACTTTTGCGCACTTCATAAAAGCTTGATAGACTGTAGCCTTTGCTTAAAATTATAGCGCAATATAGAGTCAAGCATAGCGCTAGATATAATACGATTTTATTATTTATCTATTCATTTCAAGAGTTGATATAGCGCATTTTAGGAAGTCTAGGCCTACTCAGAAGCACTCAAAGAAGAGACGATTGGATCGTAGTTGCTACTTGCAATCTCCTCATGACGTGTAGGCCTACGTAACTTAACAGCTCCGATGTATCATGACTTATGGCTACAGTTTAACTACAATTCAGAGTGGATGCTGTTGTATCATGCTATCGGAAATGGCAGACGATGGGAGTTGATGTTAATTTAGATCAGACAGTAGAAAGGAATTCCATATCTATAGGCCTACCTTTGTAACGAACGAGTTTGATGTTCTGAGCAATGGTATCAAATTCAAGATTCGGAGATGAGCTGACCTGGCAACGATTAACGAACACAATGTATTGAAAGTAGCGTCTAACAAACACTATCATCTCCAACAATCGTAATCGTAAACGTAATCTCCAAAATTCTAAAGCGCCACTTGAAAGCCGAGCGCAAAGCACCAGCCTATTCGCGAGCGCTGCATCAAATCAGAGAGGCTGTCCATAGGATGGTCCATGGAAGGTCAGAATCCGGTTTCCAGAAGGTCAGCAGGGAGACAGAGCAGCTGTTAAGCTGTTAACAATGTCGCCATGACACCACTACCAATACCGACATCATCACTACCACTTAACCTCAACATGGCTATCAGTGTATAATAAATTACATAATAATCATGTCGTCGCCACATAGGCCTATACAGCATATCACCACTATGGGGCCGTCCATAAATGACGTCACGCGAAATTGGCTGATTTTTGACCCCCCCTCCCCCTTGTCACACTTCGTCACAAAAGTCTGACCCCCCTCAAATATGACGTCACAATGCTCTGACTCCCCCCCCCAGAAAAAACCACTTCATTTAATTTCAAATAAAACATAAAAATTAATAATTAACTTTTTTAAACATTGCTGAACTTAGCATAAAAAATCATTTTAAAATAATCGTAGACTCATCGTCTATTAATGCTAAAAAATGCAATGTTCAGAATAATTTTTATTCTTTTATTTTCTTATAAAAAGAAGTAACCTATAGAATTAATAGTAGTAATTATGTATAGCAATATTGAAACTTTGCGGTAGAACGACTTAAAGTTTTTTTCCACAGCAGGATGAAAAGTTCTGAAGTTCTGGTTGAATCATAACAAATTATTATTTTATGATTGCACACAATTAATTTTATGCTTCTCCATTTTCCCATGGGGAAGCAAAATGCTCCTTAATGGAATAAATTGGGGTAGCACAGATCTGTTCATCCTGTGGTATAGATATTCCATTCAGCTCAAGATCTTCTTCCTCCATCCAATCCACACTCTCTCCATTTTCTTCTCTCGCGAGTATAACCATTAGTTCACGTTGCCGACGTGCAGCTACTCTCTGTGGCCTAATGCGTTTTGGTGGAATAATTGATTCCTGCTTGTGAGTTGCAGAGTGGTTGCGCAGCATGACTAACGACGCGAAGTATGTGTGACATTTTTTGCAAATCCTGTCGCCAAGCACGGATTGTATTGACGGACAGTACAAGTCATATGGAATCAAAAAATTTATATTGCTTTATAAAATATTAAAGGACGTTTTTATAAATTTATCAAAAATTATTTTTTTAATGTGATGTCACATTACTCATACCCCCTCCCCCCTCGTCACACATCGTCACAAATGTCAGACCCCCTCCCCCTAAGTGCGTGACGTCATTTATGGACGGCCCCTATACCCCTGCCATCATCACCACGAACATTATCATCATCATCCGTGTCATCATTCTCATCGTCGTCTTCACCAGCATTACCTCATGATGGACACTTTTAACTACTGTAGTTATTAATTAGCAGTTATAACTACTATGGAAGTAGTTGCCTGGTAGTTATAACTAGTTTTTAAGAAGTAATTAAAAATAGTTATAACTACTTTTATTAAGTAGTTATAAGCTAACTACAATATTTCACATTAACTACATTTTTTTCTATTTACTAGTTGCGTCTTACAGGAATTTCTGTTATTTCACAACAAACATGGACGTTGCCCAAGTAATCGCATGAGTAAATTTGCTGTGTAATTGTTCCTTTAAATGTGCGCATAGGCCTACTATTGTGAGGAAGTGGGTTCCTCTCAGAACTATAGATATAGAGAATGCCTCAGACAGTGGGCCTGAGACAGGTGACTGTCGAGTCAAAAATGACAGGGGTGAGAGAGACAGAGATAGACACAACGGTAAGAGACTGGCTGGAGAGACCATGCTGTGGTCGTCTTAGATCTGAGCAGCGATTGGCAACGTACGAGGAATTGAAGAAGCACGGTTGATGCAAGGAGCAAAAGGTGAGATATGCAGTGATATTTTACAGCTCATAATCGCAAAGGAGCCAATATTATCAAACGTCCACTTTGTTTTATATGAGGCAACTGATAGCTTCAAAGCCTTTTAAGATGGTTTCTGGCGCTCTAACTAAAAGCAGTTAGAATTCTGCCTGGCATTAATATGCTTGTATTTATCACTAAAAGAGTAGATAGGCCTATATCAAATACTATCCAATAGTTTGCATTTAATTGTATTTAGGCCTAGACATTTTTGTAGTTGTAACAAGTTGGTATATGTTACTGCTAAAACTGTGCTCTGATCAGGGTGCTTTGTACATGTGCTAGTAGTTCTTGTCCTTGTTAGTTTACAGTTAGATAGATAGTCATAGTGTTTCTTATCATTTTTATTACTTACGTTGAATATCACTATATCGGCAATTAATGCTGGCAATAAATTTGCATACTGCAATGCACCATGACATAACATTAGCAAAATAGTTTTAAAAGTAGTTAACTACTTGTCATCTAAAGTAGTTAAATATTAGTTATAACTACATATTTTGAAAGTAGTTAGAAAGTAGTTTCAACTATTAGTCAAGTAGTTGGTGCCCATCACTACATACCACTGCCTGCAGTGGTGCTTACCCCTACCTCGAATTATCAGAGGTGTAGGCCTATGCGCTGCAGTGCAGCTCATGATTTTCTAGTCAACTGAGTCCTCTATGCCAACACAGGTTCAGTTCAAGTTGTTCAACGATGTAATATCAATTTACATGCAGCGCCTGTGATTAGCAAATCCACCAGAAACTACATCGATCCCTAACGTACTAGTGAGCAGAGCCGTACCGAGGGGGGCCAGCGGGGCCTAGGCCCAGGGCGCAAATGTGGAAAGGGCGCAAATTTCAGGATGGAATAACTTATTATTCCATAAAATGCACTATTTTCAAAATGTAGGGTCGCCAAATTGATGCTACGCACAGGGAGCAATTGTAGCTCGGTACAGCCCTGATTGTGAGAATATAATGGCAGCTTTTCAATTACTACTGTGGAGTATAAGAACTTATAAATTATGGCGCTGTAAATATTGAGCGACCGAAGGATGTCTTTGAGACGTTCATAAGATCCACAGCGTTGGATTCATCATAACGACATATAATGTCATCGACATGTTGTCCTGGTATTAAAATAGATGACTGAAAGGCCCAAGCGTTTGCCAGTTGACCTTACAGTGGATTCTCATTGTATCGGTCGGTCGTAACTTTCGCATTGTAGTTTTCTACTATATCCTAAAAAGTAAAACGTATTCCAACGTAGCCAACATTTTTCATGGGATTCTCAATTTCGTAATAAGTAACTTTCAAAAGGAACACCAGTAGGGTGACTCGCCCACCCATCCGGCCGCTACAACCTCGTGACCCCTACGCCACCCCTCTACCACATGCCGCATCTGATACCTTCTGTCAATTACACCACCACTGGTATTTTACCCTCGGTAGCCCTGAACATAGCGAACACACCTGTCCAAGAAGGGTGACAATCGCCAATCCGTTGCTTGCTGTCACTGCCTGCGTCATGTTACCATAGAGATCGGAATTGTAGCCAAGAATTTGAACCTACAATAGAAACCAAGAGCAAAAACGCACGTAGCCCTATACCTCGAACCGTTGATTGCCTCAAATTGGTCTTCTGTTGTATTGCATGCAGCCTTAAGTCTCGTAAGCTTATTCGGACATATTCTTACACTACAGGCTTAGATTATCTGGGTTTGTGCGCTGCTGAGAGAAAAGGCTCCAGAGTTGAAACTCTGCAAGGCTTAAAGTTTCACAAAAGTTGTTTCGTTTCTCTATTTATGATCAAAGTTCATTGATCTATGGCAGATAATTATTCTCAAGCTATCTTTATCCAATTGTGTAGGGTGATTAGATGAATGCCTCGTCTTGATTTCTGTCTCACCAAAATGCACGTAGTGTCCATTACAGTATTCAGCTTTACTGCTAGTTCATGCCTATTACTGCTGTAGCCTATTATCGGGACAGTAAGCCCATTACCGCGGTAAAGCCGCAATTGTTGTCTCCATTACCGCAAGATAAACCGTGGTTTTACTCCGGGGAAATTTACCGCGTCATTCTCTGTCAATGTGCTTCCCTTGACTCTGGAACAATGTAGAGCGCAGAGGCTTCTCTGTTCGATCTGCATGGATATAGGCCTCTTGTACGATCCGAACGTCGGGGCGAGAAGCTGATCGGAGTTATGTAAAGACGGGGTTATGGACGGAAACATCAGCGAAGTATTTACTTGTTAGAATACGTTGACGCGCAACAAAGCCTCCCTCACAGGCTGTGGCATATAATAAAATACCAATTAGACTCGGCTGAACTCTTCAACGTGCCGTTCTGGACGGAATCGCATAGGAACGAAGACGTGACATATAGTCCTCCATCTGCCAATAATTGTCTTCAATGGGTTAGTCTCACCAGCGTCAGTGGTATTTGCTCCACCAAATTTGCCATTACATTCTGGAAGAAAAGCAGCAATTAACAATGTCCGCAGCGAAGACCAGTATTTGCGGAATCCCACGAAGAGCCTGTTGACCGTCCGAATAAGCAGTGCAAGTTGTCACCATCTGCTGTAAGTTTCTGTCACACATCTTCTTAAGTCAACCTAAGCAATACATAGCTTCACAAATCACTATTCCTAAATAACCCCCACCCCAAAAATGCCTCAAAGTGTTCCAACAGTTGTGATGTCAGGCGCAAGTTCACTTCACATGGCATTATTCAAAGCAGGGACTACAGAAATTCTTGTAAGCGGCGAATACCATGAATGCTATTATTTGGACAGTTGACTGGTTTTTAAAATGTGCTTAGCCGTAGTTCATTTGAGTGGGATTTTGGGAGCGCTTAAAAATTGAATACCATTGATACATTTGGTTCTTTAAGTCTAGTAAAAAGGATCAATGAACACGAGATTATGTTGCATTGTACCCGACCTTAGATCATCACATTACGTTTCAATAGCTCACAGTGTCAAGAATTTTGATGTGTTGCTGATTAAACTGAACCACTCTTACGGCGACAAACACATAAACGCTCTCCTCAAGTTTAGCTGTCTGTTTGCTTTCACTCATTTTCGAAGCTGTGAGCTTTTAAATATCTTACATTTTCGGAATCGATTTTCTCATAAACGTAGGTCTTTAGATGACCATCTTTGGACTCTTAGTTTAGTTGAGTTTGTAGAATTTGGAGGAGAAATTAGGAGAATTTGCCCCAATGACATTAGCAATACTTATTAAATATTTAGACGTGGTAGCTACTAGCTTGTCCCTGCAGCGAGTCACCAGAACTCGATGGATTTGCATATAATTACATCGTGTTTATACAGAGTCTGTTTATGGAAGCATGCGATATGGTCGTTCATCCACGCATCAGTGGATTTGGCATGTTGAAGTGAGGCGTTGTCATGGTAACGACCTTTGCCTGAAGGTGAAAGACATAAAAGAGAATGAGAAGCAGGAGCACGTGAAGGAAGATAATGAAGAGTAGGAAGATGTTGGTGAGAGATGAAGGGGAGAAGGAAGACGAGGAAGAGGAAGACAAATAAACGGAGAGGTATGGTGAATTAGATGAAGGATAGAATTATTAAGTGGAGAATGAAGAAGATGGAGAAACAGGAAGAGATAGGGCCGATATAGGAGCATGAAGAAATTGACAGAGACAGCAGCACAGACTTAGATAGACTTTGGAGGAATAGGTAGAGGAGTAGAACGAGGAGGAGGAGGAATAAGAGGTGAATTTTCGTGTCCTCTTGCAGCGTCCTCTTAACGTTCCTCTTCCATCCTCTTACTCTGCTTCTTCCGCTATATTCTGCGTCGGTTTAGGCCTAATTAGTATTCGCAAGAGACTCTGAAGTGATTTGCGGAAAGGGATGGAAGTCAGAGAGAGGAAGGCAGACGATGATGGAAAGAAGCAGAGAGAAGAAGGAAGACATGGAAGCAGAGTTGGAACGAGCGATGAAGGCGGTAAAATGGAGAGGAATGTAAGGAGACATAAAGGGGTTAGGGAGGGAGGCAAAGGTGGAGCAAGATGATAGAGAGGGATGGACAGAGACAGGGAGGGTGAACTATCGAGCGAACCTCAAGTCTGCGCCAGGGCTCAGATGATTACCTCATAATTGTCACCGGTCTGTGCTAGCCAAGGCACCCTCTCGACCCCCACCCACTCACCCACACCCACCACGAACTACCTAACCCCTCTTGGACCCCTTCCGCAATCATCACTGACTGACTGACAAATAGTAGACACGTCTGGTGGGCGAAATTCTGTGTCTAAACCAGACTCACTAAAAATGGCCGCTGATTAACCAAAGACCCGATCGCACCTGATGCAGTAATGGTTACGTCATCAATGGAATAGTTAATAATCATTAATAAGTTCTTATTGAGTAGCACATTTCCAAAACGCAGTTACATTTTAGTCCTTTTGAAGAAACCAGTTCCGTGTTATTCCTTGTTATGCAAATCTATAACTGACATCATGAAGCACTTTTAAACAGATATATGTTGGCTAAGCACATGCAAAGTTATCAACAGACATGCGCAACAAATATTGAGCATAGGTTAACGACAGAATATGCTTTTTCTTGTTTTTCTCATAAATAGAGTACTCTATACTGTACGATTATTATTCAGGAAGCTATATTATTGTTTTAATTTATTATTGATTTACTTATGGACTAATAAGGAATATATTTCTTAATTTATAAAGCGAATACAAATCCGAAAACAGACTTCTGAAATAGACTTTTCCATTTACTGAACCTATATTACAGCTGCAATTCTCTCTTGCCTGTTCTTAAATCGTCTCTCTCCTTTTCAGTCTCTTCTAGATAGGTTCTCACATTCCTCTATCTACATGACCTCATCAGCTTCTATGTCAGCCACATCTTCTAGTCTGCTACGGTCACTTCAACGGCATGATCTCTGTGTTCCGCGAACGAGCACTGCCATGGCTAAAAGACGAGTCTATGCCGTAATTGACCTTGCTCTGTGTAACCAACTCCCTCCTGCGGCACATTCCAAATAACTGATTGGTGAGCCAGATGCATCTTTCGTTGTCTTAAGACCACTCACTATCTTTGTATCAAGACCATGCACCTTCTTTTCACTGGGTCTCTCGCGTTGGAACTTCGGAAGCGCCTCTGACTGGTGTGAGCCAAGAGCCAATGTCAACATTTATGGACATGGACACGATACAGGGAGCTGGAGGTGATGTCTGATCTCGCACGGATCGCCTGTCACAGTTACTGCTTAAAGATATCCAGGTCTTGTTCAAATTCCACTGATTAGATGGGCCACTCTTCTGCGGTCTAGCCGTTGCCAAACTAATGTTCAGCAATGCTTTAGGTGTATACTTATTAGTTATTAGGACTGTAGTAGAATCGATTAGATGTCATCCAGTTAGCGATGTCACTGACGCAATTCGTTGAGAACGGACTATAGATGCTGGACGACGATGGAAATTTGAATCAGGTCCACAGAAGCAATACTGTAGACCTCAATCAAAAATTCAGCCAATCAATCAAAAATGCTTGCCCCTTCAAGATATCTACTCAGAGGCGCTCCCGGCCGAAAAGGACAGTTTTAAGAGAGGCGTAAAATGAAGATGAGGAGTTCTTAGGTAGGAGATGGAGCTCTGTGAGAAGTCCATTCCAGATGGTGGGTCCTACGACCGAGAAAGCCAAATTCTGCATTACGAAGTGCGTGCAAAAGGGACGATCAGGTCGCCATGAACTGCAGCGCGAAGTGGTCGTAGACCACTGCTGTGAGTAATCCGCATATAGAGAACCATGCGGTTCATGCTTGGATATCTGGGTGAAGGTGTCGACAGTGTACATGAGTTTGGGGTGTTTTTCTCGATTCAGCAGTAGACTATAATAGAACATAATATTATTATGTTGGCGCTTGCTAAGTTGATATCGTACTCAACTTTATCAATCGGTCAAGCAAGATCTCATTGTCCTTAGGACAATGTATACACTGGCGCTATCAGGCTATCAATATGTAGGCTTATCGCCATGGCAGTTAAAACTATATAGCGAACCTTAAGAAATATACATTGTTTGGTGTCCCTCTGAAGAATACACAGTGTCTGGTTTGTGTTGAAAAGTATGAACATAATCTTCAATGACAGTTTCGAAGTAGTACGGTTTTCAGGTATCACAAGGTACAGACTATAAGTTTCGTCTATACATGGGTTGACACCAGCCTGCTTCAGTTCCTCCTGATATACTCTCACGTCGATCTGAAGCGATGACAGAGACAGACAGAGATATAAGTGGATTAACAACATGGCAGACGCAGTTGGCAGCCGGGTGTCACCAAATGTAGGCTAGTATGATTGATTTCATACAGCCATCTTTTCCCCCAAGACTAGAGTCTTATCAGTCTCCTACTGTATATCGGTCCAATCGGATCAACGAAACGTATTTCAGTAAACTGTCGCTCAAAGTAGATTGATTAGGTCTGCAGTCGTGTCTTCCAAATCCGTGTCTGTTGTACAATTATTATTATTGTAATAATAGTAATTATTATTATAGGAAGTAGTTGTAGAAGTAGTACTATTACTACTCCTCCACCACTGTAATAGTAGTAGTACTACAAGTACACTACTACTACAACTTCTCCTTCTATTATTATTACTATTATTGTAATTATTATTATTATCATCATCATCATCATCATCATCATCATCATCATCATCATCATCATCATCATCATCATCATCATCATCATCATCATCATCATCATCATTATTATTTTCTGCTAATGAGCCGATGAGCGATTATTATCAGCTTGTAGTAGGACTAGTTCTGGAGTTCACACCCAGAATAATATTTGGTGCAAACGATTATTTCCTCCGTTCGCAGTTGATCAACTGTTAACTTGTAAAATTTTCTTAACTAAGAAATGCTGAATCTTATGGCACTCGATGCGATAACGCCTCTGCCAGGCCAAGTGCCGACGCGTCATCTCCATAATCAGTTCCTTCGAAGGAGAAGAGGAGGAGGGTGCGATTATCCAACGCCTAGTCTACCGTGGCATCTCCTAGCTCTAAGCCTATGCGCTGAGCTTCCATTGAGTCTACTCTTAAATGCAATGACCTCTCCTCTCCTCCTCTCTACTCTGCTCTGCTCTCCTATCCAGTCCTCTCCTCTCCTCCTCCCTACTCACCTCTGCTCTGTTCTCATCTCCTGTCTTCTCCTCTCCTCTCCTGTTCTCTCCTCTCCTGTTCTCTCCTCTCCTCTCCTCTCCTCTTCTGTTCTCTGCTGTCCTATATTCTTATTTCAGCCCATGTCCTCTTATGTCATCTCACACCCCTTGCTCATTTGCTTCTTCCTTCCCTCTATCTCTCCTCCAATCTGTTCTTTACCGCTTCCGTCCTCCCTACTCTTCACCCCTCTTCTGCCTATTCTTCCATCTCTCTTCCTCTACCACCTCCTCCTTCAATACAGTCCGCTCTTTCATATTGTTCTGCCATGTCCTTTCCTCTTCGCAATCTCACTCACTCGATCGTTCAATCATTCACTCGAATCATTCACTCATTCAATCACTCACATCTCGCTTACTTTCTGACCCTTCTCCTCTCTATCTTCTCTTCCAATAAGAGTGGTCTGCGTTCATCTACCCTCTTTTAGTTCGAACCTCTCCATCCGTTTCACTCCTTCTCTCCATTCCTCCTCTCCCTTCCTCTCAGATTCCGCTGCAATGTTCGTTTGCGCGTGCTGGCATCCAGACTCCTTTCACAGTGGCGTCATCCAACGACGCGTGTAGAGTT
This sequence comes from Bimastos eiseni, assembly GCA_959347315.1. Taxonomy (NCBI): domain Eukaryota; kingdom Metazoa; phylum Annelida; class Clitellata; order Crassiclitellata; family Lumbricidae; genus Bimastos; species Bimastos eiseni. The sequence goes on from OY365806.1 coordinate 33,553,435, forward strand.
CTCGCGCATGCCCAGAGACATTTGGAGAATCCATCTTGCGGCCTCGACAAGAAATAACGAGGCAAGACTAGGAACATGAACGAAAAGCATCTTCATCACCCTCCCTTTTTCCTCGCTTCCTTCCTCCCTTACTTCCTGCCGGCCTCTTTTCCCCTCAAGATGCACCTCCTCCTCCCCGCTTCTCTCCTTTCAAAATGGCATGGCGAAAAACCGAGGAAGAGGAAGTATTCCAGTATCAATCCAAGTGGAAAAGACGCTTCACGCTCATCATCGTCGTTGTCATTGTCGTTATTATCATCAAAGGTGTCTTATAGCAGAGTGGCAACAGCGTCTT